>CM069133.1:90377948-90855952 GCA_035221665.1 Okamejei kenojei
TTGTTGGGGGGGGTGGATTAAGTTCAAGAGTTGAATGAGGGTGTAGGGAAATTGATGTTTTTTGTATGTAAATTATTTAATGATGACAATTGGTTTGTTTGTTTTTATTAAATCAATGTGAAATAATTTTAAGTGTTTAGAGATAGGAGAAAATGTTTTGATATAATTTAATGAGATTGTATTTATTTAAAGATGATAATAAAGGTTGTTGAAAAATATGAATTGTTTTTTATAGTAATATAAAATAACAATGGTGAGTGGGTTTCCATCCGCTGTAGTAACTCCCCATAAATTTTTTTTATCGATTTCCTGCCAACCTGGGCAATTTTTACTAACATAAAGGTAAATAATTAGAATTATCATGCCAATTACAAGTACTGCAAAAGGGGGGAAATAAACAGTTTTTTGTGGATTGAACACTGGCAAAAATTGAAATGGGTTAAATATTTTTTATTCAACCCCCCCTGGGTGTCCCCCCATCATGCCCTGCCCCATTATTTTTTTTTCTGTCCACAAAACCTAATTATATTAAATGGGGTGTAAAAGAAATTATGCTTTTAAATGCTTCTTTTCAAAAACTTCAATGGACAGGAAGTGGCGTTATCTGGAGTTTAAGGTTTTTTATTTAGACAACTTGGACTTGAATTTGAAACCCGAACACCCTGAGTAAAAGCAAACATCCCTGTTCCCCCAATCTACATTGGTAAACAAAATTGTCCCTACCATGATCATTATATTTGCTTCAACTGGTTTTCCCAGCCAAAGAGCTTAAACCTCTAGATAAATATGTTAGTCCTTTTCCCAATATTGTCGGTTTTCAAGTTCTTTACCACAGTGCCCCTCCATAATTTATTTAGGTAACAAAGACCCATCATTTATTTTTTGGGCCCTCTAACTCATGAGATTAAGACAGAGGTTTATTTCGGGGTAACGTGGAGTTGGGGAACTATCTTATACTCAAAGGTGGTGGGCTTGTGGTTGGATCAGCCTATCCCAGCAGAAGTGGTGGAGGCAGATCCGATTTTATAACATATAAGGTAGTGATAGGTAAAATGGACGTTGAAGAAATGGAGGGTAATGTCGAGAGCAGGTAGATGGGACCCCCTAGCAGACCCCTCCCCCAACTATCCCCGCTTTTGGCCGGATTATTCCCCGCTTTTTTAGGTTCCCCTTCCCGCCATCCCGATTATGTAACCCTAATAATCCCGCCTAAATTCCCCCTCCTCCCGTGGTGACACCGCCGCCATGTTTCCCCCCCGTTTTGGCCCCGGCCCCGCGCATTTTCCAGCCGGCAAACTTTTGCCGGCCCCTAGTGCCCGCGCGGGCCGCAGTGGGGGGAGGGTTTTTTTTCACGGTCCCCCCAGTGGACGGCGCGTGCCCAGTGGGGGAAGGATGCCCGGGCCCCCAGTGGCCGCGCGTGCCCGCAGGTGGGGAGGGTTGCCGGGCCCCAGTGGGCCGCGCGTGCGAGTGGGTGAGGGTTTTCCCCGGGCCCCAGTGGCCGCGCGTGCCCAGTGGGGGGAGGGTTGCCCGGGCCCAGCGCCATTTTACGTAGCCCCACGCCACGGCCCGGCCCCAGAGCCCGGGCGCCGGCCGGTCCCGCGAGATACACGCACTTACTTGCCCGCCCTCCCGGCCCGCGCTTGGCAGCCCCATCCACCGGGCCCCCCTCCCCCCCACCCCCCACCCAGGGCGCAGGCGCAGGAACCCGCCCGCAACCTGGGCCAAGTGGGGGCGCATGTGCCGCACCGCCCCGCCGTCAAAGCCCCGTGATTTCCTGCCAAAAAACCTGGGGCGCAGGCGCTTAGCCCGCCGGCAACAACCCCAAGTGGAAGAGGAAATGAAGTGGAGTCCCCCAAGTGCCCCAGTTTAATCAATAGTTATTTAACAAAGAACTTATAATTATGTTTCAGCCTACATGTACCTATTTCCCCACAATTTGGCCCTTTTACAAATAAACTTATGGTTACTTCCATCCAAACACTTTAGAAAAATTTTGTGAACATTGGGCCCCCAATAGGCCCGCCCGCGACATATTTATTGACTATTTCCATTGAAAAAATAATGAAATTCTTTGAGGGAAAATATTATGAAATTTTTGACAATCAAATGTTTTTGGAGGGTCCAGGACTAGGGGAAAAACAAAAATTTGGTCCCGGCACGGAAACTGGAAAAGGGCCGAGAGGGCCTGGTTTTTTCCGTGCTGTAATAAGGTTTTATAATGCGTAAATGGGATTATAAAAGGGTTAAACTCCCACCCATTTGGCGATATGTACTAGACAAAAAAATCCGCATTGCGCTAAACCTGTAACCTGACCATCCCCTTATTTTTTGCAGCTGACCCCAGTGTTTGGGCCATCTTGCGTGTTCACTCAATAATTTTCTGTACATGAAGGGGGGGGGGGGTTGCTTCTGCGGACCCAGTGGTCCAGTTGACAAAACCCACAACCTGACTCTGACGAGTTTGGCTGAATTTTGTCCGGGAAAGGGGTGTTTTTGGTAATATAGTTATCCTGTATTAATACAAGAAAAAGGAAATCCTTCTGGTCCCCCACCCAGCCTGGTGGAAGGTCTTTCCTTTGATCTGCCAAGTGCCCTTGCGATTAGTATAAGCTCAACCAATGGGGCCCCTTCCCTTCTTTCATTGACACAACTTTTTTGTACCCTCCCTGTTGATTAAACCAGCAATTTAAAAGGTATTCCAAAATGTGAAAGGAAAAAGACTGGAGGAAATACAAGTGGCTTAAGAGATTCTCTTAATACCTGCTTTAAAGGAGACCCAAAATCAACACCTGAGCAAATAATTAACAAAACCAACCTGGTGAAGCCATGGCGTCCCCCCCAAACATCGTGGTGCCCTGAAATTGGGGACTATTGGTTAATAGAAAGGCTGTGATTTCCCCTACACGGAGTAAACCGAAAATGGTAATAAAAAATCCCTTTTAATAAAATCTGACCAATTGTTCCAATAACCACATGTGATTTTGATTTTTTTTTCTAATTAATAAAACTTCCAAATTTGAAGAGTAACAGAGGCAAAATAAATAAATGAAATGTGTCCCCCCCTAGACAAACACCACTGACACCCCAAAAAAAACAAATTATGAGTGTGCCTATCCATGTCGAAATCAAAAGGTGGGTTTTTTTTAATGTGTAGCTTTTTAAACACACTGAAAGTGAAGCCTTGTACTAACACATCTGACGAAAGGGGTTTCCCCTTCGACCCCGCAAACCCGGTTGGTCGCTCCCTAATCCTCCCAATCCCTCCTCATATTCTATCTTGCACCCCTCTATCTTTTACCTCCCACTTTCCCTTCTCTAAATCTTCTCACTTTCCCCTATCTCCACCCTTTTCCCTCATCGCGGTCCTTTAGAAACAGATGCGAATTTGCTGGCTTATCGAGCTCGCAAACCCACCCCTTGCTGGCTGAATATGTTTTTCCACGCCAACTTTTTTGTTTCCCCTGTATCTATACTTCTGTGGTTTTTCCTATTGACATGGGGTTTCCCAGTGTCCTAAGTCTTTTTGTTACAAAGAAAAGTCACCTGATCCCCGTTTTTCCAATTCCGAAATTGTTTAAATAAAAGCCGGGTAAAGTCATTCCAATGGAATATCCTTTTGAGAATTTTTCACAGGAAGTGAAATTTACATGCAAATAAGTCAATTTCATAATAATTATAAACTTATGCCGCAACCAAAAATTACAACTAGGGCCCATGATAACCCTACGTAGAGGCGTATTGCTTTATTAACCCGAGAGAAGCCCTGTAGTTTCAGACTTAACTGTGGAAGTTGCAGGACCCCCCATTAGATAACCTTTAAGAGATATATATGTTTGAACACCCCTATTCCCCATCAGAATTTGGAGCACCTGTTTTTTTGTGGCGTGGAAATTTAGGCTTGGCTTCCATGTAGAGTTTCCTGCCAGGAAAATCTGAAAATTTCCCCCCCCGGTTTGCCAATGAGCCTGATTTTCAGAGGGGCCATTACACTGGTTTGTATATCCAACTTTCATGAGAGATCCCAGCTCAATTGGCCAAACAGCAGAAATTCACACCACAGTGCGTGTGAAATTTCTTCATATGCCACCACAAATGGGTGGGTGGATGATTTTGCTGGTAGACTTAATTGTGTGCTACTTGAATTTAAAAATGATCAAAGTGACTTCATGTATAACCGTAATAGAACATTATGGTCAATTTTAAATCCCTTTGCCAC
Organism: Okamejei kenojei; assembly: GCA_035221665.1. Lineage (NCBI taxonomy): Eukaryota > Metazoa > Chordata > Chondrichthyes > Rajiformes > Rajidae > Okamejei > Okamejei kenojei. The sequence goes on from CM069133.1 coordinate 90,382,165, forward strand.
TGTGTTAAAGAATGAATAGAATGCTGCTATTAATAATTGTAACCATTTTCTGGGGATTATAAAATCCAGGCATTTGGGAAGACAATTGTTAAATGTGATTAGTAAAATCTGGATTGTTTTGACATGTATAACCCTTTGCTCATGATGTTTTTCAAATTAATATGGGCATTAAAAAAATTATTATTTTGTTTTTTTACAATCATTGACAATTTTTGGTATATATGAGTTGATCGAACAAAATACAGTAAAAAATCCCCCCCAACCTTGCTAATTAAACACTTCCCCCCAGGATGTCCCGGAGCAGCTATGGCTTTTATGATGGTTTGGAAGAGATGGCAAAAAGGGCACTGCACAACAAATGATTACAGTGCTCCACCCCCTTGTTTTGGTAGAAAAATATTTCAGGGAGGAAAGATTTTTGATAATGAGCTCAATGTTACCTTTTTTTGCTCCAATAAGTTTTTTCATACCATTCTAATGTATCCTCTCTTCAGGTTAATATGGCAGAATATCCAGAAAAGATTATGAGTCGTTCCCAACTGCCAGAATCGGTTGGCCCTCTTACTGCCTTCCCCCAATGGGAAAAGGAGCTACTATTGAATGCTGGCCACCACAGACAAAAACATCCTTTACCAGATTTCTCCACCTTATGTGTTATACTTGCTTCATCAGCTTAGAAAAGGCAAGTATTTCTGAGGGGTATAGAAAATCTAACTGTCGTCCACTGGGAAAATACTTATATTCTGTGAACAGAATTGAAAAATAGGTGTTGTATTTGTAATAGGAGTAACATCCTTTTGGTTTTTTCAGAAAATGTGTTTTTTTAATCCCCGGCACCATAGTCTTTAGAAATTCTGGAATTGTTGTATTTTATGTAGTATTCCCTGTTCTATCAATTTGCATTTAAACCAGGTTACATAAGTAGATATTAAAAAACTCCCTAAGCTAATGCCCGAAAAGGGTGGGTATGTATTCTGAAGTTGTGGGCAATGGAAAGTAATAGAGTTTTGAAGTTGAGACGAAGCAGTGACCAAATTTCAGAATTTAAAAGGCCATTTTAATTATTGTTTAATAAACATTTTCTGTCATGGGATATAACATAATGTCTGTTTTTTATGACAAAAAAGAGAAGGACCCCCCCCCCCCCCTTTTGTTTAAGGGAATATAGTCCAATAACCTGTAAATTACTAGCAAGAAGGGGAGCCTAACCCGCTTTATCCTCACAGTAAGATCATTGTTTCGAGCATGACCATTTGAATGTGTTTTTTTTTTAAACTAATGGAATTTTAATAAATATTTTTAACCAATTGAATATCAATTTGAAAAGTAACTGCCTCAAAAAATACTTAGATTGTGCTGTCTATTTTGTGTGTAAAATCCATACAGATGTCACTGAAATTCCTGACTAAGTGGCTTTTTTTTGTTCATTGTTCTATCTCGAAAACTAATTTGTATAATTTTTCCACTGTGATTTTAAAACAAAATAGGTTTATGGGCTGGGCAGCTATCCAGTTTATTTTATGAATCGTACCATTGGAAACAACTTACTGGGAGAAACAGCTTGTGCAACTGGGCCCCTCAAAATCACTGCAGTGGGCATGGAAACGTATCCGTAAAATCCAAGCCTGTGCACACCAATAAATGCATCTGTCCTCTCTCCCGCTGGCCGTTTTTTTTGAGGCATTCCGCAAATTTTCCATGATTGTTTTTCTTTCTCTACAACTCATATTTCTGTCCCCCCTCTGGACCTCATCCTTTTTGCCAATTGAGCTGAAGTATGTACTGTAGGTTTTACAAAAACGTGAATTCTGCATCTTTTCCTGGATCATTTATTTTTTGCAAATGCTATTAATTTTAAATGACCCCCCTCATCGAAAAATAGTTAGAGCTAATTTTTTTCATTTGAATGGGTGTCAGTGTGCAAGTATATTAAACATACCCCAAATCAAACCCCTGATTTGCAGATTTAAAAAATGTTGGTCCCGATATGTAGAAAGAAAATCAGAATCAACGAATTTAATCAGATGTCACACATAAGATACACTCTTTCCCAAGAGTGGACTCTGAATAGTGGAATGGGGTTTGGGATGAATTTTTGTTTCCAAGAATCATGTTTTGTTTATCTTCAAAATCTATTTAATTCTAAGTTTTTAGTGGGTTAGTGAGTAGTTGTTTGGTTGATTCCAATGTTATTCTCTGTTATATCCTTCCCTTAACAAGTCCTCAAAATGCTATCAAATTATTCTTATGATTATTTGAATGAGGTTTGAATTGTATTTTTTGAATGAAAGTATAAAACCTGCTCCGAGTCAGTAGTATCAGTTGATTCAAAGCGATTGAATAATATATAGGTTTTTCCTTTTAGAGTATTGCATGACGTTTGTTCATGTTACGTAGAGGGCTTAATTCATGCTGCTGATCCCAGTTATAGTTCTCCTTGAAGAGGCAATTGTTCGCTCTTTGAAACCTTAATCGGGTTTTTTTAAGCATCCTACAACTTCTCCAATGCAATCTTAAAATCTTTAAACGATTTTTTTTAAAACATTGCAAAATGTGCTTCCCTTCCCCACCCCCCCCCCCCCTCCGAGTAATATAAACTATCATTATATAAGGTCGCTGTTCAGCAGCATTATTTCCGGGTCTTACCCGCTGCTTGACATAACTGCCCCCCTTTGCCTTTTTGTTTATCATCTTTTAAATTTCTGCAATGCAACCTTTCGCGCCTCACTCTCTAATTTTGAAATTATTCAGTGTCCTTATGAAAAAGTTGGCATAATGCTGGAAGAATGCGCAATTGAAAATTCTTCAAATGTTTAGGGAAAATATTGCAAGTATCAACAAAAGCACACGCTATCAAAATTTGATAATACTGAAGACTGGCCCCCGGGCCCAGCGGACTCTCCCCGACATTGGTTTCCCCCTCCTCGTCAACCAAGCCTCCGGCCAATAGGGCGGTAGTCACAGGCAGGAAAGGGTATTAACGTACTATTACTAAGATTCGCAAAATTTAAGAACTAAATCCAATGAGTAAAAAAACAAGGTGTTTCCCCTCATGACAGACCTAATGTTTTTTATTTTTTAAATTATGTTGGCCTGTCCAGTGTCGGGGAGTATTAATTCCGTTTTTAATCTAGTTTAACACCTTTGGTAATATTTACAATAAACGTCCATTTTTAAGATTAATAATTAAAAATAAATGACAAACACAATATGAAAATAAAAATATAAAAGGTAATTTATTGCTCTGAAAAAATTAGATATTCAATCAAAAGGCCGCACTTAAATTGGCCCTAGAAAAGCCCGCGTGGCGCAGCCGTAAAGCCCGCCCCTGTCCCCACTTTCCCCACGACCAAATAGCAAAACCTCGCCGAGTTTGCCCATGAACTATAAGGCCACAGGTTTCCCTTTCCACCCCCTCCTTTTATGGAACGCAAAAAGCCCTCAATTTTCCCTCGTCCCCCAATCCAGCCTTCCCTTACATTTGCTACCGTTGCCCCCAATTCCACTTTTAACAGGGAAAATGGTGCAACAGTTCCCTGAAACTCCCTTGGTCCACACGACTTTTTATAAAACATTACCACCCTTTTTTTACAGATGTTCCCCCTCGCCCCCCTTCCCAAATATCTTCTTCCAAACAACTTTGCCGCAAGTTCCCTTGGTTAAATATGTAAAATCTTATTTTTAAATTCACAATTTGATTAAATTTGTCCCAGCCCCAAAACTTCCAATCCTCCATTCAAATTTTATCCCTAATAATCCCAAGTAATTAGTACCAGAAAAAAAATTGGAAGTATAATTTAATTTGTTAATAATTTATTTTATTTATTGAATGCCTTTAATATCGCCAAAACGGGATTTATATTATAATTGGAAAAGCAAAAAACAAAAAAATTGGTGGGGAAAGATCATCCACCCGATGATTGAGAGTGGAGAAGAGAGAATTTAATGTGTTATCGTTTTAATGACATTTTATTTTCAATCTCGAAAATGTAAGCTTTTGTAGCATCCCTGAGCACTTCCCCACCTTATTTTGTTCAACTTTTTCCAATTTTATCACAAGGCGAACATTTTTTTTGTTTTGGGTTTTTGAAAATAAATAGGAGCAATCTGTAAGTTTTTTTTTTTTCCCAACCCTTGAGGCACCAGATTATACCCACTAGCAATGAAAATTAAGCCTTGGTTTGGTTAACTGATTTGGTATGTTTTGATTTGGGAACCCGATTGGTTTAACAAATTGCCCTTAAAAAGCAAGTTATGTTTTTTTTTTTCCCATATTTTTTTTATTTGTTGGGCTCAATTCCTATTCCTCTCTTGCCTTGTGCCCCCCCCCCCTTCTGAATAACAATTTTATAAAGATGTCTTTATAACAAAAAACCTCAGCCATCCCACTGCTACCTATGAGGAATTAATTTTGTTTATTATTCTCTCATGCTTTTCCCCAATTCCTTATCTCCAAGCCCTAATCACCATCTCCTGGAACTTAGAACATTTGATTTTCATACTTTCCCTAGTTCTGTTAAAAAGATAATCAACATAAAAATGTCAACCCACCCATTAATCTCCTGCAAAATTGCTATAGCTTTTGACAAGGGAAGTTAAACGTCTACCAATTATTCTCTGATTTTAATTAAAATGGTTTTCACACTGCAAAAAGCCATGCTCAATTTGTATTTTTTATTTCTAAGTTTTTACAATGCCAATATTTGCTGACAATTGGCACAAATACATTTTCCATCCTCATGATTTTGTCTGTTAACTTCATGCCTAAGACGACATAACCATCAAAAAAAAGGAAAATGCCCCCTTGTAGATCCCTTGAAATATAACCTAACAATAATCCCCCATGTTATAATTAAATTAATTACTGTCCACCAGTTTACCAAGATTACAGTTGGAAAAATAGGATTTTGTGACCATTTCCAGCCAAAATCATTACCTAAGGGAAAAGTATAAAAAAAATAACAAGAGTGGCCAGAATAAGAAAAATATTACAGCTTTACAAGAACGAGGCTGATTTTAAAAAAAAAAGGTGAATGGAGGGGCCACAATGTATAAATGATTGGGGTTTTGGAAAGGAGGTGTGGGGGCTCAGAGGCCCAAAGGTTTTTTTATGGGTGATGTGACGGGGAACTGCCATTTTTTACAAGCTTGCCATCCAATTCTTGGGCATTACTTGACAGAGCAAATTTTTTGCCATAACCAAGCCCTAGAAATAACATATTTATGGTTTGCAATACCCATCGAAACTTTTGCTAAAAAGTTAATTAGAGAACATTATCAACGATATCTTGTAGCCCACCTGAGAAGTATAGATTAGTGTTTGTCATTTCCTAGGTCAATAGAAGGAACAGTTATAGAGAGGTGGTCACTCCAAGGACCACGGAGCAGACAAAGTGTATTCCAACGGGTTTTTTAGGAGGGCCAAGGCTTTGGAGACGCCAGTGGGACAAGAGAGATACCCCCTGTTTTGTTAACACTTTGGCAATAAATTCCCTCCTTTTTGAGTTCTGGGTTTTTGGGGGGACAGGCCTTCCTGTGGGGTACGACAGCGGCCGGCCCCTACCCATCACAGAAGAACCTCCCCAGCCCCGCTTTTTTCCTCAGAAAGGTATAGGGAAAAAAAGAAAAGATGAAAAGGCATTAAGTACTAAGAGGGGGACACCTTTATAGAAACGGGGGTCCCCAGGATAGTTTGATATCGTGTGATTGCAGTCAGGAGAACCCCGGAAATGTAATTTGGCTTTCCCAGGTGAGAGGGACTGGATGTGATAAAATTTTGGAACAGTGGTCCCAAGATTCTCCTGAAAATGGGAGGTAGAGGAGCCCAGAAGGTTAGTGGTAAACATATATAGTGTCACCAATTGGACAAAGGTAAAAAAGGAGGGGAAGGAAGGTCCCCTTGAAAAGGAGAATTTAAGGGGAAGTTGGGGAAGAAAGGAGGTTTTAGGAGGAAAGAACCCAAGGGCAAAGACACACTCAAGGGGATTTACTGCCCTGTTGCGCATTGGCAGCCCAATGGAGAAAACGAAATGTGGAAAAAATGAGGCCGGAGGAAAAAATGTATGTGAGGACCTGAGGTGCAAGAGGGCAGAGGATAGGGACCCTCTTTTTTTGGGTAAAGGTGGAAACCTGGTCACAAGAGGAACAGGGTTCGCACTTGAAAGACCCAAGGGGAATACCAATACCTGGTGGGAGAATTGCCAAAGCTAACTGGGGGATACAGTATAAACTAGAACGGGTATATTTGGGGGGGGTGGGGAGGACACTCAAATAGAGAAAGCTAGTAACAGTGTCGAAAAAAATGAGGCAGGAGGCAGAGAAGGGAAGCATCTCTCAGACCCAAAACATGTAGGGGAGAAAAGAAGAAAAAAGATAATAAACAGAGAATAAGAGGTTACACAAAAAGCTGGAGAAACTCAGCGGGTGCAGCAGCATCTAAGGATCGAAGGAGATAGGCGACGTTTATTTCCGGGGTCGAGACCCTTCATCAGACTTTGTGAGAACCTCAGAGAATAAGAAGGTGGTGGGTATATTTTTTTCTTAAATGGTGTGTAATATATTTAATGTTAGGAGGCACTGTAAGCAAAAGGTGGATGAGCTTAGAGCCTGGATTGACACCCTAAAAAAGTATGTATGATTTGTGGTGATTAGTGAAAAAAAACAGGTTGCAGGATGGCTGTGATTGGAAACTAAATATTCCCAGGATTTCGTTGCTTCAGGTGTGATAAAATTGGAGGAAAGGCAAGAGGCGGAGGTGTTGCATTGCTTTTGCCAGGGAAGATATTTACAGCAATAATGCTTTAGGGGCAGGATAGATTTGAGGCTCGATCCTAGGGAGGCTCAAATTTGGGTGGAACAGGAGAAATGGGAAAGGTGTAGCAATCACAAATAGGGGTGTATTATTTAACTTATGGGGTGTATGTTATTAGACCCCGCCGCCTAATGGGGTAAAAAGCGAGAATTGGAAGAGCCCAAATATGTAAAAGGAGATAGCAGTTATTAGTAGTAAGCACAAGGTAGTGATTAGTTATATGGGAGATTTCCAAATTTCCACACACAGACTGGGAAACACATTCTGTAAAAGGGCCCTTTGGATGGTTTGGAGTTTGTAAAATGTGTGCAGGATAGTTTTTTTTTTTATGCAGCAATAACATAGAGGTACTGGAGAAGGGCAGTACGGCCCTCCCTGTTAGGAAATGAAATGACGGGTCCCCAGGTGATGTAGGTATGTGTTTGGGGAAGCTTTTCGGGTCCAGTGATCCACAATACCAATTAGTTTATTTTTTTTATCAATATAATTATGGAGAAGTCAGAAGTGGACTAATGGGTGAGGATTTTTTGATTGGAGAAAAGGCCCCTTTAACCTTGAGGAGATGCGAAAGAGCTTTTTAAAGGAGTGAATTGGGAAAACATTTTGGTTTTTATGGGAAGAGATGTAGTAGAGAAATGGCACTTTGGACATTTAAAAGGTGACATTTTAAAATTTCAGAGGTAACAGAATCCTTTTTTATGTCCCTGCTCGGTTTGAAAGGAAAGAGTAATAATAATGGAAAGAGCCCATGGTTTTTTTTTTTTTTAAAAAGGGATGAATTGGAAAACACTTGGTTTTCAGAAAAGGAGAGAGATCTACAAAATAATTATAGGCACAATGGGAGTAAATGAGCCCGGTGCTTGAGCAGTAAAATAAAGATAATGTTTAAAAGAATCTTAAGAAATAAATTAGAAAAGTTAAAAAAGAATGAGAATGAGGTCGCTTTTTGGCAAGTAAAAGGTGAAAGAAAATCCAAAGGATTTCTACAGCTATATTAATAGCAAAAGGATAACAAGGGATAAATTGGTACATTAGAGAGTCAGAGTGGACAGCTATCTGCAGATCCAAAAGAGATGGGGGAGATATTGAACAGTTTATTTTCTTCGGTATTCACCAAGGAGAAGGATATTGAATTATGAGAGGTAAGAGAAACAAGGGGTAGCTATGGAAACTATGAAGATCAAAGAAGAGGAAGTACTGACACTTTTGAAAAGCATAAAAGTGGATTAGTCTCCAGGTCCTGACAGGATATTCCCTCGGACATTGAGGGAAGTTAGTGCAGAAATAGCAGGGGCTATGACAGAAATATTTCAAATGTCATTAGAAACGGGAATGGTGCCGGAGGATTGGCATACTGCGCATGTTGTTCCATTGTTTAAAAAGGGTTCTAAGAGTAAACCTAGCAATTATAGACCTGTTAGTTTGACGTCAGTAGTGGGCAAATTAATGGAAAGGATACTTAGAGATAAATATATATAATCATCTGGATAAACAGGGTCTGATTAGGTACAGTCAACATGGATTTGTGGCTAGAAGGTCATGTTTGACTAATCTTGAATTTTTTTAAAAGGTTACTAGGGAAATGCGGTGGATGTTGTCTATATGGACTTCAGTAAGGCCTTTGACAAGGTTCCATATGGAAGGTTGGTTAAGAAGGTTCAATTGTGGGGTATTAATAGTGGAGTAGCAAGATGGATTCAACCGTGGCTGAATGGGAGACACCAGAGGGTAATGGCGGATAACTGTTTGTCAGGTTGGAGGCCGGTGACTAGTGGGGTGCCTCGGGGGTCTGTGTTGAGTCCACTGTTGTTTGTCATATACATCAATGATCTGGATGATGGTGTGGTGAATTGAATTAGTAAGTATGCAGATGATACTAAGATAGGTGGTGTTGTGGATAATGAAGTAGATTTTCAAAGTCTCCAGAGAGATTTAGGCCATTTGGAAGAGTGGGCTTGAAAAGATGGCAGATGGAGTTTTAATGCTGATAAGTGTGAGGTGCTACATCTTGACAGGACAAATCAAAATAGGACGTACATGGTAAATGGTAGCAAATTGAGGAATGCAGTTGAACAGAGGGTTCTAGGAATAACTGTGCACAGTTCCCTGAAGGTGGAATCTCATGTAGATAGGGTGGTAAAAAAAGCTTTTGGTGTGCTGGCCTTTATAAATCAGAACTTTGTGTATAGAAGTTGGGATGTAATGTTAAAATTGTACAAGGCATTGATGAGGCCAATTCTGGAATATGGTGTACAATTTTGGTTGCCAAATTATAGGAAAGATGTCAACAAAATAGACAAGAGTACAGAGGAGATTTACCTGGGTGTTGCCTGGGTTTCAGCACTTAAGTTATAGAGAAAGGTTGAACAAGATAGGTCTTTATTCTTTGGAGCGCAGAAGGTTAAGGGGGGATTTGATAGAGGTCTTTAAAATTATGAGAGGGATAGACAGAGTTTTGACCGTGGATAAGCCATTTTTTTTCCATTGAGAAGTAGGGAAAGATTCAAACAAGAGGACATGATTTGAGAATTAAGGACAAAAAGTTTAGGGGTGACATGAAGAGGATCTTCTTTACTCAGAGTGGTAGCTGTGTGGAATGATCTTCCAGTGGAAGTGGTGGAGGCAGGTTCGATTTTATCATTTAAAAATAAATTGGATAGGTATATGGACGGGAAAGGAATGGAGGGTTATGGTCTGAGTGCAGGTAGATGGGACTAGGTGAGAGTAAGTGTTCGGCATGGACGAGAAGGGCCGAGATGGCCTGTTTCCGTGCTGTAATTGTTATATGGTTACATGATGTATTTTCAATGTTGCTGGACCTGGACGCATTGTTAGTGATATGTACATCATGAAAATGTTGACCTTCTCTACTTCAGCACCATTGATATAGACTGAGATGGGTACTCCACCTTCTTCCTTTAGTTGATAATCAACTTGTATATTTTGTTGACATTGAGAAAGACATTGTTGCCTTGTAAATGGAGTAAAGGAAAATTTGGAGGTGTGGAAGGGTGTGTGGAGAAAGTTGTACTTAATGTGTTATACATTACTAGTCAAGCTTTGTAAATTAGCCAACGAACAATCAAAATGTAATAATGGCAAATGGGCTGTGGGCCGAGGTGCTTTTTTGTTTCATTTTGTAACCCAAATCACGTATCTACCTGTATTTTTAACATATTGTGTAAAAAATATTATATAAATCATACCTGAAACTCGTCAAGAACAAAACCTGCACATATTTTTAAAATGTGAGAAAAACCTCAAATTTTCCGAGAAGTAATTGTCCAATCAATGCACATTTGATATTGCGTCGGACGCTAATTGTCCAATCACGTACTTTGTTTCATGCTAGCTAGGCAGTGAGAACTCTGGGATCCTGGCTGCCTCCTAATTAATAAACAATAGCAAGTTTTCAAAGGAATAAATGTAATGCTAACCTTGCTGATAATTTTGTTTGATAATTGGTTTATGTTTATAATGTATGATGTGAACTGTTAAATAAAAATTATAAATAAAAATGTAGAGCTAGGATTAGGATTAGGGTCAGTTGGTCGGTCTGTCAGTAGGCCGGTGAATGCTGTGAAGGGTCGGTCGGGCTGTCGATAGGCCGGTGAATGCTGTGAAGGGTCGGTCGGTCTGTCGGTAGGCCGGTGAGTGCTTCGAAGGGTTGGTTGGGCTGCCGGTTGGACGGAGAGTGCTGCGAAGGATCGGTCAGGTTGTAGGTAGGCCGGTGTTGCAGCGAGCGGGCGGACTGATGGAGCCAGCGCTATGGTGCTGAAGATGGCGTGTGGGGCAGTGCGGCTCCCACCATCATCACCATGATGATCCAGAAAGGCATGCTGGCCGAAGTGGACGCGCTGAGTCCATACGATCCCAAAGCGACTCCAGCTCCAACCGTGGGCAGCTCTGGAAGGGTTAGGGTTAGTGTTAGGCATTTTCCTCTCAATGGAAGATGCCTTCGCCTTCACCCAGCCTGGCACTGCCCCAGTCCCACTATGCCCACTGGCAGTCAGTGGGGTTCAGTAAACGGGGGAACGCACAGGCTCTGGCTTCACCCGTTAATTAGGCGGGTTCAGGAGCCAGTGAAACCCGGGACCTCTGCGGCAGTCACACTCAACATACACACTCACAATTATATTAATCACATTTTTATATAATTATAATTATATGTAATGCTAATCATATTCACGTCATTTATATATATATGAATATATATAAATATATATATAATATATATATATATTATATATATATATAGTATAATAATATATGGTTTAAATAGACCGTAGCATGGAATTAGGCTCCCCATAGAGTAATATGAGCATTGAGCACTATATGTCGCTTTCTTTTTCGATCTAATTTTCTAATTAGCTTAATTAATTAGTGTGCAACTTTTGACACTGACGAGTTATGAATTCCTTCTCAATTATATTTTATCTAAATCTGTGCCAAATTTCAAGTAGATACCAGACATGGGTCACGAAAGTTAAATTCTAGACACATTTTCGATGGGCAATTATCTCTAAGTGGTCAGAGAATTCTCCTGCATCTAAGCACCAGGTGGACTGCTTGCCCTGGCAGCTGCTCATTCACAATCTTTGTCATATTGTTCTATTCACATTATACTTTAGGGTCCATGATTTTTGGCAGGATTTAAGTCTTCGATTCAATGGAGAAGAACCAAACATGTGGATCTGCAATGCCTGTAGTATTTACCACCAAAGTTGCCACAGCCATTTCTTGGCATTGCTGAAAACCTCATTGATATTACTTGGTTTTAAGTCACTTTCTTAGGATTTTAAACTCCAGGGTGATTTTCGCTTGTCCGTGAACTTTATATTGGTTTGTGATTTTGCTTAGTTAATATCTAGCCATTTTGTTTATTTTTGTCTTAGTTTGTTTAATTGACAAATGCATACAACAGAACGATTAGAATCAGAACTAGAACATAAGTAGCGCACTACTATTGATACTGTCTGAAGACATTTGTTGTGATAGCAATGTTTTGATGTTTCTTGCCCTTCTGTTTAATGCAAATTAACTATAATCACTTTTGTTTTTGTCATTTATCATTTTTGAGACTTTTCTTATATTGTTTATAGGCATATATCCCACTTCATGCATAATGTTCCCTTCCCATCAGCCCAGAGGCCAAGAATTTTGGTTCAGGTAACGTTAATGTACATTGCTAGTCATATAAAATTAGCTGTGGAGAGTTGGGCGTTTAAAAAAAAAAGAGTTCATGTTAGCTTGATTTAGGTTTAACTTGAAACTGAACATGTTTCTCTTTTGTAGCTGTCTGCACTTGATGCATTGATTCTGTCTCAGCCAGTTTCAACACCCTTGCCTTTAAGGTAAGTTGAAATATGAAAAATAAATCCTTTTATATAAAATATGCCCACAGTAACATGCTGATGGTGTGCTTTTTCCACTTTACATAGCCAGTATCAATGTTTGACACATCCAGATAAGGTACAACAAAATAAAGCTCTTTAAGTCCTGCCATGAACCTCATGCTTTGACCACCTCATTTCACACTTCACTTCCAACAGAAGCAGTTACAGATTGCCAATTGAACTGAATAGTTTGGATGCATGATTACGTTTGCAGAGATTAATGATAAAATGAATTATGTCTGGATAGAGCCATTACAATGAATTGACAATATTGATGTGTTTTATCAGTGCAAAGTGCCACTGATTTGTTCGTATATTTACATTTTAAAATTTCAATGGGGTCAGCATAGTATGAAGTTTAAAGCTGCCAGACAGAATATTAATGGATGAGTAGCAAGGTGGGTTCTTGTGTTTTATTGATTAGATGATCAGTGGCTCAAATTTACAACTTTACAAATTTTCAATTAAATTAATCTGATCATTTTTGTTTCAATTAACCACTTATTTGCAGATTTGGATTTGTACATGAACCCTACTCACTGGTGCCTTGAGGCAGGAACCCTTCGCTGCACCTCTGTGTCACTTATGTTGAAAAAAAGTTTTAAAAATCTGATTTTCTAAATTATTTCGGAGAAAGTGTTTCTTGCCCATGCTATTACTGTAGTTGATCACACAAAGACATCACTGCTTGAACTATTTAGCAATGTTTTGTGTTATCGAATAAGCTGCATTGCTTAATTGCACCTGTGCTGTTATCTTCAATTTTTTTGCTGTTTAAACACATTGTTTATGAACATGAGGCTCCAAAAGTTGATATCTTGGAGAAAAGGAACCCAATGGGAAACTGAAAACCTGGAATTGAAATTCTGGAACTGGTTATGTGAAGTGATCATATTAAAGTTTGAATATTTTAAAGCATCACAGAATAGCTGTTACTATGCACAAATTTATGACACCATCTCATGTTAGTTGCTTTGAGAATTTTCCGCATAGCTTTGGAAGGAATGGTGTGAATACTTGCTTCAGAAAGTTTATTTAGGTTAAATGTTTCCTGCTGTAATCCATGGAAAGATCTTGTATTCCAGTCTACATTTTAAGAGAATTTATGCTGGTTTCCACCAATCTAAACATAACCTTTTTCAAAGAAAAGTATAAAGACCAAAACAAGCTTAATTTATTTATTTTCTTTTTAGAGGAGCAAACTTCAGCACTTTGTTGATGAACTTGGGTGCTGAGAATTGTGCAATTCTACTGTACTTTGTCTTGATAGAAAACAAGATTCTGTTGCATTCTCTCAGGCCTGCTGTATTGACAGGTGTGGCTGAAGCTGTTGCAACTGTAAGTATTGGTATATTAACATAAAGCCATCTGGATTTTTTTAATTAGTATCTTCTTTGGGAAAAAATGTTCATACTACTTTTTCCATACTTTCTTTTTCAGATGATCTTTCCTTTTCATTGGCAGTGTCCATATATTCCACTCTGTCCCTTGTCCTTAGCTGGAGTCCTCAATGCACCAATTCCATTTATTGTAGGTGTTGATTCACGCTATTTTGATCTTAATGACCCACCACTGGATGTTGTGTGTGTGGACCTGGATACAAATACAATATATCTGTAAGCATTTATATATGGTTTTTAAACTTAAAAGCTTGTATATTTTCATCAAGGAAGGAATGGAAGTCTTATCAGCATTGATCTTGCTGCATCCTTTCATAGGTTAGACCTAAGCATTTGAAATAAGGGTTCACTAACGAGTGATTTGAAGCTGGCGATGCTTTTTGTTCCCAGCAAACAGTTGATTTGTATGTCAAACAATAGTGCATTCAAATAATCAATTTGATTGGGAAACCCATTTAAAAAACACAAGGAATAGAACCTTGTAGCAGAAACTAGATCAATATTTTTCAGTGGAATTATGTTTGTAACTACACAACCAGTATGATTGTAAACATAACAATTGCACTAGAAAAATGCAGTGAATGGATGCTGATGCAGGATTTACTATGTGTAGGAATGAAATAAGAGCTTAGGCAATGAAGTGTGAATGCAACGAGCAATTTTACGGGCATGCAAATGAAGATAGCAAGGAACTGTACAGAATTACTTCAAATAGAGGATCTGAGAAGTGGTGAAGGAGAAAATGAAAAAGGTGCCTGAGTAGTGAACTAGTCTCAATCCAGATATGGTGTAGGATTGTGGTAGCCTTCTTTATGCACCATATGCATGTTTGTTTAATGCCAGATATTTTCTTACATTTTTTTAGATCCAATGACAGGAAGAATTTGACCTGGAAGCAACTTCCAAAAAAATCTGGAAAGAATCTCTTCAGTTCTTTAGTAAATTTACAAAATCAGCTTTCATTGGGTAAGCAAAATAGTATTTTCATGAAGAAAATTTAAGCTTGTATTCGAAATTGAACCATGTTTAGAAATTGCTCTTTGCTCTTTCTCCTTTCTTTAAATTGCCATGAGGAACTCCAAAGTGATTATCTATACATTTGTAATTAATACAATCCTTTAAAAAAAAAAAAACTTCCTTTCTGCATTAATATTCGAACACTCAAACCATCCTTTGTGGCATTGTGCCCGTAGTTCTGCATTTAGAAATATTGATCACTTTGCTTCACTAACACTGAAATTACGAAATTTGAAACTGTATTCCTCAATATTACATCTGAACATGTGGATGGATTTGCAGTAAGATGGTGATGTGCTCTTGAGTCGGATCATCATGATTTCGGCCTATGTATCAAATATACATCTGTTGTATTCTCCTGTCAAAGCGCTTACTGTGCTATAAGGCTCTGAACGACTTCAAGGTCTTGCTGCTGCAGCTCTTGTCTGGAATTAAGTGATCAGCATGTGGCGAATGAGTCTTAGAACCCGAGTCCCTGCTCTGGACACCCATGATGATCTTTTGACAACTGGAGTTATCAAAGGCATTAAATTATTTGTAAATGCTTCTGATAATCAAGATAGTTCAAGATGTCTCCTTTAGACTTAAGGATGAGACAAGGGTGAGGGAACATGGTCACATATCCCGGGTCTTGCCTGCAGTGTTATGAACTAATTCAAATACAGCATGTGCTGACCCATGAGGAACATCTTGTCAGCAGTTTCGCTTTTACATTCACGGATTCACTCCTCATTACATTTAGACATTTTTATGTACACATTTTTTAATAAAATCCTCCCCCCCCCCCACACTCACTCATTTTAACATCTAAACGGGACCTCATGAGCTTCTGACGTCACAATCCCACATGCCGACCAATCCCAAGCCGATTCTCTCTCTTCATTTGGCAGCCCGGCTCCTCCTCCCACCCCCCCCTCCAACAACCCTCGAGCCGCGCGTTTCCCGCAGCTGGAATCGCCCCGCCCGCTCCAAACCCCCCCTTCCAACTATGCCCGCACCGCGCCTCCCGCAGCTGGAATCGCCCGCCCGCTCCAAACCCCCCCCCCCCTTCCAACTACGCTCGCAGCCGCGCCTTCCGCAGCTGGAATCGCCCGCCCGCTCCAAAACCCCCTCTTCCAACTACGCTTTACGCCGCGCCTCACGCAGCTGGAATCACCCGCCCGCTCCAAACCGCCCCCCCCCTCCCGACTACGCTCGCGCCGCGCCTCCTGCAGCTAGAATCGTCCGACCGCCCGCTCCAAACCCCCCCACCCTTCTCAAAATGCTATGTCGATCGGGAGGAGATAAGGCATAAGTTCCGCTGAACTCACAGCTTGCGCAGCTCGCAAAGCCCTGCCCGCCTGTGCGCCCCTCCCATCCTCTGTGTGCTCCAGAGAGTCACAAGCAGGATCTTTGGTCACAAGCCCACAGCTCCGCTCACGCCGCCATCAGATCGGGAGAAGAATATGGCGGCGGCAAGGTAAAGGCCCGAACCAGCCGGGGGATTGAGGGAGAGGAGGGAGTAGGGAGGGAGAGGGGGGAATGGGGGGAGGTGAGAGGAGTGGGAATAGAGGGAGAGGAGTGGGGGTGATTGGGAGGGAATAATGAACTGTCCCTACCCCTCTCACCCCTCGCCCCTACCCCACTCCTCCTCTCTTCCCCCTCTCTGCCGTACCCCTCTCACTCTCTCCCCCACCCCATCTCCTCCTCCCTCCCCACTCTCCCCCTCTCTCCCCTACCCCCCCCACCTCCCCCCCTCCCTTTCCCCCCACCTCCCCTACCCCCACCCTTCCCCTTTCCCCTCAGCCCCTTCTCTCCCTCTCTCTCCCCTCTCTCTCTCCTCCCATCTCTTACCCACCCTTCCTCTTCCTCCTCCCCTCCACCCCTCTCCCTCTGTCTCCTTGCCCTTCTGTCTCTGCCCCTTTCTCTTTGCCCCATTCTCTCTCTGCTCTCTCCCCCCTCCCTCCCCCCCCCCTCCCTTTCCCCCCACCACTCCCCCCCCCCCCCACCTCTCCCCCCCCTCTCCTCCCAGCTCTCTCTCTCCCCTCCTCCCCCACAACCCCCCCCCCCAGACTAACAAATTTTGTGGCCTCCTGCTGGCCAGCCACCATAACGGCTGCTACAGCCCGCTCTCCTCCAAAAACGCCGCCATTTTTTCCCTTTCGCTGGCGATTTTCACTGCTGTCACCACGGCTTATTTCGCTGCCATTTTACTTCCTCCACTCCCCCCCCCCCCCCCCTCCCCAAAACTCATCAAATTATTTGGGAAAATTTAAATCAGGCCGTACTGTTGACATTTGCAAATTAACATTGGATTGAAATTATGCACTTATTAAAGTTATTTATTTCTTCTCGATTATTCCCTCGCTTAATGACACTTTAATCTGAAGGGCCCCCACTGACTCCGTAACTAAATGGCAAGGGAGTAATTTTATTAACGTTTGGCAATTTGATTTAGATTGATTGTGTTGCATGATTTAGTTCACAGGAGAGCACAGGAAGGGTCTGCTATAGATATGACACCAATAGAGGCTGATTTTTCTTGGCATAAAAAGATGATGTCACTAGAAGTGGAAATCCAGGAGGCATTTTTGCGATTCATGGCATCAATATTGAAGGGATACAGAACGTACCTCAAGCCCATCACCCAGGCTCCCTCTGAAAAAGCCACTTCTGCAAAGTCGCTGTTTGATCTGCAAGGTATATTTCAAAATCTTGCTTGCTTATTGTACATCTCAAAGGGCAGTTTGCTGTAGGTTTAAGGATGCACAGGTAAGATGAAGTACAGTTCTAATCCATTTGTTAAATTTGTTTTTCCCTGAATTTAGCATATTACACATATACAAATTAAAATTCTGTTACAACCTTAACCCTGTTGGACTGCTGTATTTAATTGTTAGTAACAAATTTACTCTCTGGTTCAGTTTTTTTATTTGCCTTCTGCTAAGACAAAACAGCCAAGTTCATAGATCTGTTTTAATGCAAGAGAAATATGCAGCTGTGTGTGTATGCATGTGTGACCAAATTATGCTTGATCTTTCGTTCCTTACCCACCCACTCAATATGTGCATTCTTGGAGTAAAATAATTGAAGACTAGCAACAACCTTTCTCATTCACCAGACCAATAATCTTAGTTTTTCATGGCACAGGATTGGGTTGTGGATTTCTTCAGTATAATTCCGGAGATGTTCACCATGAGAGGGCCTGGTATTGAATGCCATTCTGAGATATTATTGTGTGAGAGTGGTTGAATCCTTTGCTTCCGGCACAATCGTCATGGTCACCATAATTTAGTCTTAATTCTGATCAATTTGCATTCAGTTAAGAAGGTGAAAATCATCATGAATTGTAAACCTTGCTTCATAATTAGACAGAATATGCAGTAAAGAATAACATAAGTTGGGCAATGAATTATTAATAAACTTGCAGTATTGGCTGACTTCATGTCCCAAACACAACAATGTAATTGTAGAAAAGTTCCAGAAACTTAAATTTGCAAGACTAATTTGAAAAATGCTGTTGATTTTCTGTTTGAAGTTATTTCTTCCAGTGCAACCCCAACCATTCAAATTGAGTTCCTCTTTCCAACATATTCTGCTTCAGCAGGTCATGTTTTTATAGACCACAGCCCCATAATTCTATTCACTCGAACTTCAATTTCCTATCTCTCCAGCTGCAGCAACGCATGACATTTATCCTCTTCTGATTACATCACATGGTGCTTTCATGTTGTTGTGTCAGAAAGACTCTGATCCAGCATTTTACTGTGACAAGATTTTCAAATATAGTGACTCTTGTTATATTTTGATAATTTCAAGAAAACATGTATCTAAATATTGTGCATGGCCTTATCGTAAAGTTGTAAAGGAAAAAATCTGTACTTTCTGTTTTTTCCCTCAGTTCTGCATTAGTACAGATTGAAGTCGGTCTGAGATTAGAGGCTGGGCAGAATTAGGCTGTGGGCCGAGCATCAAAAATGTGTCTAGAAATCGGTTTTCGTGACCCACGTCACAGAACTACATGAAATGTTCCACAGATTTAGATGAAAATAATTGAGATGAATGTCATAACTCGTCTGTGCCAAAAGTTGCACATTAATTAATTAAACTAATTAGAAAATGAGATCGGGAAAGTAAGCGCCATCTAGTGGCCAATGCTCATATTACACCATGGGCCGCCTATTTCCGTGTTGCAGTCCATTTAAACTATATATATATATATATATATATATATATATATGTGTGTGTATGTGTATGTGTATGTATATATATATATAATGAAATATATATAATATATATAATATCTATATATAAATATGACTTGTAAATATGACTGTAATCATGTGTAATTAAGTATAATTATTATATAAAAATAATATGATGAATATAATTGTGAGTGTTTTTTTAATGACACTGTTGCAGAAGTCCTGCTCCTGAACCAGCCTAATTAATGGGTGAGGGCAGTTTTTGTTGGTTCTTCCCTTTACTGAACCCCACTGACTACCATAGTGGGGAGAATGGGGGTAACAGCCATAGTGGGACTGGGGCAGTACCAGGCTGGGGGACAGTCCTGCAAGGCATCTTCCAGTCGCTTTAATAGGACATTTAATGAGACTGCAGCAGAGGTCCCAGGTTTTAAGGGCTCATGAACCTGCCTAATTAAAGGGTCAGGACAGATCCTCTGGGTTCCCCCTTTTACTGAACCCCACTGACTGCCACAGTGGGAGAGTGGGAAGTAACGGCCATAGTGGGACTGGGGCAGTGCCAGGCTGGGGGACATACCTGTAAGATTTCTGATGTAAATGTCACAAAATGTTACATCTTATTTCTGATGTAAATGTCACATCCTGACACTAAACACTAAAAGTGTTGAATTGTTTGAGTATCTGTAGTTTGTGTTTGTGTGTATACCTGTCAAACGTGTATCTGTGGATATATGTGTGGATGTGTGTGGATGGATGTGTACATGTATATCTGCGTGCAGATGGATGTGTGTGTGCGGATGCATGTGTGTGCGTGTGCATGGAAGTGTGCGTGCGATGTGTGTGTGTATGTATGTGTGGATGGATGATTCACCAGCACGCCATTATCATAAGTAATTCACTCATTGTTTAAATAATTTGACCAAATAAACAGTGAAACGATCGACACTAAAATTAAACTTTATATAATCATCTATTTCGCCAATTTATTTGTTTACATTACATCTGATCTTCATCTGAATATTCGTCATCAGATTCCAAGTCTTTTGATAAGTTTTCATAAGTCCATTGATAAGTTAGTCCAAGTTCAAGTGGAACGTCAGGCAGAGGCTACAAAAAAAAATCTCATAGTCATTAAGTCTGCATGGACTTCAATTCATAAAATTTCAACCTCTTCTTAATGTTAATGAGAATAACACTGTTACTACCATAGATAAATTAGTTTAAGTTCAAGTTCACATGCACCAATTCATTTCTACAGAAACATCAACCATTTCTGACCATTTCTCACTCCAATGGAAGCCTATAAAGTGCGATCATTATCCCTCCATTTTTCTCCCGTGGGCGGGGCCTGGAATCGGCTGCTGCGGACGGCACTATGTACAGCCTTCCCCCCCCCCCCCCCCCCCCCCCGCGGAGATTATCCAAACACACCCTGCGGCTCCGCGTTAATTCGGCCGCTTCTTAATTGAGACCGCGGCTTCACTATATTAAGTACCTAGGCCCCGCGGTCGGAGCACTTTTTCCCAGCAAGTTATCGCAGGCAGCTCCGAGATTAGATGTTAAAGACTTATTTGACCACAACAAGCTGGCATTAGTGAAAATGTTTAATTTACTGTGTTATGGATACACATAGTTTAGGCCCTCAACTTCATGAATGAATGAGTGAGTGAATAATTGAATGAGTGAATGTACAGCCTCCAAATCTCATTTTTTCACATTATAAAAGGGTGTAATTAAATTAATTAAAGTCCATACAGATACATTTTCATAAATTCAGACTTTAGATCTTACCTTTCTGTTCCACTTGATTCATGGCTGTCTTTGTGTTGCAGCACCTCAGCAGCGACTTTGCTTTCCAGGCTTTGTTCCACTTCTATCCACTTAGCAGCACATTCTTCAGACTTCTTAATGCTTTTCTCACTAAATTCAATTACCCTGCTGCAAGTTTCCACGACATGTATTCCACAGAACAACAAAGAACCTTCATCGGAATTGCCAGTAAAACTGGCATCAGTAGAAGTACTATCAGCCATGTTGTGTGCTCCCTGCCTAGCTAGCCTGAAACAAAGCGCGTGATTGGCCAACTAGCATACAACTCAATGTTACACGTGCTTTGATTGGACTAAAAATATCCGAAATCTTTCCGTTTTTTTCTCTAATTTAATAAAAATGTGCAAGTTTTGTTCTTGACAAGTTTCAGGGGTGATTTATATAATATTTTTACACAATATGTGAAATTTTCATGTAGTTCTGTGAGTTGGGTCACGAAACAGTAGAATAAAGCTCCTCGGCCCACAGCCTAAATCTTTCTGAGCTTTCTTTTCAACGAAAGTGAGCTGATAACTGAGAAGCATTTTTACCTTATGATTTAACTTGAGCGAAGGGAGTCTTGTTTAATGTACTCATTTATATATGAGACTTGCTTAGGAGTTGCAGAAAAATCTATTGAAAGATGTTACTGATTTTTGCTGCTAATTTCTATTCTTTGGTGATCTTTGGATTATTTCTTAATGCCCAAGCTACCTTCAAGTCACTGTCGAAAAAAAAAATTCTTTATTTTGCCCATTTATTGAATGGAATATCTTGTACAAAATGTTCGCTCTATTGAGCATCTTAAAATGGTGACTTGGCTGGAATGAAATTAAAGCTTGAGAGCACATTTCTATACCTGATTTGGCATGGCAACTCTGCATATAGTGCCCTTCAAATATAAAGCACCATCTATGCATTTGTGGTGATTTACTGAAACAGTTGTTTGCAGAGCATGTTGCTGTTTCATATTTAACTGTCAATATATTTTTGGTAGGATTCTTGAAATCTCGTGATCGAACACATCAGAAGTTCTACGTTCAACTGACTAAAACACAGATGTTCATTCGTTTCATTGAAGAGTGCTCTTTTGTGAGTGACAAGGATGCTAGCCTTGCATTTTTTGATGACTGTATAGATAAGGTGAGATTTTGTAGGTACTTGCATATAGGACTAGCATTTTTAATTTTATGACTTCTTCTAAAAGTAGTCCTTGATCTATGTAGACGTTGGGTTCCAGGAGAATATTTTATGAAGTTAAGATAGCATTACCTATCACTTTCAGTGTAAAAGATCTAGCTGCATTGCAGGCTTAAGAACTTTGGATTAAAAAAACTAAATGCTTAAATACAAAATATCGGTCTCTTTTACACTGCATGCACGTCTCGCACTTGTCTGTCTGCTGATATTAAAGATAGCTTGTTATGGTGAATAAGGCACGAGGGCAGTGCACAACTGGTAGAGCTGCGGCCTCGCAGAGTCAGAAACCCAGGTTCAATCCGACCTTTGGTGCTGTCGATGTGGAGTTTGCACGTTCTCCCTGGGACCACGCAGGTTTTCTCCGGGAGCTTCGGATTTCTCTCGCATTCCAAAGATGTGCCGGTTTTGTAGGTTAATTGGTTGCTGTAAGTTGCCCCTAGTGTGTAGGAAATGGGTGAAAAAGTGGGGTAACAGAGCTAGTGTGAACAGCTGATTGATGGTTGGTGTGGACTATAGAGCCTGATACCATGCTATATCTTGACACTAAAGTAAAAGATGACACATACTAAGGAACCAACTGTGTTATGATGGAAATGTTTTTGTGAGATCTTGGAGATGATTAAATGCAAGACTTTGCAAAGTGTTATTAAATTCAGAAGTTTTCAGGTCCTCATTTTGTTGCTGCTTACTAGTTTTTTTGAAATGTTGCCGTAGAATTGAATATTTTTTAAATCATTTCTAATAAAGCATGTACATCTTTTTCCAGCTCTTTCATTCTGACAAAGGCACAGAGAAAGGAACCAAGGTTAGTATGATTATTGATTAGTTATGTAGTTTATTTGATTTATTCACCTTTACCAACAGCAATAGTTTAATGATGCAAGAATGGTCTACACTTTAAAGTTACAGTGAGAAAGTATACTTAGAAATTGAGCATCGGCATAAACACATCAGAATATTAGCTCAAAGGTTCAAGAGATCAAGATTTCATCATGTAGTGGGAAATGGAGATTTTGAAGTTTATGCATTATTAAGACCAGGAGAAAGTGAGGATATTTGTTTGGGATATTTGAGGCTGTGATCTCTGGCGACAGCTTTTGAAAAAAGTGTAGATCTTTCTAAAATAAAAATAGAACCTCTAAAGCTAACTTGAGAATTTATTGAAATAACAGAGGATTGATGAGATTTATCTGTGTGTGGCCATTGAAATTTGATTTTGGCAAAATATTGCATATGGACTTGCAAAGTAATTAAAATGCATTTAAAAAGATAGTGGCAATATTAACGTTAAGTTACCGAAGAAGCAGGAAGAACAGAGTGTGAGGCATACAAAATTTGGAATGATTTTATAGAATAAGGAGCAAGAAAGACAAAAGATTTTGTAACCAGAGTTTTAAAGTGATCAGCAAAAGAACTAACAGTTACATAGAAAACTTTGTTATACTCAAGTTTTGTAATTTGGACTATACTCTCTGAAAGTTAGATGGCAGCAGATTTACTCATGTTCCATGGAGAATTGAAATGGAGAAAGAAAAAGCAAATGTAAGGTAGGAAGATTTGGATTTGCTTTACAACTATCATAACTCAAAGCATGAAAGACCCTGAGCATTATAAATAAAGGCAAAGAACACAAGAGCAATGTCATTGTGACGAACCTTTATAAAGACAAAAGATTCAGTTGTTTGGTGTTTGTTCACAGCTGTGACAGTAACCAATTTTGGGGAAGATATTTTGATAAGATGCTGAAAAAAATTGCCAAAGAATTTAATTGTTTAGAAACTTTGATTACATTCGTACATAAAGAGAAACTGTTCCCCTTGGCATATATAACATGAGTCATAGGATCCAAGTGGAAAAATATTTGTGATGCGACAAATGGTTAATGCTTGGAAGGCACTACCATGGGCAGTAGCTGATGAAGATTGAATTGCAGTTTTCAAAAGGGACCCAAGTCAGTATCTGCAAGGAAGGAATTAGCTGACAGCTGGGACTAGTTGGATTACTCTTGCATTTTGCCAATGCAGACTTGATGAACAACATCTGGAAGGGAAATTTACGTATAATTTCATGGCTCTGTTGAAAATCATTTTTGTGTGTCCTTGATCTTTCACCACGAGAAGAATTAAACACTTTTCTTCTTGTGGTGAAAGATCAAGGATTGTCTGAAGATAATGGAGTTTTTTTTATGAACGGGGAATGTAAATGAGGGCAGGAGGCCAATAGAGTCAGCAAAATGTGGTGATGTTTTTTGTTTGCATACATCAAGGTTGATGCTGACTGCACTGAAGATACAAAGCTAATTGAGCTGGATGAATCACAACGAAGTGAGCACACTGTGTTTATCATGCCCCTGGAACCTCCATTATCTGATGAGCAACATCTGGAAGGAAAATTTAGGTATTTTTCCATGGCTCTGTTGAAAATCATTTTTGTGTGTCCTGAATGATGTTTTTTTCTTTATTCCTTTTTCTTTTGTTATTTTATCGTCTTTATATTTAACAGAACTCGTCCAGAAAATACTGCCTGCGTAGACACTTTCAGTGAACTATAATTGTACTCCGTAATACACTTCCCAAGGCTCCACTGTTTACTGTGAAAATCCTACCCTTGTTTATTTCCAACATGTAACACCTCGTAAATATTGGAATTGGATGCCATTTGCCATTCCTCGGCCTACTTACCTAGCTGAGCAATATCCCCCTGTAATTTTTGATTACCTTAACTGTCTACGTTACCTATTTTAGTGTTAATCTGCAAATTTAGCAACCACACATTGTGCATTCACATCCAAATCATTTAAACATCAGTGGGTAAACAGCACTAATCCCTGTGGCACACTTCTTGTCATGGGCCTCCAGTCTGGAAAACAACCTTCCACGACCACCCTCTGCTTCCTATCATGAAGCCAACTCTGTATCCAATTTGCTAGCGCTCTCTGGATCCCGTGCCGATCTGGACTTCTAGACTAGCCTACTACATGGGATAAATGGGGATACTGTGGATAGGGTGAGCTGTTTTAAATACTTGGGAGTCCACATCTCTGAGGATCTGACATGGACATCACACGCTGCAGCACTCGTGAGTAAGGCAAGGCAGTGCATTTACCACCTCAGGCAATTGAGGAAATTCTGAGTGTCTCCGAGGATCCTCCAGTGCTTCTACTCAGCGGCTGTGGAAAGCATCTTGTCCGGAAATATTACAATCTGGTTTGGGAACTGCTCTGCCCAGGGCAAGAAGGCTCTGCAGAGAGTAGTGCGTTCAGCCGAACGCACTATGGGAACTTCATTCTCCCCTCTGCAGGAACTATACATCAGGAGGTGCAACTCCAGAGCCAATAAGATCATGGGAGACCCCTTCCATACCAGCAATGGACTGTTCCAGCTGCTACGGTCAGGCAAGCGCCTCCGTTGCCATGCTGTGAAAACGGAGAGGATGAGAAGGAGTTTCTTCCCAGAGGCCATTAGGACTGTAAACTCCTATCTCACCAGGGACTAAGTTTACTGTACCATTCTACTTTTTTTAAAATTGCTGTTTTTTTTTCCCTTTTTCCTTCCGCCCACAATATTTAATATGTAAAAGAATATGTGATTCTGTTCCATTCTGTTGTAGTTTTTTTTTTGCACAAAGTCCATGAGCATTGCCACTTTTCATTTCACTGCACATCTCGTATGTGTATGTGACGAATAGACTTGACTTGTCAAAGGCCTTGCTAAAGTTCATACAGACAACATCCTTTGTCCTGCCCTCATCAATCCTCTTTGTGACCTCTTCAAAAAACCTGTGAGACGTATTTGCTGCATTAACTTTATTTCTCCAACTGGTGCTGCTGGTTACATTTTTTGTAAGAATCAAATACAGAATCTAAAATAAAAAGTAGTCAAAGCACTGAAAGCGGAGCAACTCTACCATTTACTTCCAACTTTCGGCACAGCACATTGAGATCAGCTGCTAATAATTGATAGTATGTTGTTGCTGGATACCAGATAACCCAACAAGTATTTGTTTTACAGTGCATGATAAATTAGGAGAAATACAGGTTGCAAGGGCAAGAAGATTGCTCATGCATTGGATAGGCTTTGTGTTGAGACTCAGATTGTTCTGAAGTAGTCCGTCATAATATGAAGTAGTTCAATATTTTCTTTTTCATTTGAACAATGCTTACTTAGTTATTGATCATTTTATTGGCATCATTTGCTAAATTTAAGATAGCTCTTTTTTCCCAAGAACCCATTTTTGCTTAATTCCACCCTCCACCACCTCCAGTTTAAATTCTATTTGGAATATTTTTGGAGGACCATGAAACCAAGAAGCAAGAGTTACTCCATGGGGTTATTTCAACTCCAGGGAGTGGTTCTGCGTTCGGTTTTAGCGGTCACGGCGAAGTGGCGACCGGACAGTAATGGCAGCCTGATCTCCCACAATGCAAAGGGATTGAGAAAGTGCCTGGCGCCGACTAGCACATCATCGGCAGAGCGCATGTGCAGGGCGGCCGATGATGTGCTGGCTATGGTTGTGCGCATGTGCAGGGGGAGGATGTCCAGACAGTGGCAGTGTGCATGTGCGGGGCAGCCGGCTGTTCTGGCGGATGAGGAGTGGCCGGAGAGCCGGCGACACGGCTGGCGGGCGGAGAGGGAGAGAGAGATAGAGAGGGTGTCCCGCTCAGGGTTGAATGGTAGGTGTCCCGGGTGCTCTGAGAGTGGCGCAGCGCAGCCGACAACCTAGGCCCGGAGCCGCGACACAGCGCCGGGGCCGCACCAGCGGGTCAGACGCCCGCCAAATACAAGGGAATTCTCATCTCTGTGCCCAGGAATCCGGAATCATCCCAATCCTGCACCGCAACCACCCGACTGCAAACGTCCCCCGTCCCTATTCATTAACCCAGCCCGCACAAGGGCAATTTGATCCCAATCCCAGGAATTTTCAGCTACCTAATTCAGGGATTGATCCCGATCTACTTGATTTTTTTTTCTTGCCCGATCTACTTGATTTTTTTTTCTTGCCAAGCCGGGCATAATGATACGTAGTTTAGGTTGCCCGGCGGGACTAGGTGGCCATTAGCAACTGGGAAACCGTTAATTTTGAGCCCTGATAATGGGACACGCTCAATCACCATGGGGTGCCCTGCCCTCTAATCAATGCCACTTCTTCCTTCAGCTGGACAGCTGCCGATGACTCCTTCTCCCATCGCTCTTTCCACTCGGCCTCTTCCCTTCACCCCACCCCCCCGCCTCTCCCTCCCCTCCACTGCTGCCTCCTCCTCCTTCTCCCCCAGAGTCGCTGACTAACTCCACCTTGGAGGCAGCCGCAGGTGAGGGGAGGGAGCATCTTGTCGTTTGCAGCAGCCTGAAGAAAGAGCTGTCGGCCAGGGGCTATAATGTGATCTGCAACAACAGTCCCTTGAACCAATGACGAAGGGCTCGCTGGTGCAGACCAGCGGCATTGGCCCCTAGTTTTAAGGTGCTAAGACACAAAGTGCTGGAGTCTCAGCAGAGGGAATCAATCTGAAGAAGGATCTCGATGTAACTTATCTACAGTACATTCAGAAAGTATTCAGAATCCTTCACCTTTTCCACATTTTGTTACGTTACAGCCTTTTTTCAAAACGGATTAATTTTTTTTATCATCAATGTGCACACAATACCCCAGAAAGAAGAAGCGAAAACAGGTGTTTAGAAATTTTTGCAAAGTAATTAAAAAGAAATAACTGAAATATCACATTTACATAAGTATTCAGACCCTTTAATCAGTACTTTGTTGAGGCACCTTTGGCCTCAATTCTTCTTGGGTATGACGCTACAAGCTTGGCACACCTGTATTTGTATAATTTCTAATGTAACCCCACTTTTTAAAAAGAGAGGGAGAGAGAAAACGGGGAATTACAGACCAGTTAGTCTAACATCTGTAGTGGGGAAACTGCTAGAGTCAGTTATTAAAGATGGGATAGCAGCGCATTTGGAAAGTGGTGAAATCATTGGACAAAGTCAGCATGGATTTACGAAAGGTAAATCATGTCTGACGAATCTTATTGAATTTTTTGAGGATGTAACTAGTAGAGTGGATAAGGGAGAAGCAGTGGATGTGTTATATCTGGACTTTCAGAAGGCTTTCGACAAGGTCCCCACACAAGAGATTGGTATACAAACTTAAAGCACACGGTATTGGGGGTTCAGTATTGATGTGGATAGAGAACTGGCTGGCAGACAGGAAGCAAAGAGTAGGAGTGAACGGGTCCTTTTCAGGATGGCAGGCAGTGACTAGTGGGGTGGCGCAAGGATCAGTGCTGGGACCCCAGCTATTTACAATATACATTAATGATTTGGAAGAGGGAATTTAATGCAACACCTCGAAGTTTGCGGATGACACAAAGCTGGGGGGCAGTGTTAGCTGTGAGGAGGATGCTAGGAGGCTGCAGGATGACTTGGATAGACTGGGTGAGTGGGCAAATGCATGGCAGATGCAGTATAATGTGGATAAATGTGAGGTTATCCACTTTGGTGGCAAAAACAGGAAATTATTGAATGGTGACCGATTAGGAAAAGGGGAGATGCAACGAGACCTGGGTGTCATGGTACACCAGTCATTGAAAGTAGGCATGCAGGTGCAGCAGGCAGTGAAGAAAGCGAATGGTATGTTGGCATTCAAAGCAAAAGGATTTGAGTACAAGAGCAGGGAGGTTCTACTGCAGTTGTACAGGGTCTTGGTGAGGCCACACCTATTGTATTGTGTACAGTTTTGGTCTACTAATCTGAGGAAAGACATTCTTGCCATAGAGGGAGTACAGAGAAGGTTCACCAGACTGATTCCTGGGATGGCACGACTTCCATATGAAGAAAGACTGGATAGACTCGGCTTGTACTTGCTGGAATTTAGAAGATTGAGGGGTGATCTCATAGAGACTTACAAAATTCTTAAGGGGTTGGACAGGCTAGATGCAGGAAGATTGTTCCAGATGTTGGGGAAGTCCAGGACAAGGGGTCACAGTTTAAGGATAAGGGGGAAGTCTTTTAGGACCGAGATGAGAAAATCGTTTTTCACAGAGTGTGGTGAATCTGTGGAATTCTCTGCCACAGAAGGTAGTTGAGGCCAGTTCGTTGGCCATATTTAAGAGGGAGTTGGATGTGGCCCTTGTGGCTGAAGGGATCAGGGGGTATGGAGAGAAGGCAGGTACAGGATACTGAGTTGGATAATCAGCCATGATCATATTGAATGGCAGCGCAGGCTCGAAGGGCCGAATGGCCTGCTCCTGCACCTAATTTCTATGTTTCTATGTTTTCTCCCATTCTTCTCTGCGGATCCTCTCAAGTTCTGTCAGATTGGATGGGGAGCGTTGATGCACTGCTATTTTCAGGTCCCTCCAGAGATGTTCGATTGGGTTCAAGTCCGGGCTCTGGCTGTGCCCCTCAAGGACATTCACAGACTTGTCATGAAGCCACTCCTGCGTTGTCTTGACTGTGTGCTTAGGGTTGTTGTCCTGTTGGAAGGTGAACCTCCTCCCCAGTCTGAGGTCCTGAATGCTCTGGAGCAGGTTTTCATCAAGGATCTCTCTGTACTTTGTTCTGTTCATCTCTCCCTCGATCCTGACTAGTTTCCCTGTTCCTGCCGCTGAAAAACATCCCCACAGCATTATGCTGCCATCATCATGCACCATCGTAGGTATGGTATTGGCCAGGTGATGAGTGTGCCTTATTTCCTCCAGACGTGACGTTTGGCATTCAGGCCAAAGAGTTCAATCTTGGTTTCATCGGACCGGCGAATCTTGTTTGGGTGCCTTTTGGCAAATTCCAAGAGTGCTGTCATGTGCCTTTTACTGAGGAGTGGCTTCTGTTTGGCCACTACCATAAAGGCCTGATTGGTGGAATGCTGCAGATATAGTTGTCCTTCTGGAAGGTTCTCCCATCTCCACAGAGGAACTCTGGAGCTCTGTCAGAGTGACCATCGGGTTCTTGATCACCTCCCTGACCAAGGCCCTTCTCCCCCGATTGCTCAGTTTGGCCGGGTGGCCAGCTCTATGAAGAGTCCTGGTGGTTCCAAAGTTCTTTCATTTACGTGTCCCCTCCATGTTTAGAGAGGAGGGGGACGATCCCCCCACCCCCATGTTTTGTACTCCGAATTTTGAAATTCGGTGAAAAAATATCTATTAAAAAGTCTCCACTTTCCGGGGGTGGGACTGATGATTGAGGGCGCCGATTGTACGAGAGAGACATCAATGGGGGGGAGGGGCGGAACATGATGATTCAGCGCGATGGGAGGTGTCGGCCATAGGCAGAAGTGGGGGGGGGGGAAACTGAGGATAGAGTGCGGTGATTGGAGGGGGGAGACGTCCTGGTGGGGCAAAGATCATAGCGGAGCTTGAATTAGCCCATTCGCGGGGCTTTTCATCGCCTGGCCCGGCGCAGCTTAAAGGAATCGGTCATCTCCCGATGTTTCTGCCTCTGGGTGTGTGCCTTTCCTCTCATGTACAATCAATTTAATTTACCACTGGTGGACTCCAAGTTGTCGAAACATCTCAAGGATAATCAATGAAAACAGGATGCACCTAAGCTCAATATTGAGTGTCATAGCAAAGGGTCGGAATATTTATGTAAATGTGATATTTCAGTTATTTCTTTTTAATTATTTAGCATACATTTCTAAGCACCTGTTTTCGCTTTTTTATTATGTGGTATTGTGTGTAGATTGATGATTTAAAAAAAAAAGAATTCCATCCATTTTAGAATAAGGCTGCAACGTGACAATGTGGAAAAAGTGAAGGGGTTTGAATCCTTAATGAATGCACTGTATGTTCTCGAGAGATGCCCGCCAAACTACTCCAGCACTGTTCTTTCGAGTAATAACTGTCATCTGCATTTCAACTGCATACAATGATAATACCGTAGTCGGATATAATGGGACAAGCAACGATTACAGACATTATTCTATCGTCGACCTCAACCCCCCCAATCTGTATGGTCCATTATTACAAGTGTTTACTGTACATCCAGCATCTGTGCAGGTTTTCGCATAAAACTTCCATAATTAATATTGAGAAACAGGATTCTGTCAGATATGGGAAAAATTGTGAAAAAAAATGTAATTGACTGGAGACGACATTGGCTAACTGTTGGCAAAAAATGACGGATATCAAACACATAAGAAAATATAAACATGTCCATTTAAAAGTTCAATTGTAGTTTTTGATGCAGAAAAAATTTCAAATTGGGTTCATGTAGACAGAATCAAAATTTAGACATGACTTTTCAACTAGGTATCAGAAACATTCTCATTTGATGTACGTTAAACCAATTACTTTACAACATTTTGTTTCTTGTTAACTTTCACATATCTTTGATAATAGTACTGTAAATTGCACATTTGATTGTTAGGTAAATGTTCATTTCTCTATTATGGTTAATACTGGTTTATAAATTCTAATTGTAACAATTGTCAACAGTAGCAATTTTATAGCCAAAAATAAACATGCTGTTATTTTTCCTTTGAAAAAATGTCTTGGAAAATGTGCATGTGTTTATTGCAGAAAGGAACCAAGTGCATTTGATTGGGTGTTAAATGAAACTTGCGTAGATTGGAAATGTTTCAAGGAAATTGGGAATAGTCTTTAAATTAATTTTCAGCACATGTTGAACATGTTTATTGTAGTTTGAAATTATAAATTAATTGGAAAACAATTTTGTTGAGCTTTTGTTATTTTTATTTTAGCTATAAAACATTCCCAGTGCTCAAACCAGAGCTCTTTGACAGACCACAGGAAATGAAAATGCCTGTCAGGCTGTTAATTGAAGGTACAGTTCCCAGTAGTCCAGCCCTCATGGCAAAGCGAACAAAACAGGTGCGTGCTGTTTTGTATGTACCAAATTAAACTAGCATTGTAGTGAATTAATCTGTCAATTAATCTAGCATGGCGCTGAATGAATTAATCTAGCATTGCGCCATGTTCCATCGTAATTTCTATTTACACTAATGTTTGTAGTTGTAAAAAGTTAATAATCTATTTGGTAGAAACTGTAACAACAAAGTTATTTTGTGCCAAATTTTGGTTACATCTGAAAATGTTAACTTACTAAAATTGAGATTGAATACCAAACAGTTGTGAAACAATTAAAACATTTGTACTGTTACATTTTGCTTTGCCAAAACCTGGAGAAATAATGAATACCTTACCTTACAGGAGATGAAAACTGCTCAGAAAATTGCTAGGAAATACTTCTCTGTCCCTGCACTTTGGTTCAAGTGCTTGTTAAGCCATTGTTACAGTCTTTGGTTCATTTGCTTGCCTGCATATGTTGGAGTTTCTCATTCCAAGGTCAGAGCACTGCAGCTAGCTTATGATGTCCTTGTGAAAATGAGAAATTTGAAGGTTGATCCATTGGATGAGGCAAGTGCACATTTCACCAAACAAATTCTGGTTAAGTTAAAGCAAGTACTGTAACTATCTTTGTGTAATCACTTCTAGACTGAGTGTTGGTTGCCTGTTCGCAACAATGAAATGTAAGAAAATCTAATATGTTAAAGTGTTGGTTGCCTGTTCGCAACAATGAAATGTAAGAAAATCTAATATGTTAGAATTTGTGAATAGTGTTCTTGTTAATGGAAATGCTCTAAGATATTTTACAGTGATTTTGAGGCATGTTCTTATAAGGAATGAGGAATGTTTCATTGAATGTACTGGAATGGAGATGTATCTATTTTGTTACTGTTCACTTTTTATGTTGTTCAAAGCACCAATGGATCTTTTTGTTTGTCTTATCATTTTAGGTGTGCTACAGAGTTTTGATGCAATTATGTGGACTCTTGGGACACCCCGTACTTGCTGTTAGAGTTCTGTTTGAAATGAAAAATGCCGGTGTGCAACCAAATGCCATTACTTATGGTTACTACAACAAAGTAAGTTAAAGACCAAATCTATTTTCATTGTGAATCAAGAATATGATGTAATTTTCTAATGCTCAAAACAATTACAACAACATCAAGTTGATAAATAAAGGGCAAATTGCTGTAGATACAAGATTGAGAATTGTAAGCTTATGGCCCTGTCTCATGGTGTGAGTCCACCCACGCGTGATCCCGAGTGAAAGAAAATTCTACGAGATTCCAAGTTTATGTTCACGAGTTTAAACAAGCTCCCACGTGTATGTCTAAGTTTGCCGTTTACTTCTCATTTCTGCGATATACCGAGTTCCTCTCCCGAGTTACCAAGTTCCTCTCCCGAGTTACTCTTGAGCCAACCGTGAATGAAGGTCTAAGTATCAAATTAGATGAGCTGGACAGCATCTCATACAGTAAGTATATTCTGATTGTATTGAAAGTTATTCAATTTCAGAACTTAAAAAAAACTAGGCAGGATCTCGGCCCAGCAAGGAGGTGGTGGCAGCGAAGCAACAGTGTTACAGAAGACATCTCCATCCTGCGGCTTTGAGTTAAAGATAGAATTCAGCGCGGCCGCATCTATTGATATGACCTACAAAGGGAAAATGCGCACTGTCCAGTGCCAGAGGGAAGAGTGGTCTACCTCGCTGGGGCACAAGACCTCTGCCGCCTGCCCCTTGCAGCCATCAACTTGTTTGTTCATTTGGTGCGCCTCATCTGCCCTGCTCCCATCCCAGCCCTGCCCCAGCTCTCTGCCCCATTCTCTTGGAAATGCCGCTTCCGCCGCTGTAACGAGGAGGGGTCCGGCTGGCTGGCTTGGCTCTCTCCCAGCGTGGCCCAGGACCGGTGGGGATGTGGGGGGGGATGGGGGGTGGAAGATGGGAGTCAGCGGGCACGCCAGCTCTGCCACACCATAGGCCGCCGCCAACTGAGCATACACTGCTTCTTTAGAAAGGAAAAATGACGTCCAAGTTGGCATCTTGTGTTAGTCCTATTTGCCTGCATGTGGCCCATAGTCCTCTAAACCCATCCCATCCATTTATCTGTCTGTAATAACCTCAAGAATATTCCTGCTTCAGTTTCCTGGGTCCAACTCAGAGAGAAGTCTCCCCACTTTCCAGGGTTAATCGCTCTGTTTATAATGCTCTCTGCATTATGAAGTCCTCGACAGTGAACCCCACGGGCAATCACTACCAACGTGTCTGCCCACACAGTCAGTACACCTCTCATACACTTGTCTCCCATACTAAGTCACCCCAACCCACTCCCCACCCCCCCCCCCCCCCCCTCACTCCCCCCTTTCTCCTCTTCCCCCCCCTCCCTACTCTTACCCCCCGTAAATTTTACTCGTGAAAATCTTTAATCATGTTTAAAGTTTTTCAAGAGTTAACAAGTTTCCCGGGTACCTGCCGATAGCGCCACGAGTCGCTAATTTGCGTCCACGAGTTCCGACGTTCCCGCTACGTTAATTGTGCATGATTACCACGAGTTTAATTTGTTTTATACTCGGGGTCACTCGTGGGTCGACTCGCACCGTGAGACGGGTTTAAGATCACTACAGCATTGATACAGTTGACTACTAGTCATGTTAGGTTTAAGTCAGATGCCTGAACTGGCTGTGAAATAGGATAAACTAGGACATTAAGTGTAATATTTGTAACAAATAAGTTAAACCCGTAAATTGCCCTGAATCTGCACATACCAAATTATTTTCCATTTGATGGATGTTGGGGTGCAAAACCTATGTATTACACATAAACATAATTGAGGTGTTACAGTTGTTTTCTTCTGTTTCAAAACAGAGCAGCAAATTCCTTGTATGTGAATACTTGGTCAATAAACGTACTTATTTACTTACAATTAGTACTTCCAATATTAGCGGTGCAATTTCAGTTAGTTATTGGTTAGATTCAAATTCCCACTGACACTCATTGTGCCCGTGATTAGCTTCCTCCTACACATTCCTTGTTTCTTCCACCTTCACGTTTTCCCCTCTTCACTGTCCAAGGGTGGTCTCTTGAATCTCTGAACTATTTGTATAATAGCTGCTGGTTCAAAGCCAAAGCTGTTAACAACAATACTCCAACTTTGAGCTAACTGCCGGTAATATTTGTAGATTTTCTGTGAACTGCAGGTAATATTTGTAGATTTTCTGTGACTTGCAGGAATATTTCTAATCAGGGGTAGTGGTCAGGGAGCAGCCTGAGCTCTGTGGTCTTAGACTGCCATCAGATAAGCCCCTATTTTGATCACTTATTTATATAAATCTAATAGCATGAGGGCACTGTGCTGGGACCACTGCTGCTACATTAACAATCAAATAACATCAAATCTAAGGTCTGCCTTTTCGCCGACGATTGCGAGGTTTATCGACTGATCAAGTCTCATGATTGCCTGACGCTTCAAAAAGATCTGCGCTCATTGGAGAGATGGGAGAAGAAATGGCAAATGATGTTCACACTAGAAAAATGTAAAGTCATACGTCTTACTTGGAAACCTAAATCAATCCATCATTCCTATACAATCTCTGGACATCAGTTAGAGACAGTTTCTAGTCATAAATACTTAGGAGTTACTTTGTCTGAAAACATGAAATGGGACAAGCATGTGGAAGGGGCAACAGCCAAAGCCAGCAAAATGCACCCAAAGAAGTTAAGATCCAAGCATATAAAAGTCTTGTATGTCCACATGTTGAATATTACAGCTCCATGTGGGATTGTTTCACTCAAGGGAGCATCAATAAGATCCAGGCAGTGCCAAACAGAGCAGCAAGGTTCATATCTAACAACGACAAGTGGCAGAGCTCAGTCTCCAGCATGATAAAGGACCTTAAACTTCATCCACTTACTACTCGTTGCAAGTTCATCAGACTGACAATATTGCACAAGATCAAGAATACCACTATTGATTTAAAGATTGAAGACCACATCCAGTTAACCCAAGCACCCATAGTCAATCAGAAGCTACCAACCTGAAAATTATTTCATTCCGCACGGCACTTCATTAGCACTTTCTAACTAGTTTTTCTTCAAGACAGCAAGGGATTGGAAAATCCTACCAGCCAGCATCAGAGATCTCCAAAACATCAACACATACAAAGATGCACTCCAAAAGCATCTCCATCTCGACTAGCACGTCTACCACCATCATAGTGCTGAGTGATGCTCTAGTTTTTCAGCGTACTACATCCAGATCCAGAGATTTAAAAAAATTTTTTTTTTTATTAGAAGCATGTATATAAATAATAGTAAGCGACAATTTCATTACAGATTTCTTACATAGCTTTAATTTTTTTTTTAAGAATAAAGCTAAAGGGAGAAAAAGATGAGAGAGTATTAGAGAGAAGAAGAGAAAAGAAAGTAAAGAGGAGACGCAGAAGGAAATTACCAATAACAAGATTATGGAGATGGATCCGGGAAATATTGAGTATAACTATTTATCCAGTCCCAAACTCAGGTTTCAACACTGATTTTGTGTTAAACCAATTTACTTTTTCAAAAATTCAATAAATGGAGACCATATTCTAACAAAAAATTCTGGTTTGTCAATTTAGACAAATCTTATTTTTTCCAAATGCAAGGTCTCAGTCATTTCCGTAATCCACATTTTAGTTGTGGGGGCTACTGTTTTTTCCCCAAAATATTAGTATGAATTTTTTCGCAGTTGTTAGCCGGTAATCAAGAAATTGTCTCTGATTTATCATAAAGTTTGTGGTATGTTCTGATAATCCTAATATTATTAGTTTTGGGTCTGGGTCCAGATGGATATTGATAACTTCAGAAATAATTTTAAAAATGTTTAAATTTGGATTTTTGTACAAGTTACAAAAGTATGCTTAAGTTGGCTTCTTGAAATTGACATTTATCACAGAGAGGGGAAATATTTGGAAAAATCCTATTTAATTTTGTCTTTGAATAATGTAGTTTATATAATATTTTGAATTGTATCAAGGAGTGTTTAGCATTTAACGAACAGTGATTTATGTTGTACGCTAGCAGCTTGTACTTGCTAGAATTTAGAAGATTGAGGGGGGAATCTTATAGAAACTTACAAAATTCTTAAGGGGTTGGACAGGCTAGATGCAGGACGATTGTTCCCGATATTGGAAAAGTCCAGGACAAGGGGTCACAGTTTAAGGATAGGGGGGAAATCTTTTAGGACCGAGATGAGAAAAACATTTTTCGCACAGAGAGTGGTGAATCTCTGGAATTCTCTGGTACAGAAGGTAGTTGAGGCCAGTTCATTGGCTATATTTAAGAGGGAGTTAGATGTGGCCCTTGTGGATAAAGGATTCAGGGGATATGGAGAGAAGGCAGGTACGGGATACTGAGTTGGATGGCGAACATCAGGAACATATTGAATGGCGGTGCAGGCTCGAAGGGCCGAATGGCCTACTCGTGCACCTATTTTCTATGTTTCTATATATTGTAAGCTTTCATTCCATGTGTCTTTTATTATGAATTGAGCCAACTCATCTTCCCATGCTCTTCTATATGATTGTGAAGACGATGAATCCCACATTCTAATGAAATATTTGGAAGTTGCG
Organism: Okamejei kenojei; assembly: GCA_035221665.1. Lineage (NCBI taxonomy): Eukaryota > Metazoa > Chordata > Chondrichthyes > Rajiformes > Rajidae > Okamejei > Okamejei kenojei. Next base: position 90,419,391 of record CM069133.1, read on the forward strand.
CTCCACGGATGTGTGATTCCTCTATTTCGTGCAGTAATCAACGATATTTTAAATGAGTTTTTGGACGATAGGTTAGTCAGTACATCTTTTTAACATGTTTCATGCATTGTGCTGATTCTTGATTGGAGTAAAGGTTGACAAAAGTGTGTAAAAAGATGGGTACCCGCAGTAGAGCGATAGGAGTCCAATCTGCTAGAATCTTGGGAAATAAACTGACTGCTGGAGGAACTCAGTGGATCAGGCAGCATCCCTGGAGGGAATTGACATTGAGCTGAAGAAGGGTCCTAATCCAAAATGCTGACCATCCATTCCCTCCACAGATTCTGCCTGATCCACTGAGCTCCCCTAGCTGTTCAGTTTTTACTTGTAGTGATAGAAGTAGCTTGAAGTGCCTCATATATTTGGCAGTTACAAAATTGGTTAGTTATGTTTATATTTGTGTATGGCCATGTTTGCGATCAAATTCTGGATGCATGTTACATTTTCGTGAGCCTCGAGTGATTTTAATGTTGGCTTTTCAGAGTAGTTACAGAACAAGTGGCAAGTTTCACACCACAAACAGCTTACAATGGCTTGTTCCCTTTATCATCGATACTTTTTTGCATATCTTTCATTCATTGTTCTTTATCTCTCCACATCACTGTCTATATCTCTCGTTTCCCTGATCCCTACCAGTCTGAAGAAGGGTCTCGACCCGAAACGTCGCCTATCTCCTTCGCCTCTTAGATGCTGCTGCACCCGCTGAGTTTCTCCAGCAAGTGAGAGGACTGTGTGTTGGCAGCACCTATGTTCCAATTGGCTTCAGATTAGTAATTTCCATGTTCAAATGTCGCAGTGCTTGTGAGCAAATAACAGATTGAATTATTGGAAGAATGGTAATTTAGCTGCGGTATATCCAGTGGGTATAGTGGTTAAATTTATTGGGGTATAATCCAAATTCCTTGACTAACAGTCCAAAGCTAAATGCTGGTTATAGATATGCTGGCTATATCCAGAAAAAGGAATACATTAAAGGTAAAAATCTTACAAAATTATTTTGTAAAATTCTTAAAAAGGTAAAAATCTGTTTACTTGACTGTGTCGGAAGTAACTGCAGATGCTGGTTTAAACTGAAGATAGACACAAAAAGCTGGAGTAACTCAGCGGGATAGGCAGCATCTCTGGAGAGAAGGATTGGGTGACATTTTGGGTCAAGACCATTCTTGACTGTCTGATTGCCAAGTCTAGTTGAGCACATGTTAAACAGATAAAATAGTATGATGAGAAAAAAAGGGTAAAATAATAAAAATATTCACTTCCTAAGATCTGTTGATGGAATTCATTGCAGGCTGTTTTGGAGAGTCCTTGGCCCAGCAGTAACCGCAGTGGTTCCTTTTTATGGACAAAAGTACGGAATGTGGTCCGAGGTGTCGCACAATTTCGCCAAACCTTTAAAAAGACGAGCTCTTCAAATCCTCCAGTTTCACTGATCTCAGGTAACCAAATTTAATTAACGTATTTAGTGGGGTTTTTTTTAAGCAGCTAATCTAGGTTTTGAAAAATTGACAGCTGAGGTTTAATTTTCAAGTTTCTGATGCAGCTTTCTACCTTGATCGTTTGAATAATAAAAGGGTAATGCGAATCTGGGATGTTACTATGTCTAAAGCACTATAGGGGTGACAGACATGTGGAACCAGCAGGGCAGGAGCTGGTTGGTGTAATATCTTCACAAATATTGCACCATTCATTAATGTTCTTCAATGGAAAATGTCTGCTGGTTTAATTACCAGGTGAAGACACATTTCGAGTCAAGAGTTTTATTGCCATACTAGACCAAGTGCAGACCCATTGGGTCTGTTCCCCCGATGCGCGTTTACAAGCCTAGTCTTTTCAATCTTTCCTCATATGACAGTCCTGCCATCCCAGGGATCAATCTCGTGAACACGTGAAAACTAATGCGAAAAACAACACCAACTATGGCTGTAGATGTGGCCCGCTATCTGCTCACAGACATGGGTCCTGGCACCTATGCAGAACAAGGTTTCCAACCTCTGGTTTAGAGGTATATAGACAATAGGTGCAGGAGTAGGCCATTTGGCCCTTCGAGCCAGCACCGCCATTCAATGTGATCATGGCTGATCATCCCCTATCAGTACCCCGTTCCTGCCTTCTCCCCATATCCCCTGACTCTGCTATTTTTAAGATATGGGCCAAACACAGGCAGGTTGGGACTAGTGGAAATGGGACATGTTGATCGGAGTGGGCAAGTTGGGCCATAGGGCCTGTTTCCACATGGTATCACTCTGAATGTTTCAAGAAATAGTTTCCTTCACTGAAAATGGGAGCTGGTGCTGCAGATTGGTCAGCTGAAAGATCTTGACATGCAACGTGGACCATCTATTTACTTCATTAACCAATGAGATTTAAAGGTAGAAAGAAACAAAGACTGACGAGAAGACAATGGTTAATTAGCTTCAAAAATGGAGAAAGGGAACAAAAGATTTGTCATTTCTAATATACGAATACCAAGTTTATTAGTTTCTTTTGTCAGTAGTTTTGTCTAGAATTCTTATTGGGGTCTTTTGAGAACAGGAGCTCTATTGTTTACAAAAAGTTTGTGCAGACCAAAAATGATCACAGCTAAGAATGTTTAGCTGATAACTCTTGTAAAACAAAAGTGGAAATCTGAAATGTAACATGCTGAACATATAAAACAGGTCAGCAGCATCTTCCTGACCTGTATTCCTGCTTTTTCTGTTTTTATTCTTGTTAGCTTGTAACATGTTTGCAAATTCCCAAGATATCAACAAGCTTTTGTTTTAGCTAATCCTCATGGGTGTTTATGTGGCATGGACAACTTGCAAAATCAATAAGCGAGTTTGGTAATCCAATAAACACAAGAGATCATGGGATTTGTCAAATGTCATTCGGGAAAAAAAAGCAAACACAGCGCTGTATAAACTGTGTATAAATTGTTAACTATTCTACCAATGAATTAATCTAGAATTCTGTCAACTCAATAGCTTCCTTTCTTGTTCTTCTGTTCACACACTACTTACACAGTCCCAGTTCTAGTTCAGTCATTTAATCTGCAATTATGGGATATTCAAAAAGTTAAAGATTTTATTATTTTCATTTAATCCTTGTTATTTAATGTGTATGCTACTGGAATAAGAAAATATTACTTGTGTTTGAAACATTTTCTTATCTTTATTCATAATTTATGTGTAAAAATATATTTAATCTGAGGCAGGCAGTGACAGTATCAGTGTGATGTGGGCTGATGCTTTACCTAAAGGCGGTGTGAATGTACCGTTAAGGCAGAGGTCGGCAACCTATGGCCCACAGGCCGAATCCGGCCCAAAGGCGTATTTTTTGTAGTGACTAGAATGTTGCTCTTGCCTTCAGTGGGACCTTGCCCAGAGTTGTCCCAGTGCTCAGGCAGCTCTCCGGGACAGTTTTGACTGGGATGGTTTTACATTTTGAAGTTCACCGTGCCTGATTTATTGATCAGAGTGAACACCCGTTCCTGTGGACACGTCTCACTGTAGAGTCTGTCACAGACGGATTCCACCGCCTGTTGGTCAATAGTTGGATCGATCTCCTGAACCAGTGGCCACGGATCCACCAGCGTGTGTTCTTACTGAACTGAACTCGCTGTGGAATGAATCCATTAACAGAGCCACTCTGCTGCCAGATTCTAAGTTGTCCCTGCCTTCCCTCTGGAACTCTCCACGTCCCCATCAGATGCCGAGTTCCTGGAGCCCTGGTTAAACGCGGCCGGTCGGAGTTAAGTCTGTGAACCCGGCCCCATCAGAGACTGCGGGCAGGATTAAAGAAAGAAAGGACCATTCTGCCTTTTAGAGAGAGAGAGAGAGAGAGAGAGAGAGTGTGAGAGTGTGTGTGTGTGTGGTGAGATTTAATTTCCAGCAGCATGTAAATGATGGATCCACAAGGGTTGACACAGCAACGGCAGGAGCGAGAGTCTGTTTCAACAGTTTGTTTATATTCTGCTGTGTTTAAAAAAAAACAAAGCTGCCTGAATGATCACCGCACTTACTGCCACAAGTTCTTACCAGGCACACCAATAACTGTAATGAGAGTATAACTATTATACCAGTGTCTCAAACTAATTGCTATGTTCAGTAGACATAATATTGCTTAAAGCAATATTATGTCTGCTGAACATAGCAGTTAGTTTGAGCAACTGGTATTATTACAGTTATACACTCCGAAGCATAAACCAATAAACACCGAAGCACAAAGTACTAAAACCAACAAAGTGAACCATAAATACACTTAGTTAATAGTTTTGAAAGCAGTATTATCTCCCCTCGAAGAAGCAAAACTGGAAATACAGATGAAAAGCAGGTCTGTATACACGCAGCAGCTCAGCCGGCGAGAATGTTTATCACGTATGACCTATGACCTGTGATTGCACAGTTGAAATACCAAACTCGCTTATTGAACAAAATGTAAATCACTGAGATTTTCCAATGGGTAAAAACAAATGTACGGTGTGACTATCCTTTTGTTAATTATGAGGTAAATCTTACCGAATGGCTGAGCATTTGAAAATGTTTCATTTTACAGCTTAATGTCTGTTAATAACCAGGGATAGCTTTTCAGGTTCTTCTTGTTCTCAGAGCCCTTATGTATTAGTATTCCCCACACTGATCTCAGTGTCCTCTATGTCCTCCTTGGTGAATACATTTGCAAAGTGCTCATTCACTGCCTCGCATCCATCCCTTAACTCCAAGTATGAATTCCCTCCTTTTTTCTTTACCGATCCTATCTTCTCCTTGGTTACCCTCTTGTTGTTAATAAACATATAAAACGCATTGGCATTTTCTTTAATCCAACTTGCCAATGACATTTCATAGTCTCTTGAGTTCATTCTAACTTGCTGTGTATTTCACATAGGCACTGTCTGATTTCATCTTTCTAAACATCACACCTGCTTCCTTATTCTTTTTGACCATTGGTCATTCAAGGTTCCCTTTCCTTTCCATCATTACCCTTCTCCTTGCTAGAAGACTGGAGGACCAATGTTGTGCCTCTATTTAAGAAAGGCTGCAAGGAAAAGCCTAACATCTGTGGTGGGCAAGTTACTGGATAGTATACATGTTCATTTGGATAGATTGGGGCAAATTAACGATAATCAGCATGGTTTTGTACGTGAGATACTACATCAAATGAATCAGAGATTTTTGAAGAAGTATATTGGCTATTTGGACTTCAGCAAGGCATTTAATAAGGTTTTGCATGGTAGGCTGATCTGGAAGCTTGGGTCGCATGGTATCTGAGGAGAGCTAGCTGACTGGATAGCAAATTGGCTTCATGGAAGGAAGCAGAGGGTGATGATGGAAGGTTGTTTTTTGGACTGGAGGCCAGTGAATAACCGTACCTATGGGATTGGTGCTGGGCACATTTGTTTTTGAGATTTATATCAATGATGATTTGGGTACGAATGTAGAATACATGATTAATACATTTGTATTATGGAGAGTGAAGATGGTAATCAAAAATTGCAGCAAGATGGCAAAAATTGCAGCAATAATTAATGGAATTTAATGCAGATGAGTGTGAGGTGTTGCATTTTGTAAAATCAAAGCAGGGCAGGGCTCCAGGGAATGTTGTCTATCAGAGGGATGTAGAAGTGCAGGCACACAGTTCCCTGAACATGATGTCACAGGTAGATAGAGTGATCAAAAAGGCTTTCAGGATATTGGCCTTTATCAGTCAGGGTATTGAGTATAGACTTTGAGATGCTTTGTTACAGTTGTACAAGACGTTGGTGAGGCCTAATTTGTTGTATTGAGTTGTGGTCACCCTGCTATTGGAAAGATGTAATTAAGCTGGAAAACAATGCAGATAAGATTTACGAGGATATTGCCAGGACTTGAGGGCCTGAGCTATCAGAAGAGAATGGGGAAGCTAAGCCTTGGAAAGCAGGAGGCTAAGGGATGATCTTATGAAGTTTATATATTAATGAGGGGAATAGATAGGGTGAAGGCCGTACATCTTTTACACTGGTTGGGTAATTCAAGAACCAGAGTACGTTGGTTTACGGTTAAGGGCGAAAAGATTTAATAGGAACCTTGGGGGCAACATGTTCACACAGGGAGTGGTGGGCATATGGAATGAACTGCAAGACCAGATAGTTGAGGCAGGTACTATAAAATTAAAAAAGGCATTTGGACAGGTACATGGATGGGAAAGGTTAAGAGGGATATGGGCCAAACACGGGTAGGTAGGAGTAGTATAGGTGGGACATCTTGGTTGGTATGGGCAGGTTGAGCCGAAAGACTTATTTCCGTGCTATATAACTTGGAAGTGCAGCCTAACCAGTGTTTTATAATATGTTAATGTTTTATATTAAACAACTCCAATAAGCTAATTTTAAAATGCAATTATATTAGGAGTGTCAAAAGGGAAAACTCGTGTATATACCTAGTCTATAATATATTCAGTTTCAAGTGCATTGATGGAATGTTTTATTTTTGTACTTGGATGGCTCACATATTAGGAGGCATTTGTGTTCAAATTATGTGTCACTGCTTTACAGGTGCTCAATCAGACCAAGGTTACGGATCCAAAGATGAACTTCGGCGAGATGGCATTGAACTCCATGAAGATACACTAGGAGAAATTGGCCTATCTGGTACAATAACAGAGCAACAAGGTGAATATGATGGGAATGACCTTGAAATTTAAAAGTGTTTTATTTTAGCCTCCTGATTAATACATTAATGCTCACTTTAATCAACTGTTTTGCACATTGCCATGCTGCCATAAGTTGGAATCACATGCTAAGTATTTGCCTTTTGCAAGGTAAAAACATACAGAGAGGAGACAAGTGATTCCTGCAGTAGCGCGTGTTCAATTTGAGCAAAGTCCCATCACTAAAATATATTACAAAGATTTTTTAAACCATGATGCATGAGTGTTTGTTGTGGAGGATAGTAAAAGACAAATTCTTAGATATGTAGTTTATATCTGAAAATGATGGTCAAGTCTGTACGGGCCTGAGTATCCTGATTTTGTTCATGTTAAAATATTGCAAAAAACATTTCAAAGTGATATTGGGATTTTGAGTGTGACCACCAGGGGGGCGCTGGGGAGATGGCAGCCCTGCCGGCAGTCTGTTTTTTCATCATTTTGTTATTTTTAGCATTTGCTAAAAGTTTGTTTTAATGTACTTTGGTTTGTTTTTGGCTGTAACTTTTTTTCAAGTTTCTACCTTGCCTGAGATGTGATCATTTTTCGGATCACATTCCCGGGCTCTGCGGCCTACCATCGCTGGAGCTGGAGGCCTCCTCGGACTGTCGTGAGCCCCACTGCGAGGCACGGAATTAACATCGGAGCGGTTCCCTTGCCTGGGATCGCTCCCACCGCGGCCTGCGGACTTTACCATCAAGAGCTTGCAGTCTCGGGACAGGCTAGTCGGGAAGCTCCTACGCCACAGAAGGTTCGACCAGCCCCAATGCGAGGTTTGATCACCCAGCGCGGGGGAGCTGACAACCCCCCGTTGCAGGAGCTGAACGCCTCGACGTGGAGGGCCCGAATGCCACCGGCTACGGGAGTCAAGACCGTCCTGTCAATGGAGGGCTTGAGGCCCCCGACCGAGGAAGAACAAAATAAAGGACTTGAACTTTATTTTGCCTTCCACCACAGTGAGGAATGTGTAGGTCACTGTGATGGATGTTCATGTTAAAATGTGTTTTGAGTCTGTTGCTTTTAATTGTATGACTGACCTGGCCAGTGAAATTCCTTGTATGTTGCAAAACATACTTGGCGAATAATATCTGATTCTGATTCTGAGACAATTATTTTTGCTGTTGAAGGAGTTTCCAGCATATGCAGAATCTACCAGGAAGTTCATCATCCTGTTAGATGCCCTTCCATGGTTTGGAAAACAAGTTACAGTAAAAATAAGAATACTCAGTAGGTCAGGAAACATCCATGGAAAGAGAAACTGGCTTTTCATTTTTAGTAGAACATTCTTCAGAATTGTGAAAAAGAGAACTAGAGAAACACAGGAACTGCAGATGCTGGAATCTTCAGCAAAACATAAAGTGCTACAATACCTCTAGTGATCAGACAGCATCTGCAAAGGAAATGGATAGGCAAAGTTTCAGCTTGGGACCCTTCTTCGGAGAAAACAAGTTGGGAAGTTGGAGGAGGGGTGAAAAGAATAAAGGGAATATCTGCAATGAGTGAGGTCGGGGTTAATGTTGACTAAGTTGTAAAGTGAAAGGGTTAATGTTAGAAAAGACATGTAAAAAGCTGCAGATGTAGCTCCATTGATATTTCAAAACAATCTGAAAAGATCAGAGTATTTATCAGAAAATTGTTCTTTCCCAAGGAATGATGGCGACCAATTATTTACATGAAATTAAATTTGCTGAGTACTTCATTATAGATCCTAATTAGCACATTAATACTCATTCCAAACTACTGTTTTGAACGTTGATTTGCTGTCATGGATAGCTTACAAGGACTCTTATAAGCACCACCAGTAGCCTGCCTTCCCCCATTCGGGAGCTGCTCCCCCCATATGAGAACTGCTCTCCTGCAGGAGAGGCGACCCCCCCCCCCCCCCCCCCCCCCCCCCACCCTCCCCCACCCCCGCTCCCCCTCCTGCCCCCACCACCACAGGAACCTTGTCCCACCCCACCCCCGCCTCCCCACCAACTGCCACCAACCCCCAGCCCATCCCCCCCCCCCCCCCCCCCCCCCCCCCCCCCCCCCCCCCCCCCACCCCCCCCCCCCACGTACGAGGCAGTATGAACAGTATATTTATCTACAAGCTTCTGTTAAATATTTTCTGAGATTTTTCTGAAATTATGTATCAAGTCCAATCTTGCTTTGGATGTTTTTAGATTTTTCTTCACCATTCATTATCATCCTGTTTCCCCCCTCTACTCAGGACAATGTCCTGACTAAGACAAATAAGCTCTGTGCCAAACAGCTGGCACCGGTCTCTCCAGACACTTTTAACCAGTTCCTGCAAACATGGACTGTCCCTGCCTGCTTCAAAGTCTCCACTATGTCCCTGTACCCAAAAAGGCAAGGATTACTTGTCTTAATGACTACAGGCCTGTCGCACGAACCTCTGTAGTCATGAAGACACTCAAAAGTCTAGTGCTGGCCAAGCTGAAAAATATCACAAACTCCCTGCTGGCCCCTCTGCAGTTTGCATATCGGGCCAATAGATCTGTGGATGATGCAGTCAACCTGGGCCTGCACTTCAATCCATAGCACCTACACCGCCAAGGGACCTATGCGAGGATCCTGTTTGTTGATTTTACCATTGCATTCAACACCATTGTGCCAGAGCTACTACACTCCAAACTTTCCGAGTTGACTGTGCCTAAACCCCTGTCAGTGGATAAAACCCCCTCAGTGGATGCCAAACTTCCTGACAGGGTCAGGCAATGCCTACCCTGAGCTAAATATAAAATCATGGAGAATTAACCATGTGAGGCTTTAGTAGAGGCATATTTTCCGTGCCTTTCATCCGCAGACGCTTGTAACGACGATACCGAGCTCTCTGAAAGACCACGTGCCATCCCTGCCTTCAAGCCCTGTCAATGTCTATGAATCATTCCTGCCTTTGCAGACAACTCGAAGCTTCCTACTCTACTGCGCATGTGCGCACGCTGTTTGATCTATGGCGGGTTACATATGCATTAATTTCAAGTTGAGTTTCCTGTAACCTTAGATGTCTTTAAATACCCTGGCATTTCCGGGTAAGCACCGTTTGGGGACTCTGGGGTAAAGTTGCGGGAGGGCACAATATGCCATTTGACGCTCCTTGCACCAGGCTTAAGCAATGCCACCGAATTGAGGCCTTGAACCGTCGGGCCGTCTCCTATAAAGTCTTATTCTGCTGGTCCTCACGCTCATCTCTCCCAGCTCTCCGTCAATCCCTTGACTCATGTCCTTAAATCCCGACAGCGGTGATTGGAGGTTACTCGACTGTGTGAAATTTACAGGATTTGCAGGAAGCCATGAAGTGAGCGAGTCGGCTATACGGCAGGTGAGTTGTGTCCGACGGAAGAGCTCAAGTTGAACTGTCATTCGCGTCAGAAATTGGCCAACTGAAATGGTGGCCACCCTGCGGCCGCCCCGAAGCAACCTGAGCTGCTTCTATCACCCGTCCTACAGTGCGTGCTTCGTGTCCCGGAGAGTCTTGCGGCCCCTTGGCATTATCCCCCCCGATTCAACCCCCACTACCCCCCACAGACTCACCACCGTTGTGAAAGGAACTCTCCCCCCAATTGGTCCCCACCTTCACTGATTCCCCCCCTTCCCCCCCCCCCCCCCCCCCCCCCCCCACCTATTCAGTAATTCAGAATAAAGGAGACTAGGAAGCCTTGGGCAAATTGAATTGTTACAGTTTTTATTTTTACGGAGAGAACAATCTGCGCATGCGCGGTTTAATTTTTTTTAAAGCCGACTGAGTGCCTACCCTGAGTAATTATTCACGGCACGTGCCTTCTCTACACCAACGACTGCACCTCCGCAGACAACTCTGTCAAGCTTCTCAAGTTTGCGGACGACACAACCCTAATTGGACTGATCCAGGATGGGGAGGAATCTGCCTACAGACAGGAAGTGTCACAGCTGGCGTCCTGGTGCCGTCGCAACAACCTAGAGCTCAATGCTCTTAAGACAGTGGAATTGATTGTAGACTTTAGGAGAGCTCCCCCTCCCCTCACCCCACTCACCATCAACAACACCACAGTCACATCTGTGGAGTCTTTTTAAGTTCCTGGAACCATCATCTCCAAGGATCTTAAGTGGGGGCTACCATCGACTACAGTCAAAAAGGCACAACAGAGGATGTACTTCCTACCGCAGCTGAAGAAACACAATCTGCCACAGGCAATGATGGTCCAATTCTGCACGGCCATCGTAGAGTCTGTCCTCACCTTCTCCATCATGGTCTGGTATGGCTCAGCCACCAAGCACGACATGTTGAGTCTGCAGCGAATCGTTCGATCAGCAGAAAAGGTTATTGGCTGCAGCCTTCCCTCCATTGATGAACTGTACCCTGCAAGGGCCAGGAAACGAGCGGGCAAGATCATCTCTGACCCCTCTCACCCTGGCCACTAACTCTTTGAGTCACTTCCCTCTGGAAGGCGACTCCGGATTGTCAAAGCTCTCCACAGCCAGACATAATGTTTTATTATTATTAATGTTTAGTGTTTTCTGAGATTCGTAACTGTCACTGTATGTCATGTTGTTACTTGTGGGCGGAGCACCAAGGCTAATTCCCTGTATGTGAATACTTGGCCAATAAACTAACTTACTTACATTTCTATGCAAATTTGATTATTGAGCTTTAAATCTCTTGAATCTGAAACAAATACCACATTAATTTTCTTTACACCTTATTGATAGAAAGCACAGATGGCATTGGCGAGGCATCAGGAATGAGTAAAGAAACTAAGAATCTCAACTCCCCAGAAAGACTACATTCAAGTAGCAGCATTGTGAAGCTGCAATGTCCTCATGTTGGCAACAATGGAAACAGCGGTAAGTAATTTTTATTTCATCAGTAGTTTGTAATTTATTGAATTGCATTCGGCTTTATTATCACATACATTTTAAAATTATATCTTGTATTTTGGAATGAATGACCACGGGTGAATAACAAAGAGGTGGATGACTGAACTTTGTTGCCTTCCCTCAGAGTGGGAAACGTTGATGTTTATGCTAAATACTATCGTGTGTTGTGTTCTATTTTTATTCGTATGGCTGTATGGTAACTCAAATTTCACTGTACCAATTGGTGCATGTGACAATAAATGTAAACTTGAACTTGAATTCTATTCAGTGTATTTGTTTTGACAATTTCTATCTGCTTTTAGAATATGGGTGATAAAATAAAAATGAGATCGTTTCATAGAACAGTGCAGCACAGGAACAGGCCCTTTGGCCCAGTGTCTGTGCCGAACATGATGCCATTAAACTAACCTCCTCTGCCTGAACATGATCCACATCCCCCCCCCTCATTCCCCCTCTATCCACATGCTTAACTAAAAACATCTTAAATGCCGCTATCGTATCTGCCTCCGCCACCACTTCCAGCATTCAATCGTCAATAGTGCAAGACTTCACACTCAAATTAAATTTCATCTGCCATTTCTCCGCCTATTTCAGTAGCTAATTGGCATCCCTTTGTATCCTTTGACAGCCTTTCTCACGTGAATGGATTTGAGGGATATGGGACTAGTTGTGTTTGGCACATGAGTTGGCATAGATGAGTTGAGCTGTTTCCATACTGTCTAGATCGATGACTCTATGGCTCGACAATAGTTTGCGCATTGAAAACAGCCAGCATGCCTCGGGAAAATCTTCAAGAAAATTAAGCTTTGCTAAATCAAATCACTGATTTGAACCCAATCTAATTATAAAAACATCGTCATACAGCACGGACACATGCCCTTTTGCCCCACTCGTCCATGCTGGCCGAAATGCCCTATCTACCCACTGCCCTTGAAAATGTTACCCCATGGTTCCTATTTAAATCTTTGGTGTTTTATTGTCATGTCCCAATTAGAACAATGAAATTCATACTTGCAGCAAGCAGCACAACAAAATATATAAACTCTGTAAACAATATAATAAACAAAAAGAAAGTTCAGCAAACTTAGTTACTGTGCTTTGTACATTCTCATCTAAATTGTTGATATAAACGACAAACAGTTATGGGCCCAGCACTGACCCCTGAGGCATGGCACTAGTCACAGTCGTCCAGTCTGAAAAACATTATCCTCTGCTTACTTCCATGAAGCCAACTCTCTATCCATTCGGTCGACTGTCCCTGGATCCCATGAGATCTAACCTTCCAGGGCAGCAATTATGTGGAACCTTTATTAAAGGCCTTGCTGAAGTCCAGACAGACAACATGTACGGCCTTGCCCTTGTCAACATTCTTTGTTACCTTGTGCTTAAAAAAATATATATAATGCATAGGTATGTTTAAAGTTAAACAGTTTCTTTCAGGAAAACTGAGAAGGTGTAAATGTTTTCTCATTTGCAATATGCAACACAGGAAGAAGGACTGGGGCCTCAATTTATGATTTGTACAAATAGTTTGGATAGAGGCAGCAAAATATGGCTGCTATGTTTACTGATGCAACAAAGATGGACACAAAAGAAAGTTGTTAAAAAATTGTAAGGTGCTACAGAAGGATATAGATAGGTTAAGGGAGTCGACAAACATTTTGCTTGTGAAGGATAGATAGAACGTGTGGCTCTAAGAAATTATGTAAAAAGGTGGCAGAGATTCCTGGTGCTTTGGGACCATTTCTGGGGAAGGTCAGATTTGTATGAGCTGGATGGGTCTCATGCAGATAGGACCTGAATCTGGTATCATCATCCTGTGGACATTTGCTGGTGCTGTTTGGGTGGGGTTAAAACTGGAGGGAGATTAGACGTGAGCAGACCTTCAGAGGAGAGGGAAACAAAAATGGAACTTAAAAACGGAAAAAGAGAAAGGCTGGGAAAAGAAGGCCAAAAAACAAATCATGCCACGATGTACCTAAAAGATGTGGCTTTGGAGATTGGAATATAAAAGTGGACAAGTAATGCATTTCTGCACAACGCATGAGTGAGACCATATCTCGACAATTGTCTAGTTTTAGTGCCCTTATTTAAGGAAGAATGCGTGAATATTGGTTGCAGCTCAGAAAAAGTTTATCTGGATGATTCTGCAAACTGAAAGGTTGTTTTCGGAGAGAAGGTTGAACAGGTTGAGTACTCAATGGAGATTAGAAAAGTGCAAGACGGTCTTGTTGAAGCACAAGGTTCTTTAAGAGGCGAAAAAGTTGGGAGGATATTTCCATACATAGGACAGACCAGGAACAAATTACATACTGTCATTTAACACTGAGATAAGGATAAGTTTCTCCTCATGGAGTTGGTTCCTTGGGTTTCTTGTCTGAGAAAGCTATGGAGGTTGAATCCTTAAAATATATTCAAGGCTAAGATAAATATATGGATTTTTAATTGGTGAGGGGTTATGGAGGAACATAAAAGTGTACATTTCCATTTGGCATGAAAAATGATAAGCATTGTGAGATAATGCAGGATTGGGTGTCCTAGCATAGGATTTACAAAAGGCAAATAAGTAAGTAATTGTAAAAAAAAACATATTTATTGCTGAAGGAATTGAATACAAAATGTGGGAAACCATGGGAAGCGTCTCAACCCAAAATGTCATCTATCCATGTTCTCCAAGGATGCTGCCTGACCCACTGAGTTACTTCACCACGTTATGTCCTTGTATATGTCAACCAGCATCTGCAGTTCTTTGTTTCGACTACATACAATTATAATAGCTTTCTCGGGTATAACGGACAATCGGCAATAATGGAGACCATTCTCCTCCCTCCCCCCCCACGTTCTGTTATAACAAGGATTTACTGTATTAGACCGGAACCTGCTAAATTAGAGCAAGTTGTTTATGGACGAAGGAATCTCCAGAAAGTGGAATACTTATAAAGGTGTGATGACAAGAGTTCAGTGTGTGCATGTACCTGTTAGAGTGAACGGCAAGGCGGGTGGGAGAAAGGAAGGTTAGATGATGAGAGAAATTGAAGTCCTGGTCAGAAAAAGGAGGGATGGGACAAGTGGGATCAAATATAATTTCTACATGGGAAACCATACTTCAGCTACATGGGCATTCTTGAGACCATGTGGAGCACCATGTAACAGTATTAGCTCCCTACTTTAAGAAGGGATGTAAATGCATTTAAAGTAGTTCAGAGAAGGTTTAGTGGACCAAAATCTAGAATGTGGGTAGTCTTATGAAATATTGGATGACTTGGTTTTCTATTCACTTTGATAAGCATACAAGCAAACATACAAACTTAAAGGTGTGGATATGAAGAAAATGCTTCCTTGTTGGGGAATCTAGAACTATGGGCTGCTCGTTTTAAAATAAGGGATTGCTCACTTAAGGGTGGTGGGTATATGGAATGAGCTGCCAGAGGAGATAGTTGAAGCAGGTACTATAACAGCATTTTAAAGACATTCGGAAAACACGTGAATAGGAATGGTTTGGAGGGATATGGACCTAAATGGGCAGGTGGGACTAGAGTAGATAGGGCATCGTGATTGGATGGGCAGGGGCCTGGTTCTATGCTGCATGACTCTATGACAGATGAGACAGAACTTTAATCCCCTTGGCTAACATTAGTTTGCATAATAGTCAATAGTAATTGAAATCTGTCCTAGCCATTCAAGATTTGAGAATTCTTGGTTAGATTGACGATTTTCCTCATTTAAAAGAAATAGCTGATAGAAGTAACAGTAAATCATGCACTTGTCAAAATTAATTATTTACTTTCTGTTTAACGTAGGTAATGCGGAAAATTTGCTGATGGTAAAAAATGATAATTGTCAAGATGGTGTTGGCGACACCAGTACTCGAATGCACCGGAAAAACAGTGAAAAAAGTCAGCAACGACAAAAACATTGGGCAGAAAGGAGCTGCAGCTTCAGTTCTGATACGCGGTCTAATATGTTACTTAAAACAGGAAGCCTTGACACTGATCCTAATGGAATAGCAGAGATGATGGGTGCCGATGCCAAGATCCTAGCTGCTGCTTTGTGCAGTGCAAAAGAAGCAGATTCAGTCATTAAGACCCACCCAACCTTGGATCACTCAACAAACCAAACAGGAAAGTCTCCAGATGAATGCACAATTACCTTTGATAAATTCATGGGTATTTCGGAAGGTATGGACTTAAGAAAAATGAAAACATCAGATAAACACACTATTGACCCAGACATTGAGTCAAATGCGTTTCTTCCGATTGATGAAGAGCATGAAGTTGAAGATTCTGTGCACAAAAGAACAACTGTGTGTCCTCCAGTTAAACCTGTGGAAAGAGAAGATGTTAAGATAGGTTTTGACCCATTGTCATTGCTGGCCTTGGAGACTGAGAAGAAAATCCCTTCTAGTGGTGAAAAGAATGTGCCTACTGTTGTGTCTCGAAAACTTGCGGATGAGATTGAAATGTATATGAATCTTAAGAGCCCTCTTGGGGGAAAATCAGCCAGTATGGAACTGCACAAGGCAGAGAATGAAGAGAAGTCCTCGGACTGCAGTGACGACATACAATGTCATGCACCAGAAAGAAGGTCAAGTCTTCCATCTAGTCCTGTTCCTCCGGAAGATGTACAATCAATGTCTGTAACAGTGTCGAGATCAAAAACATTTGCTGGACAACCTAAAGTGCCTAAGGCCATTTCACAGAAGATGCGTTCAGCTTCATTAACTGCCTTAGTGCGGAACAGTCAGCATGGCTCCTTAGGATCCATGGTCACTACAATTTCTGGATTTAAACTTGACAATCTTCTCTCAGGACCCAAGATAGATGTACTTAGATCTGGTATGAAACAAGCAGCAAATGTTGCCAGCAAGATGTGGGGAGCTGTGGCATCAGCATACTCCTATTCTGATGATGAGGTTTGGCATTTAACTTTACTTTTGTATTGTGCTTTTGTTTTGATTTAATTTAGTGTAGAGATGCAGTGTCGAAGCAGGCCCTTCGGCCCACGGAGTCCACACCGACCAGTGATCCCCACACATTAACACTACACTACATATACTTTGGGACAGATAACAATTTTACAAGGGTACACAAAAGGCTGGAGAAACTCAGCGGGTGCAGCAGCATCTAAGGAGCGAAGGAGATGGGTGACGTTTCGGGTCGAGACCCTTCTTCAGACGCTGCTGCTTCTTAGATGCTGCTGCACCCGCTGAGTTTCTCCAGCCTTTTGTGTACCCTCGATTCTCCAGCATCTGCAGTTCCTTCTTTAACATTTTACAATTTTACAAACCCAGTTAACCTACAACCCTGCACATCTTTGGAGTGTGGGAGGAAACCTGAGATCCCTGGAGAAAACCTACGGAGGTCACGGGGAGAACGTACAAACTCCGTACAGACAAGTACCTGTAGTCAGGATCGAATCCGGGTCTCTGGCGCCGTTAGGAAGCAAGTCTACCGCTGCGCCACAATGCTGCCTCATAGGATGGGAAATGTATTATTCCTTTTAACAGCAACTTTCAACGTTGACCAAACATGTGTATATGTAAGATAACAGCAATTTGTATAATTAATTAGTACCTAAAGGGCTGAACATTATGCAGAATGAAGGATAAAGTCAAGTATGTAGTGTAAAGCTATTTTTACTGCTGTTGTAGCTATCGTGTGGGTACAAATATTGCATGAAAAAGAAAATTCTATAAAAATAATTCTGTACATAGTCACAGACCCATAGAGCTATGCAGCAGAAACCGATCCAATGGCCAACTCATCCATGTCGATCAAATGGCCTAACCAAGTTCTGGTCCAGATTCCTTCAAATCTTTCATATCCATATACCTGTCTAAGTAGTCGTTTTAATGTCTCAAATGAATCTGCCTTTACCACTTCCTCTGGCAGCTCATTCCATGTGCACATCTACTCTAGTTTAGTTGAGTTTAGTTTATTGTCATGTGTACTGAGGTACAATGAAAAACTTGTTCAGAGTTCCCTAATGTTCATGAATTTCTCCACAGTTAATAGGGATGAGAAATTTAACATCTTGCTTATCTCCTTTGAATCCATACATAGTTTTCATTGATCCCCAGGGCCCCCTGTTCTCTCCCTAGTTCTTCTTCTTACGTATGGTGTGCACAGCCTAAAGTTGTAGGACAACTTGTTCTATTTGATCTTATTTGATTGTGCACGCCAGGTTGATTGCATTTATCGAAACAGGGCGGACCACGTGAAGGTTGCAATCTCTCACCCCCTAGTTACAAGTCTGCCTTATTATACTTGAAGAATCTCTTTGAATTCTCATTTATCTTATTGACCAAAACTACCTTACTTCATTTGTCTCTAATATATTTACATAAATTCCACATATGACGATTATAGCATCAGGTCAGCTGTGACTTGGTTGGCTACTTTCTCTTTCTAAGTCAGAAGAAAGAGCTCATCTAAGTCAGAAGATTGGGCTTATCCCTCTCTGATATTCCAATGCAATGTGTGTGGCATTTCCACTGGCGGATTCCCAATTTTGGAAGAGATGTTAAACTCTTTAACTTTATTAATTATTTTGCACAAACTGAAGAATATCGTTTTCCCATGTGTCTTGACCAGTATTTATCCCTGTCAAATTCACTAAAAGATTGTCTGGTTGTTACCACATTACTATTCACGAGAGGTGTCTTGCTTCTTGTGTGATGACAGTTTCTATGCTTTGAAGTTACTTTATTGTTGTGTATTTAGAAAGGGATGTGAGAGGTAATTGCACGTCCTTCTTTTGCGATCTTCAGAACTGTAAAAGATTAGCTTTTATTACAGTGCCCCTTGTTGCTCTGTTGTTCAATGAGACAGCAGTTGAGCTCCTCCATCTGCAAAGTGGATAGCTGCTTAGTGCCTGATAAGTGGGAAGTGGAGCGAATGTTTGTTCTAATTTAGTAATTACCTCAGATTAGTTATAATTTGGCAGATAAGTCTTTATCAAGGACTTGCACATACTTCCTGTGGTTCTGCTTTGCAGTATCAGATGGCACGTAACGTTTTGGCTGGATAACTGTAATTACTATGTACAATGGCAATTGTATCAACGTGATGAATGGTGGCTGATGCTGAGAGTGGGGGATCTAATCCGTTTTTTCTGTGGTAACATTTCGAGAGAGTATCTGAAAAATGTTTGACAATCGTTTCGGAACCCTGTTGAAGACTGAACAGTTCAGAAATGTCAAGAAATTCCAGCTAACCCAGCTAAAATTTCTATATTTCATCATGACACTTTTAATTTTTAATTACTGAATAGGCAATTGTAGGACACTTTCTCAGCACCTCGTGTTAATGCATGGTGACTTGCTCACAGTTACTGCACAAATGTTTTAATGCAAGCAGCAATATTATAGATATTGAAAGACTGCGCAGATGTAATTTATTTAAACGATCCTCCTGATGGAATTTTAGTAATAGGACTGGCTGAATTGTAAACTTCCATGTCCTGTTCAAGATGTCCCATATTTGCAGCAAATTAAATAATTTTTGAAAGATAGTCACATAACATTGGAAATGGTGCAGCCAAATTATGCATCCCAAGCTCTCTTAAACAACTCATCCCCGACCTCTACCTCCGTTACCCCCATCCCCGACTACCTCCGTTACATCGACGACTGCTTTGGTGTCACCTCCTGCACCCACACGCAACTGACTGACTTCATCCATTTCACCACCAACTTCCACCCGGCACTCCAATACACTTGGACCATTTCCGACATTTCCCTACCATTCCTTGACCTCACCATCTCTATTGCAGGTGATACACTCCTGACCGACATCCACTACAAACCAACTGACTCCCACAGCTACCTGGACTACTCTTCCTCCCACCCTGCTTCCTGTAAGGACTCCATCCCCTATTCCCAATTCCTCCGTCTACGCCGCATCTGCTCCCAGGATGAGGTGTTCCACACCAGGTCATCACAAATGGCCTCATTCTTCAGAGAACGGGGATTCCCCTCCCCCACTATAAATGAGGCTCGCACCAGGGTCTCCTCCATACCCCGCAACACTGCCCTCTCTCCCCATTCCCCCATTCGCAAACAGGGCAGAGTCCCCCTGGTCCTCACCTTTCACCCCACCAGCCGGCAAATACAACACATAGTCCTCCGCCATTTTCGCCACCTCCAACGTGACCCCTCCACTCGCCACATCTTCCCATCTCCCCCCCGTCTGCCTTCCGCAAAGACCGCTCCCTCCGCAACTCCCTTGTCAATTCTTCCCTTCCCTCCCGCTCTACCCCTTCCCCGGGCACTTTCCCTTGCAACCGCAAGAGATGCTACACTTGTCCCTTCACCTCCCCCCTCCACTCCTTTCAGGGACCCAAGCAGTCCTTCCAGGTCCGACAGAGGTTCACCTGCACCTCCTCCAACCTCATCAACTGCATCCGCTGCTCCAGATGCCAGATGATCTATATCGGTGAGACTAAGCGGAGGCTTGGCGATCGTTTCGCCGAACACCTCCGCTCGGTCCGCATTAACCAACCCGACCTCCCGGTGGCTCAGCACTTCAACTCCCTCTCCCTCTCCCATTCCGTATCCGACCTCTCGGTCCTGGGCCTCCTCCATGGCCAGAGTGAGCAACACCGCAAGTTGGAGGAACAGCACCTCATATTCCGTTTGGGGAGTCTGCATCCTCTGGGCTTGAACATTGAATTTTCTCAATTCTGTTAACCCTTGCTGTCTCCTCCCCTTCCCACCTCTCCCTCAGCCCTCGGGCCCTGGCATTCCCTCTCTCTCTATCTCCCTCCCCCAACCTAGTCGCACCAGCTTCTCATTTTCAGACCACAAACAGCTTACAATGGCTTGTTCCCTTTATCATCGATACTTTTTTGCATATCTTTCATTCATTGTTCTTTATCTCTCCACATCACCGTCTATATCTCTCGTTTCCCTGATCCCTGACCAGTCTGAAGAAGGGTCTCGACCCGAAACGTCGCCTATCTCCTTCGCTCCTTAGATGCTGCTGCACCCGCTGAGTTTCTCCAGCCTTTTGTGTACCCTCATCATGACTAAAGCTGTTTTTTTTCTTTTTAATACTTTTTTGGAGATCTGTTGATGATCTTGGAAAAGGATAGATGTACAGAGCAAGAAGCAAATAATTTAAGTTGGGAAGGGGGGGGGAGAACAAAGGGGGAAAAGTTTACAGTGTGAAAAGCCATTAGTGAATGTATAGGATACAAATGAGAACTGTGATGTATATGCTTTTTTTTTGAGAATTGAGAAAAGAATTGGAAACATGTAGGATAGTGTACAACATGGAATATTGGGATTTTGAGTGAGCTGAAAATTAGCAGCAATAGACACTTAGCCCCTCAAGTGCAGTATGCCATGAAACAAACTAACTCCCACCAGCACCAGGGTTACCAACTGTCCCGGATTCGCCGTATTTCGTCCCGGCGAAACAACCTAATTACGGCGTTCCGGCAGGCTGACCTGTCGTTACGGAGAAGGGCGGGAACGAAAAAGAATCAAAAAAAATAAACGGGAAGGGCGGGGGCGGGGCGGGGGCGGGAGCGGGAACGAGCGGCGGTTGGACACGTGCAGCGGGAAGGGCGGGAGCGGGAACGAGCGACGGTTGGACACGTGCAGCGGGAATGAGCGGCGGTTGGACACGTGCAGCGGGAAGGGCGGGAACGGGAACGAGCGGCGGTTGGACACGTGCAACCTGGGAACTCACTCACCTGGGAAGATGGAGCTCCACGTTGTAGCAGGCAGGCAGCGACGGGGCAGGGCACCAGTCTCCTCCCTCGGGCCCAGCCCCACCGCGGAAAGGCGTCAGGGAGATCACAGGCAAAGATCGCTGTAGGATCTTTGATCATAGCCACCGGCGGAGGAGGGAGGGAGAGGGACTTCATCGTTGTCCAGGTCGGGCGAACACCAGCGCACCTTTGACACACTTTCCTCGGGAGGGGAAAGAGCCAGCGAGAATGAACGCAGCGATGCAGGACGTTCACTTTCTCAAGTCCGCCTTGCCGTCGGACGCCCCGGTCTCCACCCAGGCCGTCCCGTCCGACCGACAGCTGGACCAGCGCAGCGAGCACCGGCAGGGCAGCCAGCAGAAGAGCATGAGGGTCCAGGAGCTGGTCCTCACCATGTTAAAGAGCAGCAGCAGGGCCAGCGCCTCGTCCTACGGCAGCTCCCTTCATGAAGGTAAGTGGAGCCCAGCTCGGCACCTCCTTCAAACCACTCCAAGAGTCAACAATGTTTTACCTTTGGGGGTACACAAAATGCTTGGAGAAACTCAGCGGGTGCAGCAGCATCGAAGGAGCCAAGGAGATAGGCGGCGTTTCGGGTCGAGACCCTTCTTCAGACATTTACACAACGCTTTACCTTTGTCACGTACCTTTTAGGGGGGAGATGAGGAGGAATTTATTTAGTCCGAGGGCGGTGAATCTGGGGGAACCATTACCACAGAAGGCTGCGGAGGCCAAGTCAATGGGTATTTTTAAGGTGGAGAGTGACAGATTCTTGCTTGGATGTCAACGGTTATGAGAAGGCAGGAATGGGGTCCAGAGGGAAAGATAGATCAGCTACTATTGAATGACGGAATAGACTTGATGGGCTGAATGGCCTCACTGCTCCTATATCTTATGAACTTATGTGTCCTGAAATGGAACAATGAAACTTACTTGCAGCAGTGCAACATATGTAAGCACAGTACTCTGTAAAACACATACTAAGCAACAAAACATTCATTGTATACACCTATGTACATAGTGTGTGCAGGAAGGAATTGCAGATGCTGGTTTACACTGAAGATAGACACAAAATGCCGGAGTAACTCAGTGGGGCAGGCAGCATCTTGGAGAAAATGAATAGGTGATGCTTTGGGTCGAGACCCCTTTTCAGACTAGAGTCAGGTGAGAAGGAAACTGAAAGTATGAAAAGTATTGTTAGCTGTGCCTGAAGGCTAAAGCATTCAAGATTCATCAAAATATATATAAGTACATCTTTTAAGTGATACTGTGTATACTAAAGGATGTTTATGTGTGTTTAATGAGTTTGTATATAGTACTAGTTGAAAAAAGGAAGGTTGGATTCAACGCGCGTTGCAGATTTTGGGTCGTTGCCATGCATATTTCTGGTGCCGCAACATGTTACTGAGAGAAATGCATTTACCCCCATTTGTTACTGACAAATGGGTTGAATGTTACTGTGAACTAAATTTAGGGTTGGCACAAACTAACTCTCTGCAGCACATGTACTGAGCACCAGAGGAGTAAACACCCTCAACCACTGCTATACCAGCATCAGGTATGCCGATCGTTCCATCCCTCGCCCTTGCTTTGGGAAATCCGACCACATGGCTGTGCTCCTTCTTCCTGCACATCGGCAGCAACTGAAGATCATATCCCCAGCAGTGAAGACTGCACAGAGCTGATCAAGGGAGGCAGAGGAACAACTACAGGATTACTTGGAGTTTGTAGACGGAGTGATGTTCAAGGACAAAGTAGAATAGAATAGAATAGAATGCCATTTATTGTCATTCAAACAGCCAAGGTTTGAACTAAATTTTGTTCCTGCAGTCATAACATCAAAATAAACCAAGACGCAAATTAACACAATTTACACAAACATCCATCACAGTCAACCTCCAAACACATCCTCACTGTGATGGAGGGCAAAAGTCTTATCTATTCCCTGTTCTTTGTTCTTCTCCCGCCGTCCAGCAGTCCAGTTGCTGCGTCGAGGCGACCGGGGCTCCCGATGTTAAAGCCCCCGGTGGGCGATGGTAAGTCCCGCGGCCGTTTAGGCTGTGCCGGGCGATGTAAGGCCCGTAATTAAAACGAATCCGGGTCGTTTTAAACCCCGCGAGTCGGGCGGGAGCTCCGAAAATCGGTCTCCCACCAGGGACCTGCGAGCTCCCGATGTTACCATCTACAGGGCCTGAGGCCGGAGCCTCCAAGCTCCGAAGTCGGGTAGCAGCCGCGTGCCACCACTGGTCTCCGTGCTCCGAAGTCGGCCAGCTCCGCGATGGCGAGTCCGCAGGCTCCACGACTGGAGCCCTCAGGTTGGTTCCGGTTGGAGGCCGCCGACTCCACGATGTTAGGCCCAACGACAGCGGAGACCCGACAGAGAAAAGATCGGGTCCCCCGTACAGGGAAGAGATTAAAAGGTTTCCCCCACTCCCGCCCACCCACATATACACAGTTAAAAAATAAAATCAAAAACATACATCTAACAATAGACAATAGGTCAATAGGTGCAGGAGTAGGCCATTCAGCACTTCAAGCCAGCACCGCCATTCATTGTGATCATGGCTGATCATCCCCAATCAGTACCCCGTTCCTGCCTTCTCCCCATATCCCCTGACTGGATAGGGCTATTTTTAAGAGCCCTATCCAGCTCCCTCTTGAAAATATCAAGAGAACCTGCCTCCACCTGAGGCAGAGAATTCCACAGACTCACCACTCTGAGAAAAAGTGTTTCCTCGTCTCCTTTCTAAATGGCTTACTCCTTATTCTTAAACTGTGGCCCCTGGTTCTGGACTCCCCCAACATCGGGAACATGTTTCCTGCCTCTAGCGTGTCCAAACCCTTAACAATCTTATATGTTTCAATGAGATATCCTCTCATCTTTCTAAACTCCAGTGTACAAGCCCAGCTGCTCCATTCTCTCAGCATATGACAGTCCCGCCATCCTGAGAATTAACCTTGTAAACCCACTCCCTCAATGGCAAGAATGTCCTTCCTCACATTAGGGGACCAAAACTGCACACAATACTCCTGGTGTGGTCTAATTAGGGCTCTGTACAACTGCAGAAGGACCTCTTTGCTCCTATATTCGATTCCTCTTGTTACAAAGGCCAACATGCCATTCGCTTTCTTCACTGCCTGCTTCACCTGCATGCTTACTTTCATAGACTGGACTAACGGGACAAAAAAAAGATAAAGACAGACGAACTGCAGGCGAGACGCTGCCACAAGGCGCCGCCACACTGAAGTAAAGGATCTGAATGAATATGCAACCGGATTTATGAGAAAATTAGCTTAGTTTAGTTTATGGTCACGTGAACCGAGGTACAGTGAAAAGCTTTTGTTGTGTGATAAGCAGTCAGCAGAAAGACTATACAATCAAACCATCCGCATGTTTAGATACATTATCAAGGGAATAACATTTATTGCAAGATAAAGCCCAATTAAAGGTCATCCGTGAGTTCTACATAGTAGCTCAGGACTGTTCTCTAGTTGTCAAGTGAGGGAGTGTGTTTCCACGAAAACCATTCAAGTGTTTACCAACCTAAAGCCTTGGATGAACGAGGAGATCCCCATTCTGTTAAGGACATGATCTCGGGCATTCAGGTCTGGCGTTGGGCAGCTATACAAGAAGTTCAGGCATGACCTAATAAGACCAAAGTGGAGGAAGTGTTTCGCAGCCATAGCAGGGCTTGCATGCCATCACTTCCTGCAAGGGCGAAGAACAAGCAACAGTGTAAAATCACTCCCAGATGTGCGCAATGCGTTCTACGTACGCTGAACACTGATGTGCCCTCCTTGAACCCCATAGCCCCCCGATGATATTACAATCTCAAAATCATAGAGGCCGATGTAGAAGATCCTCTGGAAGGTGAATCCGCAAAAAGCATCTGGACTTGATGGTATACCTGGTTGTGGTCTTAAAACCTGTGCAGACTACCTGGCTAGTGCTTTTGTGGACATCTTCCACCTCATATCACTGAGGTCTGAGGTTCCCTCAGTTTAACGCCCTTAAAAGGGCGTTAAACTGCCCAAATGGAGTAAATGACTCAATGACTACTGACCAGTGGCACTCATGTCCGTAGCGATGAAGTACTTTGAGAGGTAGGTTATGGTGCACGTCAACTCCCTCCTCAACGAGAACATGAACCCGCTATAACTTACCTGCTGCAAGAAGACTTCCGGTGGCGCTATGGAGTAGGCAGACTCGCGCCATTTAGCTCCGAAAAACTGAGGGGAAAAAACGGGACTTACCTGCTCAACATCGCAACCAACTGACTGCAGCAAGCCTGTGATGTCATCAGTCGCGCGACGAAACCGACGGTATGTTTCCACAACATACCCCCACCCACCCCCCCCCACCCGAAAAAAAAAAGGTAGGGTCAGGGAACTGGGCCCAACCAAAGCCTCGGCCTCAGGTTTAACAGCGTCCCAAGAAGAGATCTCAAGGGAAAAAAAGTCAGATGTGGAAGAACTAAGACGTTTTCTCGCCTTAGAAGTTTCAAAAATAATGGGAGAATTTAAAAAAACTCAAAAATGACTTTAAAGATGAGTTGAAAACTTTTAAAAAATAAATTAAAGAAGAAATTAAAGAAGAAATTAAGAAATATATTGTTGCTATCGTACAGGAACAACTGGATTCCTGGAAGATGATCATGGAAGAAAATCTAAATAAAAAGATTGATGAGGTAAATGTTAAACTGAATCTGATGGAATCAGTATTTAATTCGAAGCTGAACCCCATCTCTCAGGCACTAGAACAACAACAACAATCCGTAATCGAACTAGAGGGAATCGCTGAAACATGCTCTGAAACTACAAGCAAGCTTCTCTCCGAAAACAAGCGTTTATCGGACATTGCATAAAATAACCGAAAAATGCATTGACTTGGAGGGACGACAGAATCTAAGATTTTTTGGTATCCAGGAAAGAAGAGAGGGGAACCGTGACCCCCCTGAATTTGCTGCAGATCTACTGAAGAAAGTTTTAAATCTGGATCAAGCACCTTTACTTGCTTGGGCACACAGAGCACTGAGACGCCGTCCAGGGGCGGACGCCCCTCCAAGACAACTGATAGTGAAGGTGCAATATGACCATGTCTTGGATGACATGATGAAGAAAATTGTTCGCAGCAGAAATCTTGATTTTGAAGGAGACAAGATCAGCATATTTCGAGACTACCCGGCAGGGGTTGCCAAGAAAAGAGCATTGTTTACAGACACAAGAAGAATACTTAAGAACATAAATAACCTGAGATATGGACTGATGTACCCTGCAACATTGAGAATCACCTACGACCACAAAGGATACTTCTTTACTAACCATACAGAGGCTTTTAAATTTGCAAAGAAGATTGAGACCACTGAAAAGATTGAAATTATCGAGGACGAGAGTGAAAAAGAGGACAATGAGGATTAATACTTAATACTAAATATATACGCGATGACATTGGATTCGGTACTTTACTGAGAAGAAACTGAACTTTAAATTACTATACTTAAGGATTGTTATGAATTTAGAATGAAATTGATCATCGTTATATAAGTTATATTATAGTACTAACTATTACTAACCATTATTAATCATGATAATTAATTATCATCAATTATAGTTAATTAGATTAATTCAGAATTAGTTAAAAGGATGAACCATAAGATGATTAAAATAGAAGATGAAGGTTTAATCCTAGATATTTGATACTATTTTGACTAATCATGGACTAATACTTTGGTTAAATGAAACTAATATTTTATTTACTTTGAGATTAATAATTATTCCATAATTGGAATATATCCATTATCCCCCCCCCCGTATAATGTTTTTCTTTATTGAATTTGAATTTTTTCCTTCAAGGAAAGAACGGAGCTAGTAACTTTTTTTTAACCAACAGCTACAGAAGTCTTTAGATGCCTTGCCACATTAGAGTGGCTATCACTAACTACACTACTATAGATGTAGTATTTTTCTTTCTTTCACACTTCACTAATATAATAATCACTTATCTTTTCTATTTTGTAGTATATTATAATCAGTATAATCTTTATTTTGAATGGAATTATAATTGTTATTTAAGGAGATATGACCGAGAAGAAAACCTACAAGATCTAAAATTCATCTATCTGAGATCCAGGTGTAAGGTATGGTTTAACGTGCAGAATCATCTACTCCATTATAGACCACCCTAATCATAAAATGCAAGACGTAAAAGTGAACACTGGGGGTGAAGGAATTACATTCTGCAGTTGGAATGTTAAGGGAATTAATGAACCCATTAAGAGAGGCAAAGTATTAACTCACCTAAAATCGTTCAAAACAGACATAATTTTCCTCCAAGAGACTCACCTTAAAAAGGAAGCGCAATACAGATTGAAAACAAAATGGATTGCCCAAACGTATCATTCCTCATTCACACATAAATCTAGAGGGGTTGCAATTCTAATCCGTAAAGGTATACCTTTTAAACATATATCAACTACAGAAGATACTGATGGTAGATATATCATAGTAGTAGGCGAATTATACTCAAAAAAAGTGACTCTCCTTAATATATATGGACCAAATTTTGATAGTCCACTGTTTTTCAAGAGAATACTTAATATTATTCCGGAATGCACACAAAATAATTTAATAATTGGTGGAGATTTAAAATGTACACTGGATTCATATTTAGATAGATCATCAACTCAAAGAAAGTCAAAATCTCTGTCAAGTGAATTTTTAAACTCGTATATAAACAATACCAATATTAAGGATATCTGGAGAAAGGAAAACCCATCTGGAAGAGAATACTCATTTTACTCATCTGTGCATAAAACATATTCAAGGATAGATTATTTCTTAGTAGATTCTAAACTATTTCCATTTACTTATAAATCACAATATCATAAAATTATAATTTTGGATCATGCCCCATTAACGTTTATGATTAAACTAAACGGAATGGACAAGAAACAGACACAATGGAGACTTAATCCTCAAATCTTAAAAGAACAGGTATGTTGTGAATATCTTGTAAAACAGATTAATATGTTCTTCAAGGTCAATGACCAACCTGAAATCTCTGCTTCCCTTCTCTGGGAAACATTCAAAGCATTTACACGAGGGGTATTAATCTCCTCTCAGGCATTTCTTAATAAAGAGAATAGAGCTAAACAACAGACATTGGAAATGAAAATAAGGCAATTAGACATAGAAAATGCAAGAGCACCTTCATTGGCAAAACATAATAAAATAGCTGCACTGAAATATAAGTTAAATAAAATATACTCTGACCAAATAATAAAACTTTATCAACACACAAAACAATTACATTTTGAATTTGGTGATAAACCACATAAATTATTGGCACGCCAGCTTCGTAAACTGGATGGGGAAAAAATGATTCATAAGATTAGATCAGAAAAGGGAGAAACACTAACACTCCCCAAAGATATTAATGACAGATTTTTACAATACTATCAAAATCTTTACTCAACTAAAGTGACACAACAATCAATAGGAATGGAAGCATTTTTACAGAAATGCAACCTTAAAGGCTTAGATCTGCAAGAACAAGAATTATTAGGAGCTGAAATAACGACTAAAGATATTGAAGAGTCAATTAGATCTTTAAAAAATGTAAAGGCCACCGGCCCTGATGGCCTAAGTTCTGAATTCCATAAAGAAATTTATGATCTGATTTCTCCACGCTTACAAACACTGTATAAACAAGTTTATACGCAACAGCAACTCCCGGAAACTTTAAATGGATCTACAATAATACTTATACCTAAAACTGATAAGGATCTAGAAGACCCGGCCTCATATAGAGCAATAGCTCTATTAAATACTGATCAGAAAATATTAACTAAAATCCTATCTTATAGATTGAGCTTAGTAATTAACAAATTAATACACTCTGATCAAACAGGTTTTATCCCAAAACGTCACTCATTTTATAGTCTTAGACGATTGTTTAATATTATATATTCAAATACATTTGCTAATGCAGACCTAACAATTATATCGCTAGATGCTGAAAAAGCCTTCGATCAAGCAGAATGGCCATATTTATTTTCAGTGATGGAAAAATTTCAATTGGGAGAGAAGTACTGTGCATGGGTTAAATTATTATATTCTAACCCAACAGCTAGAATACTAACAAATCAAATGTTATCAACTAAATTTAATCTTTCCAGAGGTTGTAGACAAGGATGTTCGTTATCTCCATTATTATTCGCTTTAGCAATTGAACCACTCGCAGAAAATGTCAGATCTAATCCAGAAATACATGGGTACAATACTAAAGATACAATGAATAAAATTTCTCGAAATGCAGATGATGTACTAATATATATTACAAAGCCAGAAATTAGTATTCCAAATTTATTAAATCTAATAACCCAATTCGGTCAGTTCTCAGGATATAGAATTAATTGGAATAAAAGCAAAATCATGTCAATAACGGATCACAATTTACATACACTACAACAATCACCTTTTAAAATAGTTGAAGAAAAATTTAAATATCTAGGTATTTATGTAACTAAGGGGTATAGTTCTTCATTTAAATCAAATTTCCCACCTTTACTGAATAAACTAAATAAGAATTTTCAATACTGGAAAACACTTCCTATTTCAATGTTCGGTAGAATTAATGCTATAAAAATGATTTTTCTGCAGCAATTACTGTACTTATTTCAGTCAATCCCGATATATATTCCAAAATCTTTTTTTAAAAAAGTAGACTCTACTGTTACAAGTTTCATCTGGGATTACAAGAATCATAGAATAAATAAAAAACATTTATGTAAATCAAAGATTAATGGAGGTTTAGCTCTACCAAATTTATTTTTTATTTTTGGGCAGTTTATATTAAAAACATGAATTTTTGGCTGGAAGAAATGGATCAACAACCAGATTGGTTAAGGATGGAAAAGGAGGACTGTCTACCTTTTGAAATCGGTTCGATTATATTTGCACCGACAAAATTGCATAAAAAAACCTATAGGGAAAACCCTATAATATATAGTGGTACACGAATCTGGAAACAACTTAAAAAGGCTTTAAAACTGGATAATATACCACTCTGTCTCCCTATTGTAAACAATCCTTTATTCAAACCTTCCATGCTGGATAAAGGCTTTATACAATGGAAAAACTATGGAATCAAAAAGATGGAACACCTTTATAAGAAAGGCACTTATCTTTCATTTCAGGAACTGCAACAGATTTATGGATTACACTCAAATATTTTTTTTCAATATCTACAACTCAGAGATGATGTTAAATCAAATACACAAGATTATAGGAATAAGGAACCAGAAATCCTTGATGAATGTCTGAATAAGCATCCTAATACAGAAAAATTAACAACTTATATTTACAATACACTTTTAGATGGCAAGATACCATCGACGGAATCATATAGACATACATGGGAAAATGAAATAAATCAATCCATAACGAAAGATATATGGGACAAAAGTTTACAATATATACATCAATGCTCGCTAAACTCCAGACATGCTTTAGTACAATTTAAAGTATTACATAGATTACATTACTCCAAAGTTAAATTAAATAGAATCTTTCCACAGATATCCTCTACCTGTGATAAATGTCAACATCCAGAGGCCAATTTAACACATACTTTTGCAAATGGTATAAAAATTAAGAATTTCCGGATTGAGATTTTTAGAATAACTTCTGAAGCTATTAATACTAAACTGGATCCGGACCCAAAATGAATAATACTTGGAACATCAGAACAAAGTTTAACTCTTACAACAAGTCAAAGAAATTTCCTAGATTACAGTATAATAATTGGGAAGAAATTAATATTAAAATTTTGGAAAGGCCCTATATCCCCCACAACTAAAATGTGGATTACGGAAATGTCGGAGACCCTACACCTGGAAAGAATCAGATTTGCCTTAATGGACAAACAAGAAGTTTTCGTTAGAATATGGTCTTCTTTCATTGATTACTTAAAAGGGTAGAATGGTTCGGCAGGGAACCCTAACTGAAACTTGGACTCAGGATTAGATGAAAAGTTATATTTTATATTCCTTGATCTTATCTCCTATGATGTATTAATAGTAAATTATTCCATTCTTTATGATTTTCTTTTTTGACGTTGATTTTTATTTTGTTTTTCTTTCTGTTTTCCTCTCTAAAAAAAATTAGAGTCAAAATGATTCACTTGACAATATTAATAATGTATGACCGTTGTACATGAAATTTGCTATCATAACATATGTTTGCTAACTCACTGTCTACATACTCTAATAAAAAGATATATTTAAAAAAAAATAACTTACCTGCTGCTACAACAGGTCAACAGAAGATGCATCTCACTGGCTCTCCATTGAACCACTTGGACAATAAAAAGCAGCTACATCAGGTTGTTCATAGACCACAGCTCTGCGTTTAAAACCATCATCCCCTCCAACCTCACAGAACTGGGTCTCTATGCATCCCTCTGCAACTGGACTTCCTCATCAACAGACCACAATCTGTACGAATTGGCAGCAACACTTCCTCCTCTAATCATTAACCTCGATAAGCATGGGAGCACCTCAAGTGTGCTCATTCCCTGCTCTACTCATTGTATACTCATGACTGTGTAGCCAGACGCAGATTGAACTCCACCTTCAAATTTGCCGACGACACTACTGTTGTTGGACGAATTGTAAATGATGATGAGTCAAGAATATAGGAGGGAGATCGATCGACTGGTCAAATGGTGTCAGAACAACAACCTTATTCTCATAACAGTAAAATCAAGGAACTGATTGTGGACTTTGGAAGAGGAAGAAGGATCTGCAAACTTGTCGACATCGATGGGACGGTGGTGGAGTTAATCAAAAGCTTCAAATTCCTGGGCATGCATATCTTTGAAGAGCTTTCCTTGACCCAGCACATTGATGAAATTATAAAGAAAGAAAATCATCAAATGCCCCTTCTTCCTTGGAAGAGTTAGGAGATTCTGTAAATCAACAAATACTCTCTTGAACTTGAACTTACACGCACGCAAACAGCAAACAGACAAATAAATAGTTTATTTGCAATACCAGTGCAAAGGCAAAATATGTCCCCAACTCTACATAGTTCAGAGGCTATTTGAAGATTGTAGTGTTTAATAGCCTAATGGTTGTTGGGAAGAAGCTGCTCCTGAATCTGGCCATTAGTTTTCAGGCTCCTATAACTTCTTCCTGACGGCAGGAATGAAATGTGAGCATGGCCAGGGAGGTGTGAGTCTCTGCTAATGCTGGCTGCCTTTTTTAGGCAGTGACTCTTGCAGATCCCTTCAATGGTGGTTCAATGATAGTACCATTGTGGTGATCTGGGCCATGTTCACCAAATTTTGCAATCTTCTTCGTTCCCGGACGTTCGAGTTGCTGAACCAGTCCATGATGCAACGTTGTGTGTGTGTGTGCTCTGAATTTTTTTGTTTATTATGGATTTTACTGTAATATGTTTACATATATGTTGTGCTGTTATAAGAATTGAATTGCTCCGTTTTGGCACGATGGTGCAGCAGTGGAGTTGCTGCCTTACAGCGCCAGAGACACAGGTTCAATCCTGACTACGGGTGCTGTCTCTATGGAGTTTGTACGTTTTCCCTGTGACCGCATGGGTTTTCCTCAGGTGCTCTGGTTTCCTCCCACACTCCAAAGACGTACAGGTTTGTAGATTAATTGGCTTCGGTAAAGATTGTAAGTTGTCCCTCGTGTGTAGGGTATTGCTAGTGTATGGGGATCGCTGGTCGGCGCGGACTGGGTGGGCCAAAGGGCACGTTTCCGCATTGTATCACTAAACTAAAGTTTAAAAAAATGACATTATGTCCATAGGTCATAAAACAGTCTTGACTCCTAAATAGCAGATCTGATTGAGTCAAATGGTGAAAACATAGGGCCAGTGAATCAGCTTGTATGTAAAGCATCAAGTATAACCAGTTACGGTTCAGAAAGGAAGTAGGATGCAATTACTATATTATGAGCTGTAAGAATGCCATGTAAAAGATCAGACAATTCAATTTAATAGGACAAGAAGATAGCACCATAAATAATGCTCATATTTATAACTGGCCAAGTGTTAATTAGATTTTTACTAGTGCAGTTGCAAGTTCGAACATTATTTTATTAAGTTTAAAAAGAGGGTGGGTGAAGAGGAGGGGTAGGGATTTTCTTTTTATTAATATTTCTATGGATGTACGGAAACTTAATTATTCAATGTAAAGCACTTTGGTTTCAACGCAAGTTGATTTAAATGTGCTATATAAATAAAATTTACTTACTACTTACTATCTGATACAGTCAACGCGAAAAAGAGTTTTGTGGATTTGCTCAGCATGAAGTCAGTGCAGATGCTGTGAATTGTTATGTTATTCTTGAGTTTCTTTGTTTGAATCTAATCTGGCAAGCTAATAATACACAGACTCACAAACAAACAAGAGTTTTAGTAATATAAAATAATAATATACTAGACCAAGTGAGGCCCGTTGGGTCCCTGTCACATGGGAGGCCTCGCCTCCAACACAACCCATTCCCCCAATGCAATATTCCACCATTCACTCATATCCCCTAAGGGAGGCCAATGCAACCCGTTCCCCAACGCAATATTCGACCACTCACCCGTTCCCCCAACGCAACTCGTCCACCCAACACAATATTCCACCACTCACCCATAGCCCCAAACTGTGCAGGGGCAGCTCATTTCCGCTTATCCTTCAGCAATCCCTCCCCCTCCTCTTCACGCTCCCTCTGTTTAAATTTTTAAAAATTGACTTTTCACTTTAAAAAATCCAATTACACTTGCTGCCAGGACTCGGTGTCCTGTGATTTGCTACATTGTACAGTGAAAAGTTAAGTCGGCAATTTATGTAAATAAGATCCCATTGTGATGTCATAGTTGCTAACTGCCACTGCAACTTGAACTGAATTTTCTCAAACTGGATTTTGTAAAGTTCAAAATGTGAATAACGTGTAAACTATACCATCAATCTGAACGAAACTTGATACAACACACCACAAGACAATGGTGAGTCGGATAGTCCAAAATTGTAATGGTATCGTGTACTGTGTTGGCGTAATTCAGGGCATGACACACACAGACACACACGCAAACAGACAGACTCACAAATAAACAAGATGAGAGTTTTAGTTATATACTAGACCAAATGCAGACCCGTTGGGTCTGTTGCCCCAACGCACGGTTGCGAGGGGAAGGGGCGGCCGGAGGCGTCACACACACACTAACCAACCGCTCTCACACACACACACACACACTAACCACCCCCATTGATATTATATTAATATTATTAATTCACTCCTTTTACCCCATACCCTGCCCTATCCACTCACACATAGCCGCCAATTTGCAGGCACGGAGGGAGAGGCACAGAGAGGGAGACACGGAGGCACAGAGAGGGAGACACGGAGGCACATAGAGGGAGACAGGGAGGCACATAGGGACACGGAGGCACACAGAGAGGGACGGAGGCACACAGAGGGACGGAGGCACACAGAGAGGGGCACGGAGGCACACAGAGAGGGACACGGAGGCACAGAGAGGGACATAGGCACAGAGCGGGACACGGAGGCACACAGAGAGGGACACGGAGGCACACACAGAGAGGAACATGGAGGCACACACAGACAGGGTCAGTGAGGCACACAGAGAGGGGGCACAGTGAGGGACACACAGAATGGGGCACAGAAAGGGACACACAGAGAGGGACACAGAGGCAGGGGAGCTTCCTGCCTTTTGGAGCTGGGGTTTCCGATTTGCGGCGTCTATTGAGCGGGAGACCCTGCTGGTGCGAGCAGAGCGGACGATCAAAAGCAGCAGAGGACTGGTCGATCAAGAGAGGGGAAGGGGATAGAGGGGAGGGGGGGAGACTCTCTGGAGCGCGCAGGGGATGGGAGGGGTGCGCAGGTGGGTGGGGCTTCGGGAGCTGCGCCAGCTGTGAGTTCAGCGGAACTTATGTGGAGAAATTCAGCGCGTGAGGAATCGCTGCCCCACGATCTGTGGGCCTGGATTGGTCGGATCTGAAAAATTGAGTTGTGTTTGATCAATTTTCCTCAAAATCTGGGGAAATAATTGACCAAGGAGTGGATGTGCGAATGTAAAAGTAAAATCGCCAGAGAAATGGAAAAAATGTTGCCGTTTTTGCGTATGGTTTGCGCGGAGTAAAAAAATCAAATGCAAAACGGCGTACACCCACACACACACGCAGAGTTTTAAAAGTATATAAGATATAGATATATATTTCAACATTTTATTAGCTGTAATATAGTTGGTGCTGGTTGTGTTTGGAATTGCCTTTCTGAAATGAATATTTAACTGATTTGTATTAACGGAAATTGTTTGTTTTTTTAAGGATGAATGGTTTGATGATTCAAAATCCAATTTTCTTCCTGGTGGTCTGGATTATCATTATAGCGGCAGTCCAACTGAAAGAATTGGTCTACCTACAGTGGCTACAAATGGCCTTAATCAAAGCAGCACTAGTCTTGGCAGCAGCACCAGCAGTGATACTGGCAAACATCTGACTGGTTAGTTAAAATTACTGAAAAATACTACCTTAAAGCTTTCTAAGGAAACCATGCAGATTATCTATTGTAAAACAAGTAATTTTGGATTTGTGAATTGCTTCTGCTTGAAATTTCTTGATCACAAATGGTCTTTTTAGAATTCTCCCCCTACTTTCCCATTTCTAAACTGTCAAACAATTCCCCAATGATTTTTGTGCGTGTCGGACATTTGGATTCCATGTCTTAATATGCTTATTTTCTACCTGGCAACATACTTTCTACCTTGTTGTCTGAGATCAATTCCTGATCAAGTGGCTGAGAGAGCAGGTGTGGGGCCTCGCATTGACCACTACTTTCTAAGAGGTAGGCCAAATCAGTTGAGTGAAGCCCAGTGGCAGGATAACCACCACAGTCCACAGGGTATCAGCACCCCACGCGAAGCTCAACCAGGTTCAGTACCACCAACGGACATGAGTCCAGAGCCCAACCAGCCACAGCCAGCGGTAGAAAGAAAAATGGAAGGGGGAAAAGCCTCAAATCTTGTGGCCTAAATCCTGCCAGAGGAAAGAGTGGGAGACTGTTAACACTGACCTCGTCCATCTTCTGGAAGGATTGATGGGATGTGTGGAAAGAAAACTGGAGAAAATGGGAGACAACATGTACAACTATGGGGCAGAGAGATTTGGGGTGAAGGTCATGAAACAGAGGACACAGAAGGAACCAGCACTCCAGTACAAGTCCAGGAGGCAGCAGGAGATCAAAAGACTGGTGAAAGAAAGGAGGCAGCTGAGAAAACAGTGGAGGAAGGCCACAGAGGCAGAAAGGAAAGGACTCGAGGCACTGCAGGCAGAAATAAAGCAGCGCCTGGCAATCCTGCGAAGAGCAGAATGCCTGAGAAAGCAACACAAGAAGAAAGAACGGGCGAGGACAAGTTTCTACAGAGATCCGTATAAGTTTGTCAAAAGCCTCTTTGTCAAGGAGAAGAGCGGAATCCTGAGAATACCTGTAAGGGAACTGGAGGCGCACCTGAGGAAGACGTCCTCTGGCAAGCTGAGGCATGAGCCAGTCACCATTCCAGATGACATGGCACCTATCCACCCACCTGAGCACCAGATGGACATAAGGCCTCCTATATGGAAGGCGGTGGAGAGCACAGTCAAATGGGCAAGAACAGCATCAGCCCCAGGGCCCAATGGCATTCCACACAGGCTCTATAAGAACAGCCCTGGTGCCCTGAAGTACCTTTGGAAGTTAATGAAAGTGGCATGGGGGAAAGGAATCATACCTAAGGCATGGCGAAGGGCAGGAGGGATCTTAATTCTCAAAGAAAAGAACTCTTCAACCATTAGCCAATTCCGCCAGATCAGCCTTCTGAATGTGGAAGGAAAGATCTTCTTTGGTGTTATGGCCCAAAGACTCTCAGCATTTTTGCAGAGCAACAACTTTATTGACACGTCAGTGCAGAAAGCAGGGGTGCGTGGTTTCTCAGGATGTCTGGAACATGCAAACGTCATCTGGCACCAGATACAAAGGACAAAGGACATTTATTGTCACGTACACCAGTTGGTGTAGTGAAATTTGATTTGCCATGCATCACACAAATAAAGATAATACACAACATCATAGAATTAACAGTAGACATAAAAACAACCCCCCACAATGGATCCCACTGTGGGGGAAGGCAGCAAAGTCCAGTCCCATCCCCAGTTCACCCATAGTTGGGCCTATTGAGGCCTCCGCAGTCGCTGCTACGGGGCCCAATGTTCCAGGCCGTTCTCGCTGGGTGATGGTGCTCCGGCGTTGGGAGCACCCTCTCAGCGGCTTGGGACACCTGGAACGGCCGCCTCTTACTGGAGTCCGCGGCTTCTGAAGCCAACAAGGCCGCGCTGGATGGAGCTCCACCCCTGGGATGGAGGCTCCCGATAGAAAGTTCAGTGCAGCTGGCCGCTCCACAGTCCCGCAGCTCTGCGATGTTTTTGTCGGCAGTCTTCAGCTCACCGGAGCCCCAGCGCGGCGACCCAGGCAAGGCATCGCCCGCTCCGCGATAGCGCTGCGCCGAAGCCGAAGTTCTGGTCAGTCCCCTCGGGAAACGCCGCTCAAGGCCAGCTGGTAGGCCGTGAGGACGGTTCGAAGATGCAGCCCGGAGAAAAGCTGCCTCTCCGACCAGGTAGGGACCCTGAAAAAATAGTTTCCCCCCCCCCCCCCCCCCCCCCCTCCACCCCCCTCCCCCCCCCCCCCCCCCCCCCCCCCCCCCCCCCCCCCCCCCCCCCTTCCACCCCCCACATAAAAAAGACTAGAGATCCGAAAAACAAAAACTCAACTAACTAAAAATAAAGAAAATAAGTGAAAAACGGACAGCTGCAGGCTGGGCAGCCATGCCCGTACAGGACGGCGGCCCCTATACAAACTGCCAAAAAGGAAAAGAGAAATGCCTTTGGTTCGGTGCCCCATGAGACTCTTTGGGCAGCTTTTAATTTCTTCCAGGTGCCAGAGGTCATCACAAAGCTGGTAAAAGCTTACTTCCAGGACCTCCAGTTCTGCATCACAACACAGGACAACACCACCGCCTGGCAGCACCTTGAGGTAGGCATAATGGCAGGCTGTACCATTTCTCCTCTGGTTTTCACCATGGCAATGGAGCCCATCATTCGCGCATCACAATGGGTGGTCGGAGGGGAACGCTTGAAGAGTGGGCTGCGCCTTCCTCCAATCAGGGCATACATGGATAACATGACCACAATGACAACAACAAAAGCATGCATCAAACGCCTGCTGGATAAACTCCAGGAAAACATCAAATGGGCACGAATGGAGATTAAACCCAGCAAATCCTGCAGTATTTCCATCGTCAAAGGCCGGCTCACTGATGAAAGGTTCCGCATCAATAACGAAACAATGCCAGCTGTCCTGGAGAAGCCTGTCAAAAGCCTCGGGCGATGGTACATGGCATACCTCAAGGATGCAGAGCAGGTGGAACAACTCAGGCAGGATACAATCAGTGGCCTCAAGCAAATCAACAATACTGCTCTCCCAGGGAAGCTGAAGCTTTGGTGCCTGCAATTCGGTCTACTGCCCCGACTAATGTGGCCAATTACCATCTACGAGGTCACTTTATCCCATGCCAACCAGCTAGAGAGACTGGTGAACTCACAAGTGAGGAAGTGACTTGGGCTACCGAGATGCCTCAGCAGCATAGGGCTCTATGGGAATGGAGACCTCTCACTGCCAGTCTCAAGCCTGGTGGAGGAGTACAAATGTGCCAAAGTGAGGCTGGACACGACACTAACAGAATCCCGGGACCCAATAATAAGAGGTGTCGCTCCAACCCTAGCAACAGGTAGGAAATGGATTCCAGCAGCAGTGGTACTGGACGCAAAATCTGCCCTCCAACACCGGGACATAGTGGGCCATGTCCTACAAGGCCGAGGGGGCTTTGGCCTGGGAGCAATGAAACCTACCTGGCAAAAGGCTACTCCAGCTGAACGTCGGCACCTGGTGGTGGAGGAGGTGCGCCACCAGGAAGAAGCAGCCAGGTGTGCCAAAGCCATATCCCAAGCCAAACAAGGCCGCTGGATGACGTGGGATGGCGTTGAGAGGAGGAAGATCACATGGAGAGAGCTGTGGACCATGGAGTCAAATAAGTTGAGCTTCATTATCAGAGCCATATATGATGTCCTTCCCTCTCCCACAAACCTAAATCTTTGGCTGGGAGAGGATCCAGCCTGCCCCCTGTGTGCAGTTCCAGCAAACCTTAAGCACATCCTGGTTGGTTGTAAGACCAGCCTAACACAAGGCAGATACACCTGGTGACACAACCAGCTGCTGAGGTGTTTGGCAGTTGAACTTGAGTGGATGAGAGTTACCACCAACGCCATGCCTATCAATGCCCAGATAACATTCCCGCAAATACCATCCTTCATCCGGGAAGGAGAGAAACGGAGGACTAACCCTCGCCTCTCAACTCATGCCCACTGAACGCAGCCAGGGACTGGGAAGTCCGTGTTGACCTAGGCAGAGGCTTTCGTTCCCAGTTGAAATCGCAGTTACCAACCTGCGACCAGACCTCGTTCTCTGGTCCAACTCCTGTCGCCGTGTTTTCATCATTGAGCTGACGGTCCCATGGGAGTAGGCTGTGGACGAGGCTTATGAAAGGAAAAAGCTTCGATATTCTGAGTGCAGGTAGATGGGACTAGGGGAAAACAAATGGTCGGCACGGACTGGAAGGGCCGAGAGGGCCTGTTTCCGTGCTGTAATTGTTATATGGTTATTCAAACCTTGCAGCAGAGGCAGAGGAGAGAGGTTGGAGGGTAAGGTTGTGTCCAGTGGAGATGGGGTGCAGGGGCCTTGTAGCCAGTTCCACCGCAAGGCTCCTGAGAGAAGTAGGAGTCAAAGGGCAGGCGCAAAGGAGGGCAATAAAAGAACTTGCCAATGCCGACGAACGGAGCAGTCACTGGCTGTGGCTGAAGAGGAAAGATGCTGTCTGGGCTGCCACGTGACCATCGAGAAGCTAGCAATAAGACACACACCCAGGTCTGATCAACCTGTGGTGTGCCTGCCTCGACTGAGGGTGTCTTGTGATAAAAGGCCGAAACACCCAGTGACGTTGAGGTACACAACTGAAGATGTGTCTGATTGTTAGCAAAATTCACCTGGTGGTCATACCCAAGAATGTCAATTGTAGTGAAATCTTAGGGATTGTAACATCCAGTCCTAATAATCAATCTGTTATCATTGATTAACACATCCTTGGGCAGAACATCACAGCTCGACCACAATTTCCTTTAGGTTTAAGCGCGGCAATGTGGAAACCTGTTTATTCACTCTGTGCTTCTTAATTAATTTTTTTGGCGAGATTATTTAGTCCATTCTTATTACCCTGTTTTATCCCTTCCTTGTTCAGGCTTCTTTGGACAATTCATTAACTAGGATGAGTGACAAGTGGGTGAATTTCTCTAAGTATCTGGCAGTGTTGTTACGTTAGTTTTATGTATTGATTTTTCCTAATCCTAGGTTCAGAGTGGCAAGGAAGCTTATCTTGTGTTTAACTAAGACATTGAATGCTGTCAACATTTTATTTTTAGTAGCAAATTTGGACTGCAATTAAAAAAACATTCTCAACCATAATTACTGTGGTGTTCTTGTTAATCAAAACAAAGCTTGTGTCTCTAATGTTCCATGCTTTCACTTAATACCCAGCATCCTAATATACAACCCTCCTTTGTTAATGTACTAATAGATTGTGTTTCCATTTAATTTCTGATAAAACTATTTTTATAGAACTCCAGATGAAGGAAATCTTTGTATCTTGTGTTTGCTAAAATCTGAACAAAGATTGCCACAACTCATTTCACTTCTTGAGAGTTGTAATGGAGTTAATTAAACCAGTGTCATGTGTCTGGGAAACTAATGAACATGATATGGTATGATATATTTGAGACAGTCCCTAATCACTTCTTTGTGAAAAATAGTTAAGTATATAAATATTTAACTTTTTTTGGTGGAAAAAGTTGCACCTAGCTACAGAGTGATGTTAATTTGAAATGTAAAGTAAAAAAAAATATTTTAATCTATGAATATATTGTATGCTCAACCAGGTGCTGCACATTCATCTAAAGTAGGAAAAGAAAATGACCCTGAGAAATCAGATCTTGAATCCTTCCAATGTGTCAGCACATCAAGTATCTTCCAGAATTGTGCCTTGGAGGTAGGAAAACTGTGAAGGCTCTTGTGAAGTGCATGGGGAGCATTCTTCAAACTAATCTCAATTTTTGCCATCTGAAACACATTTTGATGCAGTAGTAGATATTCCATTGCATTTGCCAGGACAGGTAGATGGGGCCAGGGATTAAGATTTTTAAAAAATGTAATTTTCAGCTGTGCAGCATTTCCTCGCTGTCTCAATGAAGTATTATTCTGGATGTGATCTATGCATTTTGCATTTGATCTTGCAAATGTTGATTCAAGTGGAGTTATCACCATTGAATCGTGCTGGCACTATACTGAAGGCGCACTAAATTATACTGAAGGCATTTGATTTCAAAATTAGTTGACCAGGTATGTATAATTTGCTTAGACCATGATCTTTTATGCATAATGACCAAATGGTGTGAAATTAGCTGACAATTAAATTCAGACTTCTGATTAGTGAGTTTTATCGGGCCAGGTCATTGGTGAGTGAGTTTTATCGGGCCAGGTCATCCTTGAACCAGACATTGTCTTGTTGCCTGCAGTTCCCATCCATCTGCACTTTCTCTTGGATGAGAGCTGAATGAACTGACAATCTATACATAACTAAAACTCTGATCTTGTTATCTTCCGGTTTGGTAGCCATTCTATTTGCGCAAAAATGGTACGCGAAAACGCAGCGATTTTCCGCCAGCTTACTCGCCGTTCTCCTGTGCTGCGATTGCACCAAGTTTTGTTCCAATCGGTGGAAGCTGGTAAGAGTTATCGAGGTTTATAAATCATAAAATCAATTGCCTCTCCTGCCATTCAGCGCCACGCAGATTAGTCCTTTCTACTGTCACTCCGCGGGACGGTCCACCCCTTCCTGCATCATCGCGTGTTTACTGCAGCTGCGGGAGGCTCTGGCCCAACCCGGCCCAACGCAGCCCGACCCGATGCGAGTTGGAAATGGCGCCGATGTCGCCAAACGGAAAGCAGAGACTCTGATCAGCAAGCGGCCAGCGACCAGCGCCCGCTGTGAGTCCCCATCGCACCACCAACCACTTCCCATCTGGTCCCCCTCACTGGCTCCTGCCCCCCTTCCCTCGTGATACCACACTCTCCTCCCCTAGGAGCTCTTTCCCTCCCTGCCCCCACCACACCCCTATCCCCGCCCACACACCACTCTCCCCCCCCCCCACAACGCCCCCGCCCCCACACCCCTCCCACTCCCCCCCTCATAAACCCCTCCCGCCCCACATACACACCTCCCCTTCCACCCCACCACACACCCCCCCGTGGTGACTGGGACCCATCGGGTCCCACTTAGTCTAGTCCACATTAAATGTACAAGCGAGCATGTTCTGAGTGATGAATATCCCTCAGGATATCCTGTCGGATAGCATATCCTTAGGCCA
The DNA here is from genome assembly GCA_035221665.1 of Okamejei kenojei. Lineage (NCBI taxonomy): Eukaryota > Metazoa > Chordata > Chondrichthyes > Rajiformes > Rajidae > Okamejei > Okamejei kenojei. Next base: position 90,462,265 of record CM069133.1, read on the forward strand.
TAGCCCTAGATCCCCTTGAAGGCCTCAACAGCTCTCTTGTTTTAAATATTTAAATATATCTAAATTTTAAAATATTTTAAATAACTGCAAGTTAAAACAAATGTATTCAACATGCATGTTAATGATTGTTAAAAAACACAAAATGGTAAGCTCAGCATTTTCCTCAGGGCTGGTTACTGCATTCAAGTTTGTAGTATAGGTGGGTGGGAGAATTTAGGGGGCTGGGGAGAATAAAAGATGGGATTATTGTGGATTTAGTGAAAATAGGTAATAAATAGTCGGCATGAACATAAGGGCCTCCGTCTGTGCCAAATCAATTTCTGAGCATGATCACTATTTGTATGTTAGCCTCCTCTGGTGTGAAGGATGAATGTAAAGGGCATTTAGACTCTTCAGCGCGTGCTGGACTCCATGAGAGTCCCAAATCCAACTGAGTAAGTCGATTTGTCACCCTCTGATTTCCCGTTAATTTCAAGCTTCCACCTTTCACCATGTGAGCAGAAAGCAAAAATGAGCAGTCACAAACAACTAATAGCCTGCAGTTCCATTCACAACTAACATCACTCAGTCAGCATGATTACAGCCGTATTTTATTTAAGCAGTCATTTCTGTATCATTTTTGTTTGTGATATCACTATAGCCTCCAGTTTACTTTATTAAAATGAGAGGGAGGATTTGGTGGGTGGGAGTGCCCTGGCATGGAAGTGACACACTTAGTTAAGAATTAATGTAGCACTGAGCTGACATAAACATCTCACTGTAACAAGGAAGTTTAAAGAAGGATGAAGAATTGTGCCAAGAAACCTGATGCTGTCTTGGAAACAGGGTGTAGATCTTTGAAGATGTGGTCATATGAGATTGAAAGAAAGCGTAAGAATGAAACCTGAGTGCTTTTCCATTGTTTCTGTTCAAAACTCTGCTCTTCATATCATTTCTTAAAATCGTCCCTTTGCATCGGCCCTTCGATTGTGTGGACCGATGCAAGAGACTTTTTAAAGTTTATAGTCTTTGCACTGTGAACGTTGGTTAATGTCATACTGAACCTCAAATGGCAATGGATGCCATATTAATTTATGTCATAAATGTATTGTGTTTGTGAACTGAAAACATCATTAAAAATACATAGGAAACTTCAGACCTAGGCTTAACAAAATTTCTGAAAAACAGATGGTCGATGGAAAGAGAGCAGGGAACTAGCAAGACGATAAGTAAATAGAAGCTGGAACAGGGCACTCCGCCCCTCAAGGTTGCCTTGCCAATGAATGCAGTCTCAGCTGATTTGCCCCAGCGCTCATCTTTTCAGTCGTGCTTGCAAATTGATCTCGACGTCAACGCTGTCATGCCCCATGAGGATTTTGTTTCAATAAGATCATACTCGATCATTTTTTCTTGCAAATGGCAACAAACATTTAATGGATGGATAGTTTTCCCAGTCTACAGCCTAGTTCATAACCAATAAAGGAGCACTTTGAAGATCAAAGTAAACAAGACTATTCTGCAGCATTATCGCTGCCCAGCAGCTGAAAAGCATACTCATATTGGAGCATTAAAACATTAACACTTTGTATGCAAATTTATGACTTCATTGCTTTCATTTGGAAAAAGAACATACCAGAGAATCCCAGATGCCGCCGTCATGATCATTTTCAAGAATGGATACCATTCTTAATTGTGGTAATCAAAGAAATCTTCCTGTTGTCTGTCAGTCTTTGCAAGAATCCTTCTTAACAATGGTTGAAGTGCTTCTCCAGTTGCATTTTATATTTCTTTCAGTGAGGCACATAGACCTGATCTTGTGTTACAAAGCCAAAAAAAAAATATCAGAATTGTGGACTTCAAAAGCCTTTGACTCATCAACCAAGGGTAATTAAGGAGGACCCTTCTCAAAACATCCTCAATAATCATCCTCCATCTGCTCCATGATGACATGTAAACAGCAGTCTTTGTGGATCCACCTCCGATCCAACCCCAATGCAGATGGGTTCATGGAAGGCTGTGCCCTTGAGGTAACAATCTTCTCGATCATCCTTGCTGTGTTATGTCTGCTGGTGTGGATTTTATCTGTAAGACAATTGGGAAATTAACTGACCTTCACTGCTGTCTCTGGAATGAAGGTCCTTTTGAAGCAGGTGGGAACCTCAGACCTCAGAAGTGAGAGGTTGAAAATGTCTGTTAAAAACTCCAGCCAGTTGGTCCACACAGGTTTTTAGAACACGACCAGGTATACCATCAGCTCCAGGTGCTTTTCGAGGGTTCGCCCCTCTGAAGGATTTCCTTACGTCGACCTTTGTGACTGAGACTGAAATACCATCACAGCGAATGGGGGCTTGGGAAGGCACATCGGTGTTCTCCCTATCAAAGCGTGCGTAAAACGCATTGAACTCATCAGGGAGTGATGTTTCGCCGACATTCGAGCTGCCTCCTGATTTTGCCTTGTAGGAGATGATTGCATTCAGGCCCCGTCACAGCTGCCGAGCATCTGTCTCATCCTTGCCCATTGTGCTACCCGATCAGCTGAGTATTTGCAGCATTTTCTGTATTTTGGATTTCAAGCGTAGATATAGATTTGATTTTGCAAGTTGCAGTTAGTGTTTTTCATATGGGTGTCATGAGCTATCTGGTGCTGAGCACCCTGCTATCATGTTTGCTGGTATGTTTTTTCTTGTGAACAATTTAGCAATACAACATTCTCACAGCTTGCAAACATGTATACAGCAAATCTTCACTGCAGCAAAGAATTTTTAAAAAGTTAATTATTTACTGATGGTTTAGTTCACTGCAAAGAATGGTAGGGATTGTGTTTGGAGACTGCCTTTCCATCACACAAAAACTGGTGACATTTAAGTCTTTTTAATTTGGTTAAATGGAAAGAAGTCCGTTAAATGAACAAATTGTGGACGAAATAAGTCTTGTGAACTGTGTTCTTCCATTGGCAAAATGTCACTTTGATAAAGGACTGGTTGCCGTTTGTCAAAACCAGATTTTGATTTCTGGCAGGAAATCGACTGACTGCAGATTTATCACCATCCATGGCAGCTTGTATCCCTCATGTTAAAGATTTACTGTATCACCTGCAGTTTGGATTTCTGCATAATTATAGGTCATTATGAATGTAACACCATTATTAACCATAGACAATCTAACAATACGTGACTTTAAATTGAGTAGTCACTGCAACATTGCACATTTCAAGTATTGAGCGAAAATCCAGCCATTCAAAATTATCTGTTGCCTTCAGTGATTCCTCCCATATTAACCCCATGTGGTGTGAATTTTATGCTGGAAAGCATTAGCTGTACTTTTAAATTGCATTCAGTAGATTCAAATTTAAACACCTTAATGAATTTCTGTTCTTGATTAAATCCATTAAAAAAAATTCTTTCTAGCAGAAATAGTTCAAATAGACATTTTGAAAGTGTTTGATTAATCCAACATGCAATTTTCTTTCTTTCCAAAGGTGTTGATGTCCAGCTGTTCTCAGTGTCATGTCTGTGAAGCTTTGGTTTATGATGAGGAGATTATGTCTGGTTGGAGTGCAGATGATTCTAACCTTAACACCACATGCCCATTTTGTAAGAATGCTTTCTTGCCAGTACTAAACATTGAGTTTAAGGACTTACGAGATACTGGAAGGTACAGCACTGTTAATTTTTTACTTTTATTTGGTATTGAAGATTCTTTTTTTTTTTCAAGCCTTTATTCAGTGCAGGAGGAATGTCTATTACCAGCAGAAGTTTTCGGTGCTTTGCTGTCCTGAATATGTGTGGAAGGAAGTGGTAAAAATTGGCTACACTATTGCTTTTGAAATATAACTGATGACATTTCTAACTAATGGTGTGCATATTAGTTTGTTTTTTTTTGTTTATGGCACTGAAACATTGCAATGCAAAATTAATATTTAACTCAGTGAAGCATCTTATATTTTGCTAATTCTGGGAGAAAAAAAAGCTTTTTTTCCCTATAAAATTACATAATCGGTGTGGATTTTTATAATTTGATACCAGGCTAAAGATCAGTGATTTTTATTTTCCTCAGTTTTTATTTGAAGGCCAGTGTATCCGGCGACAGTTTACACAACCACCATGTCACCACTGAGGCAGAACCTGTTATGCAAAACACTGACTCTGCTTCTGATACATCAGATCTAATAAATGTGGAAGACTCACCAGTGCCTGCTAGAGCACAGGAGGAATCTACTTCTGTAGATAAAAGGTAGTTACTGTAAGATGCAAACAACATCTCTTTCCTCTTTTTGTCTGTTAATGTTTTTTTTAATTAAAAGTATTTCCCCAGTCATTTTCTTGTGTGAAGCAAGTGTTTTTATTTCTAATATATACTTTTTGAAGTTGGTGCATTGGAGTAGTCCAGAGGAAACATTTAGTTCCCAATACTTTCAGTAATCACCTGGAAAAAGATTAAGAGCGCAAACCCGTTTCCTTTCACTGTCAGCTGTTGATTGTTTCATGTTTCAAGTATGCCTCTCTCAATAGGACTAATTTACCAATGGCCAGTTTTATAGTCTCTGATAAATGTTTATCTTAAGGCACAGAAATGTACAGAGAAACTCATCTGAAAGTTTTAATAATAGTTGTACACAAAAAGTTTGAACCAGCATATGAAAAGTAAAGGACAACAGACATTTATTGTCACATACACCATTTGGTGCAGTGAAATTGAGTTACCATGTAGCACACAAATAAGATAAACACGCTTTAAAATTTAACATTTAAAAAAATCCCATCACAGCGGAATCAACGTTTCCCACTGTGATGGAAGGCACCAAAGTTCAGTCCTCTTCCTCTGTTCACCCGTGGTCGGGGCCTATTGAGGCCTCCGCAGTCGCCGCAACGGGCCCGATATTTCAGGGCCTCGAACGGAAGAACACTCTCTGCGGCCCAGAGCCTCCGAATCGCCCGCTTCCTACCAGAGACCGCGGGTTCCGAAGTCCACTGGGCGGAGAATCAACATTGGCGACATCGGCAAGAGATCCCAGGGCTCCGCGGCTGGAAAGTCAGCGCTGCCCATGGCTGGAAAGTCAGCGCCGCCAGCAGCTGGAAAGTCAGCGCCGCCGGCGGCTGGAAGCTCCACAGCCCACTGCTCCGCAGACCACAGTCGGCAGTCCCAGCACTCCAACATGGCCATCCCGTTAATCCAGTGCTGCGCCGGCTGCTGAGGCTCTGGCCGGTCTCCGGCAGGAAATGCCGCGCCAATCCAGGTGGTAGGCCGCGAGGAGGGGGGCGAAGATGCGGCTTGGAGAATAGTCGCAACCAGGAAGTGACTTAAGAAAACAGTTTTCCCCTCCCCCCACTAAAAGACCTTGAAAAACAAACTTTAAAGCAGACTAAAAATAACAAAAAGAATGAAAGGACAGGCAGCTGCAGTCGATGGCGCCACCACATCACTTTAATTGCATGGCAATTAAAATAAGGTGTACCCTGGTTCCGTCATGTATTTGCCTTTGAGTGTTTAGGATATGGCTTGCCTTTTCAGAAAAGATGGTGGGAACATCTTCTATCTATACTATTACTAAAACTCTCATCTTGACCATCTTTTCCGGTTTACTTTTTTTAAATTTGCGCAAAAACGGTACCTTATATCGCTAGGATTTTTTTGCCACCTTACTCACCGTTCTCCTCTGCTCTAAGCACACCAAGTTCTGTTCCGATCGGTAGAATATTACAAAAATTATGACGGTTTTAAAAATCATGAGATCAGCAGATTGGTCTTCTCACCTGTCGATCACCATGAAGGTAACGCTCCTTCTGGGCGAGGAGAATAAAGCCCCAGAGGCGTGCTGTGTGGAGCCGCGGCCGCTGAGTGGAGCCCCCACAACCCCCTACTCCCCCCTCCCCCACCACCACCCCCACTCCATCCCACGGTTGCGTTGGGGGACCAGGCCTCCCGTGTGACTGGGACCCAATGGGTCCCACTTAGTCTAGTTTAGTTTTTAAAAAGGGTGAGGTGGAGAATTGAGCGTTTTGAGGAAAGTGGAATTGCCAATTGAAACTAAGTGGCTTATTTTTGATTAGCTGAATGACGACCTTCTGTGCTCTGGTTCAATTAATTTTTTGCAAGGTATTTATTTTTTCTTTACCTTTTTTGGATCAGTGCTTTGACAAAGGAGCCTCAGGAACTACTGGACAGTGGAAATAATGAAGCCCCTAAACGGACATTCTCTTTGACGCGAAGTTACAGCTTAGGTGGTCCATTGCAAAACTTGGATGTGACTCAGCGGCCAACACATGGTATTTCAACAACCAGTCTCCCAAACAGTCTGCATGAAAGTGTGGTAAGGAAATAATGCTGCTGGATGTGAAATGAATTGATGTTATGGAATATTTTCCTTGAAAATAAAATATTCTGTAGAACTGATTTAGACTTGTGCACTCGATGCACTGAATTGTGTTGAAATGAAATTAAAAATGTAATTTATAATATTTTAATTTGAAAATGTAGGAAATGTGCAATTCAGAAGTGTCAATTGAAATCTTCTGTTGGTGCTAAGTAATAAAAACAATTTTCATTGTTAGTACATGGAATGAAGAAATTGATTTGCAAAAATATTTCCACTGATGTGAGATATTCAAATCAGGAGATATCATTTTTGAGAATGATATTTGGTATGAATGTATGGAGTGACCAAATATATATATATATTTGCATTTGTGTTCTAGGATCCAGTGGGTCTCCAGAGTAGACCTAATCCAAAGCCTGTGTCAGTACCATATCTAAGTCAATTGGTGTTGCGCAAGGAATTGGAATCTCTGCTGGAGAATGAGGGAGATCAGGTGATACACAGTTCCAAATTTATCAACCAGCACCCAATTATTTTTTGGAACCTCGTCTGGTATTTCAGAAGGCTGGATGTGCCAAGCTATCTTCCTGGACTCATTCTGACTTCTGAGCATTGTAATAAAGGAATGCAGGTACGTAGAAGATTAATGGCTACAGTATGTGAATAGGTAATTACTTATGAATTGCACCACGACAGGACACAGTTGCTCGGCACACAACATTTTGTGCTCAGACCAGCACGTACCATCACTTGATATTGAAGCCTACAGTATTAGCAAGTTTACGGTGTAATTAAGGTGATTTTAGGGTATGTAAAGGTAACACTTTTCCCTAGTTCATTGGTAAAATAGAGAATAATGTGTTACAGAAGGTTTCATTGAGTGTATGATCAGTCAAACAGCATACTCATTCATTTAGTTAATTTAGCCAAACTGAAATAACTTGAAAATGAAAAAATAGACCAAATATGCTGCTTTTGTGAACTAATTGATCATTTCCAATAATCATGTAATTAGGCTAATGATGTTTATTCCTTGCATTAAATGAAACATTGAACACATCCCATGGGTTGGCTGCCTTCCCACTCTACAGTACCCACACCTGTATTGTCTGATTGTTGACTTGAGGAAGGGAAAGCAGGGTATCCATGACTCTGTCTTCATTGACGGTATGGTGTTGGAGAGAGCCCCAGCTTCAGGTTCCTGTGTGTACATATCTCTGAAGATACAATGCCCTCCATAATGTTTGGGACAAAGACCCATCATTTATTTATTTGCCTCTGTACTCCACAATTTGAGATTTGTAATATGTGGTTAAAGTGCACATTGTCAGATTTTATGAAAGGTCATTTTTATTCATTTTGGTTTCACCATGTAGAAATTATAGCTGTGTTAAACATGGTCCCCGCATTTCAGGGTACCATAATGTTTGGGACACATGGCTTCACAGGTGTTTGTAATTGCTCAGGTGTGTTTAATTGCCTCCTTCATGCAGGTATAAGAGAGCTCTTCTCACCTAGCATTTCCTCAAGTCTTTGGAAACTATTATTGCTGATTATCAACCTGAGGACCAAAGTTGTGCCAATGAATGTCAAAGAAGCCATTATGAGATGGCGAAACAAGAATAAAACTGTTAGAGACATCAGTCAAACATTAGGCTTACCAAAATCTGTTTGGAACATCACTAAGAAGAAAGAGAGCACTGGTGAACTTACTACTTGCAAAGGGACTGGCAGGCCAAGGAAGACCTCCAAGGCTGATGACAGAAGAATTATTTCTATAATAAAGAAAAATCCCCAAACACCTGTCCAACAGATCAGAAACACTCTTCAGGAGTCGGGTGTGGATTTGTCAATGACAATGAACAAAAATACAGAGGCTACACTGCAAGATGCAAACCACTGGTTAGCTACAAAAATAGGATGGCTAAGTTACAGTTTGCCAAGAAGTAGTTAAAAGAGCAACCACAGTTCTGGAAAAAGGTCTTGTGGACAAATGAGATGAAGATTAACTTATATCAGAGTGATGGCAAAAGCAAAGTATGGAGGAGAGAAGGAACTGCCCAAGATCCAAAGGATACCATCTCATCTGTGAAACACGGTGGTGGGGGTGTTATGGCCTGGGCATGTATGGCTGCTGAAGGTACTGGTTCACTTATCTTCGTTGATGATACAACTGCTGATGGTAGTAGCATAATGAATTCTGAAGTGTATAGACCCATCCTATCTGCTCAAGTTCAAACAAATGCCTGAAAGCTCATTGGCCGGCAGTTCATTTACAGCAAGACAATGATCCCATACATACTGCTAAAGCAACAAAGAAGGTTTTCAAAGCTAAAAAATTGTCAATTCTTGAGTGGCCAAGTCAATCACCCGATCTGAACCCAATTGAGCATGCCTTTTATATGCTGAAGAGAAAACTGAAGGAGACGAGTCCCCAAAACATGCATAAGCTAAAGATGGCTGCAATACAGGCCTGGGAGAGCATCACGAGACGCCCAGCCACTGGTGATGTCCATGAATCGCAGACTTCAAGCAGTCATTGCATGAGAAGGATTTCTACATGGTGAAACCAAAATGTATAAAAACAGCCTTTATTAAAATCTGACAATGTGCACTTTAACCACATGTGATTTTGTCTATCACAAATCTCAAATTGTGGAGTACAGAGGCAAATAAATAAATGATGGGTCTTTGTTCCATACATTATGGAGGCCACTGTATGTCCTGGGCCCAACACATTGATGCAATCATAAAGAAAGCTCAACATGCTTCTACGTCCTTAAAAGATTGAGGAGAATCAGTATGTCGTTGAATACTCTATCAAACGTTTGCGGGTGTCTGGTAGAGAACCTACTGCCCAATTCAACTTGAACGCGCAGGAATGACATAACGGTAAATATTACTTTGTCTATTACTGGTACTGACCTCCCTACCGTTGAAGGGATCAATAGAAGGCACTGCCTCGAAGTTTGCGTACATCATCAAAGACCCACATCACCCTGGCCACACTCTCCTTTCACTATTACCTTCAGGATGAAGGTACAGGATCCTGAAAACCATGAATTAGGAGTTCAAGAACAGCTTCTTCCCAGCAATCATCAGGCTCCTGAAAACTGCACAACTCTAAACACAACCCCACCTCAGCAATTATGATCTATTAGAGACTTTGTATTGGTTGCACAACAGAGTGTGTTGTTGCACTATTATCATAGTATGGTTAGCTGTTATTACTGGTTTTAAATTGATTGTATTATTGATTATTGCATTTTTTTTGGTATGACATTGTTAATGGTACCTTAAAGCTGTACCAATTTGGTATGACATTGTTAATGGTACCTTAAAGCTGTACCAAGTAAGAATGTCATTGTTCCATTGCTGATTAAATACTCCTCCGTTTTGAACTCTCAGCTTTTAAATCATTTGTTTAAAAATAGTTTTTAACACTATAAAATTATAAATTCCTATCTCTTAATTTATGTTCTGCTATGTAACTTCAATTTTATTGAATGCTCTCTACAAATAAATGGAATAGAAGCAAAGGAGGGGAAGGGGGGATTTCAAATGGGATAGTCAAGGACGGAGTTAAAGGAAAAGGGAGTAAAGGGATTAATGACCCCAGAATTAATGGGAAAGAAAGCTCACAAAGGGATAGGAGAGTATAGCCAAGTGTAATAGAGATCGATGTGAATGGTGAGATGCGTAAGGAATTAAAAGTACTGTATTTGAATGCACGAAGTATAAGAAGTAAAGTAGATGAGCTTGAGGCTCAGTTAGAGGTTGGTAGATTGACATTGTGGGGATTACCGAGACGTGGCTGCAGGAGGATCGGATCTGGGAACTTAATATTCAGGGTTATACATCCTATAGAAAGGACAGGCAGATGGGCAGAGGAGAGGGGGGTTGCTCTTCTGGTGACGAATGGAATTCAGTCCCTTGCGAGGGAAGACATAGGGACTAACGAGGTAGAGTCACTGTGGATTGAATTGAGGAATTGCATAGGCAAGAAGACACCAATTGATGTTATCTACAGACCCCCAAATAGTAGCCTGGATGTAGGGTGTAAGTTGCAGCAGGAGTTAAAACGTGTATGTAACAAAGGTAATGCCACTGTGGTAATGGGGGATCTCAATATGCAGGTAGACTGGGAAAATCAGGTTGGTTCAGGACCCCAAAAAAGAGAGTTTGTAGAATGCCTCCGAGATGGATTCTTAGAGCAGCTTGTAATGGAGCCGACCAGCGAAAAGGCAATTCTGGATTTAGTGTTGTCCAATGAACCAAATTTGATCAGAGAACTCGAGGTAAAGGAACCGCTTGGGGGTAATGATCATAATATGATTAGTTTTAATCTGCAATTTGAGAAGGAGAAGGTTAAATCGGAAGCGGCAGTGAAGTAGTTGAACAAAGGGGATTATGAAGGTATGAGAGAGGAGCTGGCTAAGGTAGACTGGAAAGGGATACTAGCAGGAATGATGGTGGAACAGCAATGGCAGGAATTTCTGGGCATAATCCGGAAGATTCAGGATCATTTAATTCCAAAAAGGAAGAAAGGTTCTAAGGGGAGTAGGAGGCAACCGTGGCTGACAAGAGAAGTTAGGGATAGAATAAAACTAAAAAAAAGATGTATAACACAGCAAAGAGTAGCCGGAAAGCCAGAGGATTGGGAAACTTTCATAGGACAACAGATGGAAACAAAACGAGCAATACGGGCTGAAAAGATGAAGTACGAGGGGAAGCTGGCCAGGAATGTAATGAAAGACAGTAAAAGCTTCTTTAGATATGTTAAGGGAAAAAGAATAGCAAAGTCAAATGTGGGTCCCATGAAGGCAGACGCGGGTGAAATTATTATGGGAAACAAGGAAATGGCAGAAGATTTGAACAGGTACTTTGGATCTGTCTTCACTAAGGAAGACACAAACAATCTCCCAGAAGTACTGGAGGACAGAGGATCTAAGGGGGTCGGGAACTGAAAGAAATTTTCATTGGGCAAGATATAGTATTGGGTAAGTTAATGGGACTGAAGGATGATAAATCCCCTGGGCCTGATGGTCTGCATCCCCGGATCCTCAGTGAGGTGGCTCTAGAAATAGTGGACGCATTGGTGATCATTTTCCAATGTTCAATAGATTCAGGATCAGTTCCTGTGGATTGGAGGATAGCTAATGTCATCCTACTTTTCAAGAAAGGAGCGAGAGAAAACAGGGAATTACAGACCAGTTAGCCTGACTTCGGTGGTGGGAAAGATGCTGGAGTCAATTATTAAAGTGGTAATAATGGGGCATTTGCATAGCAGTAAAAGGATTAGTCGAAGTCAACATGGATTTATGAAAGGAAAATCATGCTTGACTAATCTTCTGGAATTTTTTGAGGATGTGACAAGTAAAATGGATGAAGGGGAGCTAGTGGATGTAGTGTATCTAGACTTTCAGAAAGCCTTTGATAAGGTCCCGCACGGGAGACTGGTGACTAAAATTAGAGCACATGGTATTGGGGTTAAGGTGTTGACGTGGATAGAAAATTGGTTGACAGGCAGGAAGCAAAGAGTAGGAGTGAACGGGTCCTTTTCAGAATGGCAGGCAGTGGCAAGTGGAGTGCCGCAATGCTCGGTGTTGGAGCCGCAACTGTTTACCATATATATTAATGATTTGGAAGAGGGAATTAGGAGCAACACTAGCAAGTTTGCGGATGACACAAAGCTGGGTGGCAGTGTGAACTATGAAGAGGATGTTAAGGAGGTTGCAGGGGGACCTGGACAGGTTGAGTGAGTGGGCAGATGCATGGCAGATGCAATATAATATAGATAAATGTGAGGTTAGCCTTTTTGGTGGCAAAAACAAGGGGGCAGATTATTATCTCAATGGGGTTAGGTAAAGGGGGGGGGTGGTACAACGAGACCTGGGTGTCCTTGTACACCGGTCATTGAAAGTTGGCATGCGGGTACAGCAGGCAGTGAAGAAAGCTAATGGAATGTTGGCCTTCATAACTAGAGGATTTCAGTATAGGAGTAAAGAGGTTCTTCTGCAGTTGTGTAGGGCTCTGGTAAGACCACATCTGGAGTATTGCGTGCAGTTTTGGTCTCCTAATTTGAGGAAAAACATCCTTGTGATTGAGGCAGTGCAATGTAGGTACACAAGATTGATCCCTGGGATGGCGGAACTGTCATATGACAGTGGCTTGTATTCACTGGAGTTAAGAAGGATAAAAACTCCTTAGATTCTGGAGTAGTTCCTGAGGATTGGAGGGTAGCTAATGTAACCCCACTTTTTAAAAAAGGAGAGAGAAAACGGGGAATTACAGACCAGTTAGTCTAACATCGGTAGTGGGGAAACTGCTAGTTATTAAAGATGGGATAGCAGTACATTTGGAAAGTGGTGAAATCATGAGGCAAAAACAGCATGGATTTACGAAAGATAAATCATGTCTGACGAATCTTGTAGAATTTTTCGAGGATGTAACTAGCAGAGTGGATAAGGGAGAACCAATTATATCTAGACTTTCAGAAGGCTTTCGACAAGGTCCCACATAAGAGATTAGTATACAAACTTAAATAGGGGGTTCAGTATTGATGTGGATAGAGAACTGGCTGGCAGACAGGAAGCAAAGGGTAGGAGTAAACGGGTCCTTTTCAGAATGGCAGGCAGTGACTAGTGGGGTACAGCAAGGCTCAGTGCTGGGACCCCAGCTATTTACAATATATATTAATGATTTGGACGAGGGAATTGAATGCAACATCTCCAAGTTCGCGGATGACACTAAGCTGGGGGTTAGTGTTAGGCGTGAGGAGGATGCTAGGAGGCTGCAAGGTGACTTGATAGGCTGGGTGAGTGGGCAAATGCATGGCAGATGCAGTATAATGTGGATAAATGTGAGGTTATCCACTTTGGTGGCAACAACTGGAGGGTAGACTATTATCTGAATGGTGGCAAATTAGGAAAAGGGGAGATGCAACGAGACCTGGGTGTCATGGTACACCAATCATTGAAAGTAGGCATGCAGGTGCAGCAGGCAGTGAAGAAAGCGAATGGTATGTTAGCATTCATAGCGAACGGATTTGCATATAGGAGCAGGGAGGCTCTACTGCAGTTGTACAGGGTTTTTGTGAGACCACACCTGGAGTATTGCGTACAGTTTTGGTCTCCAAATCTGAGAAAATACATTCTTGCCATAGAGGGGGTACAGAGAAGGTTCACCAGACTGATTCCTAGGATGTCAGGACTTTCATATGAGGAAAGACTGGATAGATTTGGCTTGTACTCGCTAGAATTTAGAAGACTGAGGGGGGATCTTATAGAAACTTACACAATTCTTAAGTGGTTGGATAGGCTAGATGCAGGAAGATTGTTCCCGATGTTGGGGAGGTCCAGAACAAGGGGTCACAGTCTTAAGGATAAGGAGGGATTCCTTTAGGACCGAGATGAGGAAAACATTTTTCACACAGAGAGTGGCGAGTATCTGGAATTCTCTGCTACAGAAGGTAGTTGAGGCCAGTTCATTGGCTATATTTAAGAGGGAGTTAGATGTGGCCCTTGTGGCTAAAGGGATCAGGGGGTATGGAGAGAAGGCAGGTATAGAATACTGTGTTGGATGATCAGCCATGATCATATTGAATGGCGGTGCAGGCTCGAAGGGCCGAATGGCCTACTCCTGCACCTATTTTCTATGTTTCTATGAGGGGGGGATCTTATAGAAACATATAAAATTATAAAAGGACTGGACAAGCTAGATGCAGGAAATATTTTCCCAATGTTGGGCGAGTCCAGAACCAGGGGCCACAGTCTTAGAATAAAGGGGAGGACATTTAAGACTGAGATGAGAAAAAACTTTTTCACCCAGAGAGTTGTGAATTTATGCAATTCCCTGCTACAGAGGGCAGTGGAGGCCAAATTACTGGATGGATTTAAGAGAGAGTTAGATAGAACTCTAGGGGCTAGTGGATTCAAGGGATATGGGGAGAAGGCAGGCACGGGTTATTGATTGGGGACGATCAGCCATGATCACAATGAATGGCGGTGCTGGCTTGAAGGGCCGAATGGCCTCCTCCTGCATCTATTTTCTATGTTTCTATGGTTCAAATGTATAATTTTACATTGGCAAATAGTTTAATCCGCTTGGTTATTAAAATCTTCATATTTTTTCCCTTCCAGATGTCTCTATCAAATCTTTCACAGGACAGCAAGTTGGTGTACATACAGCTTCTTTGGGATAACATTAATCTTCATCGAGAGCCTGGTGAACCCATGTACATACGATGGAGAAACAGGAGTAAGTGGAAGACTAACTAACTGACTTGCTCACTAAATTCCCTCCCCTCACTTTCTTCTCTCCACCCCAGCCCCACCTGAATTTAACTTTTTGTTTTGATGCTAATGAACATATTCAGTTCGATACTGTGAACAAAACAGCAAAAAGTGAGTACATTGAATGAGTCATTGCGGTACAGAAAAATCAATATAAACGGAGATGATTCATTGAATGGAAATAATTCCACTCTCAGAATGCCATGTCAAGTTTTTTTAAAACAAGAAAAGTCAGAAATCCCAAGAACTAACCCCCAGAATGGTTTCATGTAAATTGGGTGTATGTGATAGTTACAGCCCAGAATGTAGTTTTATTAAATTAAATGCTGATGCATTTTGTTCAATTGTCTATGCTCTTAAACTTCACTGTGCATTCTGGCACTTTTGGGAAGTAGGAGACATTAACATCACAAAATGATGCACCTCAATCTTAAAATCCAGTTGTGTGATTATTTTTTGTCAATGTGCACTACTGGAGCACAAAACACACAATATGGTGTCACAAAAAAGAATATTTTCTAATGTATCAAATTAATCTTCTGTATCCGCAGATAAAAATTTGGTTGGTGGATTAACCCCTGATAGTCAGGTCGAGAAGAGTCCTCTACATATTATTGTGAGAAGTATCCAGACCAATGATGTGTTTGGGCCCATGTGCCTACTCCTGAAGGAGACCAGCAAACACCCTGAAAACAAATGGCAAAGGTCAGAAATTCATCAGAAAATTGTTTGCAGTATGGATAGTTTTGAAGCAAATGTTGTCTGTCCTTATATCCTTGCTATCTAATCTGCAAGTACGGGTCCAGTGCGTCATGTTCTTTGACTTTATACCTGTGAGTAACTTTTGATGAAAGCAGACGTTGCCTCGGGTTTGGAACATTTCATGTTGATGACATCAGGTTATACACAAAAGTAATGGGAAACTCATTGGAGTTCTTTTCTTTATCCACAGGAGTATGTATAGGGAAATTCTTTTTCTTTCCCTCGTGGCCCTTGGGAGAGAAAATATTGATATTGGTAAGTAGGACTGAATTCCATGACTCGCATAAAAGAAGAGCTGGCGGCACAAGTAAATGCAGATGCTAGAATCTTGAGCAAAAAACAAGGTGCTGAAGAAACTCAGCGGGTCAGGCAGCATTGGGGAGGGAATGGACAGGCGGTGTTTCGGATTGGAATCCTACTTCACACTAATGAAGCGGGAGGAGAAAGCTGGAAAAAATAGGTAGGGGCGGGGCAGAACCTGGCAAGTGATAAGTGGATAGAGGTTCTTCTCTTCTTGCATATGGTGTGCACAGCCTAAAGTTGTAGGACAACTTGTTCTATTTGATTGTGCAAGCCGGGTTGATTGCATTTGTCGAAACAGGGCGGACCATGTGAAGGTTGCATTCTTCCACCCCAAAGATAGAGGTGAGGAAGTATGACTCCAGATGGATGGAGTAAGTGACAAAGAGGTGAAAAGGAGACTAAAGGGTGTCAGATAAAAGAAGAGGAGATGGAGTGAAATTTAATGCTGGAGGGAGGGATATGGGTGGAAAAGGACGGGGAGAAGACAGAATATAAAAGGGAAATTTGGGACAAGGGATGGGAGATGTGTGTATGAAGAAGGGGAAAGAAGCAAGGTGACTGGAGGGAGTGGGAGAAATGGGTGCGGTCCAGGGTGGAGGGAGAAATGGCGCAGAAAGCGAGGGGGACAGGAGCTACTTATTGAAATTGAAGTGTTCAGTGGTCATACCATTGGGTTGTAAGCTATCCAATCCGAATATGAGGAGGACAGGAAGGATGGTATGGGAATGGGAAGTAGAGTTCACATGTTTCACCTGAATGGCTGCTGGGGTCATTGGATGGAAGTGAGAGGGGAGACCGCAGCTTTATCAGCTGTGCCATTCTACCACCCAGATTATGTAGGGCACATAAAATGTTCAAGGAGAATAATGAAAACAAATTCCTTGGTCCAGAATTATGGGAATGTTATGCTTGAACAATTTTCTTGTAATACTCAGAACTAACCTGTTAAAAGTATGGGATAATAAATAAAAGTACTCCAAGATTTTTTTTTAAATAAGTCATTGTAATTGGGTGGATTCTTTGTGAAGTTTGTGACAGTAGTGTAGAATATTCTGCAAGTAGACTTTTTAAGTTTCATTCCAGAACGGCACTATAGATTAGTTTGAAAAATTAAAACAGATGGGAATGATAGCATGGATATAAAATGTGGAAGAGCTAGTTTATAACTATTTTTAAAGTGGAATAATATTATTGAATGCAAAATTGGAATAGTAAATGCAAGGGAGTTGTGCTGAGTCTTTATAAAGTACTGGATCTACCTCTTGAGGCGGTGTTCAAATTAGGCACCACATAGAGTGCCCTCCATAATGTTTGGGACAAAGACCCGTCATTTATTTATTTGTCTCTGTAATCCACAATTTGAGATTTGTAATAGGAAAAATCATATGTGGTTAAAGTGCACATTGTCAGATTTTAATAAAGGCCATTTTTATACATTTTGGATTCACCATGTAGAAATTACAGCAGTGTTTATACATAGTCCCCCCCATTTCAGGGCACCATAATGTTTGGGACCCAGCAATGTCGTGTAAATGAAAGTAGTCATGTTTAGTGTTAACGAAGGAACTGCAGATGCTGGAGAATCGAGGGTACACAAAAGGCTGGAGAAACTCAGCGGGTGCAGCAGCATCTAAGGAGCGAAGGAGAAAGGCGACGTTTTGGGTCGAGACCCTTCTTCAGACTAGTCAGGGATCAGGGAAACGAGAGATATAGACGGTGATGTGGAGAGATAAAGAACAGTGAATGAAAGATATGCAAAAAAGTATTGATGATAAAGGGAACAAGCCATTGTAAGCTGTTTGTGGTCTGAAAATGAGAAGCTAGTGCGACTAGGGTGGGGGAGGGAGATAGAGAGAGAGGGAATGCCAGGGCCCGAGGGCTGAGGGAGAGGTGGGAAGGGGAGGAGACAGCAAGGATTAACAGAATTGAGAAAATTCAATGTTCAAGCCCAAAGGATGCAGACTCCCCAAGCGGAATATGAGGTGCTGTTCCTCCAACTTGCGGTGTTGCTCACTCTGGCCGTGGAGGAGGCCCAGGACCGAGAGGTCGGATACAGAATGGGAGGGGGAGTTGAAGTGCTGAGCCACCGGGAGGTCGGCTTGGTTATTGCGGACCGAGCGGAGGTGTTCGGTGAAACGATCGCCAAGCCTCCGCTTGGTGGTCTCACCGATATAGATCATCTGGCATCTGGAGCAGCGGATGCAGTAGATGAGGTTGGAGGAGGTGCAGGTGAACCTCTGTCGGACCTGGAAGGACTGCTTGGGTCCCTGAAAGGAGTGGAGGGGGGAGGTGAAGGGACAAGTGTGGCATTTCTTGCGGTTGCAAGGGAAGGTGCCCGGGGAAGGGGTAGAGCGGGAGGGAAGGGAAGAATTGACAAGGGAGTTGCGGAGGGAGCGGTCTTTGCGGAAGGCAGACGGGGGGAGATGGGAAGATGTGGTGAGTGGAGGGGTCACGTTGGAGGTGGCGAAACTGGCGGAGGACTATGTGTTGTATTTGACGGCTGGTGGGGTGAAAGGTGAGGACCAGGGGGACTCTGCCCTGTTTGCGAGTGGGGGAATGGGGAGAGAGGGCAGTGTTGCGGGGTATGGAGGAGTCCCTGGTGCGAGCCTCATCTATAGTGGGGGAGGGGAATCCCCGCTCTCAGAAGAATGAGGGATGAGGTGTTCCACACCAGGATGAGGAGTTCCACACCAGGTCGTCACAAATGGCCTCATTATTCAGAGGGGGAGGGGGAGGAACTATGTATAAACACAGCTATAATTTCTACATGGTGAAACCAAAATGTATAAAAATGGCCTTTAGTATAATCTGACAATGTGCACTTTAACACATGTGATTTTTTTTCTATTACAAATCTCAAATTGTGGAGTATAGAGGCAAATAAATAAATGATGGGTCTTTGTCCCAAATATTATGGAGGGCACTGTATCTTCAGAGATATGTAGACACAGGAACCTGAAGGACGTGAAAGACTTTCAGTAGTGGGAAGAACTGTCTTAAGTTCAATGGAGTGAATGAAGTCATTATTGATTTTGAAGTAGCAAATCGTATGGAGCGTAGGATAGATGTGTTTCTGAATTAATGTATCCATGCCAACCTAGTTTCCTAACCACACTGGTCCACTTACTGGTGCCTGGCCCACATACTTCCATCTTTGTCTCTGTATAAATGCCTTTAAAATATCAAATTGTACCTACCATCTAACACTTCCTCCGGCAGCTTGGTCCATGTATGCACCACCCTCTGTGTGGAAAATTAAAATTGTGTGTTATATGAGATAGCCAAAATCATGTGATAGGAGTTGAATTAGGTCATTCGGCCCTTCAAGTCGACTCTGCCATTCAATCATGGCTGATCTATCTCTCCCGCATCCCCATTCTCCTGCCTCCTCCCCATAACCTCATAACTCCCTCATAATGAAGAAACTATCTATGCCTTAAATATATGCACTGACTTTGCATCCACAGCCTACTGTGGCAAATAATTCTACAGATTCACCACTCTCTGACTAAAGAAATTTCTCCTCATCTTCCTAAAAATTCTGAGGCTATGACCTCTAGTCCTAGACTATCCCACTGGTGGAAACATTCTCTCCACATCCACTCTAGCCAAGCCTTTCACTATTCTGTACGTTTCAATGAGGTCCCCCCTAATTCTTCTAAACTCCAGCGAATATAGGCCCAATGCCGTCAAACGCTCATCATATGTTAACCTACTCATTCCTGTGATCATATTTGTAAACGTCCACTGGACCCTCTCCAGAGCCAACACATCCTCAAATATGGTGCACATAATTGCTCACAATATTCCAAATGCAGCCTCACCAACACCTTATAGAGCCTCAGCATTACATCCCTGTGTTTGTATACAGCCTTTGAAATAAATGCTAGCATTGTGTTTGCTTTCTTTATTACTGATTCGATTTGCAGATACACATTTGGGGAATCCTGCACCAGCATTCCCAAATCCCTTTGCATCTCCGATTTCTGGATTTTCTCCCCATTTTGAAAATAATCTACACCTTTATTCCTACTACCAAAATGCATGACTCCATACTTTGCTACGCTATATTCCATTGCCACTTCTCTGCCCACTCTCCCAACCAGTCCTAGTCCTTCTGCAGAGTTCCTGCTTTCTCTGCACTACCTGCCCTTCCACCTATTTTTGTATCATCTGCAAACTCGGTCACAAAGCCTTCAATCCCTTCGTCCAAATTATTAATATACAACATGAAGAGCACTGAGACCCTGCGGAACTCCTCTAGTCACTGGCAGCCAACCAGAAAAAGCCCCCTTTATTGCCACTCTGCCTTCTGCCATCCAGTGAACCTGATATCTATGCTATTTTCTGCCGTTTTATACCGTGGACTCTTCCTCAGCAGCCTCCCTTGTGGCACCTTATCAAAGGCCCCTATATTGGTGGGGAAGGGCTGGCTTACGGGGATATTGTCAACAGAGAGAGTACAGAGGAGATTTACTAGAATGTTGCCTGGGTTTCAGCACCTAAAGTTACAGAGAAAGGTTGAACAAGTTAGGTCTTTATTCTTTGGAGCGCAGAAGGTTAAGTGGGGGGGGGCTTTTTCCATTGAGAGTAGGGAAGATTCAAACAAGAGGACATGATTTGAGAATTAAGGGACAGAAGTTTAGGGGTAACATGAGGGGGAACCTCTTTACTCAGAGAGTGGCAGCTGTGTGGAATGAGCTTCCAGTGGAAGTGGTGGAGGCAGATTCGATTTTATCATTTAAAAATAAATTGGATAGGTATATGGACGGGAAAGGAATGGAGGGTTATGGTCTGAGTGCAGGTAGATGGGACTAGGTGAGAGTAAGTGTTCAGCATGGACTAGAAGAGCCGAGATGGCCTGTTTCCGTGCTGTAATTGTTACATGGTTATATGATATATTGGTGGGAAAGGGCTGGCTTTATCATCTGGGTGACTGAACAACTTGGCATCAGCCTGGAGGTTGAATACCACCTCCCTATGCTGTTCCAGTATAGCGCTCTGATTTCTGGAGGTATTAATAACTGTGAAACAAAATGGAAGATTGCAATATATAACTCTGTATCCTAATCCAATTTCAAATTTGTGAAAACAGATGCTTTTGATAGAGAATACAGATCTGCGTACGAGCGCTTGACAGAAGAACAGTTGAAGGTAGCACAACCGATTGATTTGCCACCCTGCAACAGGATTGAGTGGTGTCGCAAGTGTTTTGAGCCTCTCTTCATCTAAAAAAAAGTGCAACATCTCTACGGAATTGAACCACTATGATGTCCAAAATATAATTGTAAACATTTCAAACTACATGTGTCCAGAGGGTTAGAATACACATGGAAATATGATGCACAAGTGCTGTGGCTTTGTGAATAATTAAAGAAGTGTCCAGTAATTTTCTATGCTTCTATGGAACGGGGATTTAATAGAATGTAATTGCTAAGCACTAAATGTCTTAAGGCAATTTTGCCATTTTTTTAAACCTATGGTGTAGTAGTGCAGTGTTTTGTACAAATATCACAAAGGATGGTTCTGACCATATTGTATTTTTTTAGCATCTGTGTCTGGATTTTGTGTTGGATGATTTCCTTATTGTGTAAATGATGTGCTGAGATTCTACAATTCAGAATGATAAATATATATATATAAAATATATATGTGACATATATATATATATATGTCCCATCAAACCATAAAGCAACACCCAATTGGACTGCAGAGAAGAAAAGCAATTGGAGAGGATTGCACACTTATAATTAACAATCCATTTGAATTCTCTCTTTATGCTAAGGCCAGCTCATGCTTTATGCTTTGGTGGTGATATAGAAAATCTATCCTAATATCTGACAGTTCTGTTCCTTAGTGCTCCATATATAAAGGATCTATAATTTTATGGTGGTATTTTTGATATCTTCTAGTAGAAGCACGGTTGGAGCTATCACTTTCATTTCTGTTCACATAATGAAATCAGAGTAATTTTATGAAAAATATGACATATTGCTGACACCTTGTTTCTTCGTTATTTCGACCGATAAATTGTAAGAGCACTAGGTGAATCATGGCAGTACAAATGTATTGAAGTAATAAGTTTGATTATATTAAATTCCTCAACCCATTGAGCTGTAAAATAATTGATTTTTATATTTTAATGCAGATTGCAGCAATGGTTCAAATCTTGTACAGCTGCACAGTTGTTTTATATGACAGCGGTCAGTACAATTCTCTAAGTGTGGTAGTTTAAATAAAAATACTTATTCATTAAAAAGGTACTTGTATGATTTTTTTTTTCAGAAAGACAAGCTCAGAATATTTAGCACAGACACTCCAAAAACAAAGTGCTGGAGGAATTACCAAGACATGCTGTAGAGAGAAAAGAACAGACTATGTTTAGGGTAGAAGAGCTTTCTTCATTCTGAGCAGAGTTTTTTTGAAAGCACCATGTTTTTTTTCCACACCCCCTTTGCAAGGTCAAATGTTTCACAGTTTAACCAATGTGCAGAAACTTTGTTTTATACCTTTTCAATTAATGTCTTGATGTTACATCCATGTTATCCAAACAGTTGGTACTTTTTAGGAATATAGTGAATGATCTACATCCTCCTTAAGTTCATGCCCATGCAACAAAAGCAAACACACATACATTTAAGTATAGCAAAAAGCTTATATGAAATGATATACGAACTAACAACTACAGCAAAGCAATACCAATTAATAAGTGTCATAAACACAACATTCAGTCTTTTAGTCTTTGTATTTGCTTGCAAACACGTCCTGCACGTGTTCTGTAAAACCCCTCCGTGGTATTCCTCACGAGCGATTTCTCCACAGGCACAGACATCACAGGCGATTGAGCCGTAGTATTCTTCACAGGCGACTCAACCATAGGCACAGGCAGGCACTTGAACCAGAGACTGCTCAGGGTCTGTTGTCACTTGTCCATCACTCATAAGAACATTCTCATCTTCTGACCCCATTACTGTGTCCGGGTAACCAGTAATACAGAATGGAATTTGCAGTGTTGGCATAGGCTCATCTACAGGTAAAATGTGTCTTTGATTCCTCCTGTAGAACCTTCCTTCTGATTGAACAATGTAAGATCTGGGCTCCTGGCATATCTCTAACCATGCTCATGCGATCAAGGGCTGGAGTGGTCGACTTGATTGATCATAACATGCCTTCTCTGACAGCCTTTTATTGAGAAGTTGAGCCTGAACCTCCTGAGGCTTACACATGCATGGCTCCAGCAGTTTCCTTGAGACTTGGAGAGTGGTATGTGTCTGCCTTGACATCATTCTTTGTGCTGGAGAAGCGAGTGCATGTCACGTGGCACGATCGGGCTCTGAGATTTTTCCTTGACTTGTTTCGTGCTGCGGACTGCTCGTTCAGCCAGCCCATTCGATTGTGGATATTCAGGGCTGCTAGTGACATGAGTAAAGTCCCACTGCTTAGCAAAGTCTTTAAAGCGCTGGCTTGTGAACTGCCCAGCATTGTCTGACATGAGAGTATGTGGTGCTCCACGGACCGAAAAATGTCTCCTTAGCGTCATGATAACCGTTGCTGAAGAAGCAGTGCGATGCAGGTCAATCTTGTACCAGCTGGAATATGAGTCCACTAGCACCAAGTATTGTTGATTATGCCATTCAAAGATGTCGATTGCCACCATGGGCCAGGGCAATTTTTGAACTGGATGCAGCAGAAGTGGTTCTGCTGGCGTGGCTTTGTATGTTGCATACGGAACATGATTGTACCACCTGGTTGATATAATTCATCATTGCAGGCCAGAAAACCATGCTCTTTGCTCTTTTTACCGTGGCTTCTGCCAACGTACTTCTTTTGTAGTGAGACCGGGATGACTACTTTGTGGCCCCTCATGGTGACCCCATCTTCAATGGTTAATTCATCTCTGAAAGGAAAGTAAGGCCGAATAGCATACAGAAGCATGCATTGTTTGCTAGGCCATCCAGAAACCTGTGCAGAGAGGTGACATCTGCAGGCACCGACATCTCCGTTGTTTTGGAAGGATCAGCTTTAAGGCCTTTGCTTGTAAAAACATATTCCACATAGCTCACCTGATTCACCCGGAACTTGCACTTGAGAGGATTGAGCTGCAAGTGCACCTTTCTGGGATGGTTAAGCACTTCTCTTAAGTTTGCGTCGTGTTCTTCAGGGTCCTTGCTATCCATGCACGATCAACGATCGTGCATGGACGATCAATATCCATGCACGATCAATGAACGTCTTGGCATCCAACACAGAAAATATTGTTGCATTTGCCATGTGGGCAGCCACTTCTTCCACCGTGCACATAGGGTGGTGTGGTCTTTTCAGAGCAACATTCAGCACCCTTGGATTGATGCATAATCGGATCTCGTTTGTTCTTTTTGTTAGTTGCAACCATAGATGACACCCAATCGGTTGGCTCTTTAACGGGCATGATGACACCCAATGCCTGCATTCTGTCCAGTTCAGCCTTTAGCCACGGGAATGCGGTGTGCAGAACGAACAACGGGCCTCACATCTGGGTCTAGTGTCATTGAATAGGTTATTGGTAGCTTTCCAAGTTTGTTAGTGAAGAGTTCACTGTATTCCGCAAGAATTTGGTGCGATGTATCATCGTTACCCAGGGTCAACTGGTGCACATCCTTACTGAACAAGACCAGCCCCATTTCCTTGCATGCACAGCACCTTCTTGGACAATATAATGGTTTTAGCATAGTGTTATGCCCTGCAATGACGGATGATATCAACCAGGTGGTACAATCATGTTCTGTGTGTTATGGTTCGCTTTACTTCAAACAGACGAAAACGCAATTAAATTAGTAATCAAGTAGTAAAATCTTTATTTCGCCAGGCGGGTGTGGTAGTAACTCTTACAGTATGTAGATACAGACTATACAGAGCAACTCTATGACCACACAAAGGGGTAATGTTTCATCAGATATATTTATACTACAATAATCAGCGATTCAGCAATATTTTATCTCACAGGGCATTGTACAGCCTCTTGCTTGTCAAGATTGAAAGGTTCTTCTGAGAGAGGAAGGGTTAGCTCATATACAGTGGCTTGCAAAAGTTTTCATACCCCTTGAACTTTTCCACATTTTGTCACGTTACAACCACAAACGTAAATGTATTTTATTGGGATTTTATGTGATAGATCAACACAAAGTGGCGCATAATTGTGAAGTGGAAGGAAAATGATACATGGTTTTCAAATGTTTTTACAAATAAAAAACTGAAAAGTGTGGCGTGCAAAAGTATTCAGCCCCCTTTACTCTGATACCCCTAAATAAAATCCAGTGCAACCAATGCCTTCAGAAGTCACCTAATTAGTAAATAGAGTCCACTTGTGTGTAATCTAATCTCAGTATAAATACATTTGTTCAGTGAAGGCATCATAGGTTTGTTAGAGAACATTAGTGAACAAACAGCATCATGAAGCCCAAGGAACACACCAGACAGGTCAGGGATAAAGTTGTGGAGAAGTTTAAAGCAGGGTTAAGTTATAGAAAAATATCCCAAGCTTTGAACATCTCACGGAGCACAGTTCAATCCATCATCCGAAAATGGAAAGAGTATGGCACAACTGCAAACCTACAAACACATGGCTGCCCACCTAAACTGACAGGCCGGGCAAGGAGAGCATTGATCAGAGGCTGAGGCCCATGGTAACTCTGGAGGAGCTGCAGAGATCCACAGCTCAGATGGGAGAATCTGTCCACAGGACAACTATTAGTCGTGCACTCCACAAATCGAGCCTTTATGGAAGAGTGGCAAGAAGAAAGCCATTGTTGAAACAAAGCGATAAGAAGTCCCATTTGCAGTTTGCCACACGCCATGTGGGGGACACAGCAAACATATGGAGGAAGCATCATGCTGTGGGGATGCATTCTTTCAGCAGGGACAGGGAAGCTGGTCAGAGTTGATGGGAAGATGGATGGAGCCAAATGCAGGGCAATCTTGGAAGAAAACCTGTTAGAGTCTGCAAAAGACTTGAGACTGGGGCGGAGGTTCCACTTCCAGCAGGACAACGACCCTAAACATACAGCCAGAACTACAATGGAATGGTTTAGACCAAAGCATATTCATGTGTTAGAATGGCCCAGTCAAAGTCCAGACCTAAATCCAATTGAGAATCTCTGGCAAGACTTGAAAATTGCTGTTCACAGACGCTCTCCATCCAATCTGACTGAGCTTGAGCTATTTTGCAAAGAAGAATGGGCAAAAATATCAGTCTATAGATGTGCAAAGCTGGTAGATACATATCCCAAAAGAATTGCAGCTGTAATTGCAACGAAAGGTGGTTCTACAAAGTATCGACTCAGGGGGGCTGAATACTTTTGCACGCCACACTTCTCAGTTTTTAATTTGTAATAAAATTTGAAAACCATCTATCATTTACCTTCCACTTCACAATTATGCACCACTTTGTGTTGGTCTATCACATAAAATCCCAATAAAATACATTTACGTTTGTGGTTGTAACGTGACAAAATGTGGAAAAGTTCAAGGGGTATGAAAACCTTTGCAAGCCACTGTATGGTCATGATGAGAAGGCTATTTTTCTGCATATCAAGCATTTTGTTTTTTTTACCTATTGATGCACATTATAATCTTATCGAGCAAGGGTAGGAGCCAAGAGTCTGAACATTTTCCTGATGTGTATATCATAAAGGAAACATTCATAAAGTTGTACGGTTATCTCGTTAGTGTTATGGGGAAAGGGAGTAAACATCTTTGTTAGCCTTGTTAGTGTGATAGGAGAAAGGTGAAAGTGTTTCTTTGCTTCTAATTTTACAGCTGAATCCATTTTTAAATCTTTTAAACTTTCTCATGTGTGTAAAAGTACAAAGCCACACCAGCAGAGAGAACCACTTCTGACAGCATGTATGAAGTTGTAAGAATAACAGCAAGTAGTTTAACTCCATATTAAGTTCTTTATTAACCATGAGGCACAGAGACTGAGAACAAAGCCTCCACATTCCATCTAAGCGTTATCAGTGTGAGCTACTCCTGGATAGCACGCATGCGCTAGATAACATTCCACAGAAGCAGTCTATACAAATACCCAACATGGATCAGGAATATAGTGACTGATCTACAGGCGGGACCTTAGCGTGATTGTCTCCGCCCCCTCCCCACCTGCGCCCTCACAGTGGTTGAGCGGCGGAGGCCGCACGAGCAGTTAAAATGGAAGCGCGAGAGAGTGTGTGTGTGTGAGAGTGAGTGTGAGAGTGAGGGAGAGTGTGTGAGAGAGAGTGTGTGCATGTGTCGGCTGGATGCCGAGGGAAGTGGTGTTATTGTAAATGTTATCACTTCAATAAAAATTAGAGGCAAACTGTGTTCATTGTCTAAGTTTGATTGATGGAAGCAGGCTAATAAAAATTAGGTGCAGTTGTGTAGCCTACATTTAAAATTTGTTTTGTTAAGTTGATAAATCCCCAGGGCCTGATGGACTGCATCCCAGGGTACCTAAGGAAGTGGTTCTAGAAATCGTGGACCCATTGGTGATCATTTTCCAATGGTCTATAGATTAAGGATCAGTTCCTGTGGATTGGAGGTTAGCTAATGTCATCCCACTTTTTAAGAAAGGCGGGAGAGAGAAAACAGGGAATTATAGACCAGTTAGCATGACATCAGTGGTGGGGAATATGCTTGAGTCAATCGCAAAAGATAAAATAGCGGCACATTTGGATAGCAGTAACAGGATCGGTCCGAGTCAGCATGGATTTACGAAGGGGAAATCATGCTTAACTAATCTGTTATACATTTTTGAGGATGTAACTAGAAAAATGGACAAGGGAGAGCCAGTGGATGTAGTGTACCTGGACTTTTAGAAAGCATTTGATAAGGTCCCACATAGGAGATTAGTGGGCAAAATTAGAGCATATGGGTGCTGACATGGATAGAAAATTGGTTGGCAGACAGGAAACAAAGAGTAGGGATTAACGGGTCCGTTTCAGAATGGCAGGTGCTAACTAGTGGGGTACCGCAAGGCTTGATGCTGAGACCACAGCTATTTACAATATACATCAATGATTTAGATGAAAGGATTCAAAGTAACATCAGCAAATTTGCAGATGACACAAAGCTGGGTGGCAATGTGAACTGTGAGGAGGATGCTATGAGGATGCAGGGTGACTTGGACAGGTTGGGTGAGTGGGCAGATGAAGATGCAGGTTAATGTGGATAAATGTGAGGTTATCCACTTTGATAACAAAAACAGGAAGGCAGATTATTATCTAAATGGTGTCAAGTTGGGAAAAGGGAAAGTACAATTCGATCTGGGGGTCCTTGTTCATCAATCAATGAAAGTAAGCATGCAGGTACAGCAGGCAATGAAGAAAGCGAATGGCATGTTGGCCTTTATAACAAGAGGAATTGAATATAGGAGTAAAGATGTCCTTCTGCAGTTGTACAGGGCCCTAGTGAGACCACACCTGGAGTATTGTGTGCAGTTTTGGTCTCCGAATTTGAGGAAGGACATTCTTACTATTGAGGGAGCGCAGCATAGGTTCACAAGGTTAATTCCCGGGATGGCGGGACTGTCATATGCTGAGAGAATGGAGCGGATGGGCTTGTATACTCTGGAATTTAGGAGGATGAGAGGGAATCTTATTGAAACATATAAGATTATTAAGGGTTTGGACACGCTAGAGGCAGGAAACATGTTCCCAATGTTGGGGGAGTCCATAACCAGGGGCCACAGTTTAAGAATAAGGGATAAGCCACTTAGAACAAAGATGTGGAAACACTTTTTCACATTCATAAAGAATGAGGACATCTTGGATGTCCTGGTATGGAACACCTCATCTTGGGCACAGATGGAGGAATTGGGGGGTGGGGGATAGTCTTTGCAGGAAGCAGGGTGGGAAGTGAGGTCGAGATAGTTTTTGGCGTTGGTGCAATACGTCAGGCAATAGTCTATCTCCTGCAATGGAGTCGGTGAGATCAAGGAAGGAGAGGGATGTGTCAGAAATGGTCCAAGTGAATGAGTGCAGGATGGAAATTGGTGGTGAAGTTAAAAGTTCATGAGTTCTGCATGGGCACAGGAGGTAGCACTGCTAGTTGTCAATGTAGTGAAGATAGGGCCAGTGTACGCCTGGAGCAGGGATTGCTCGACGTACCTTACAAAGAGGCAGGCATAGCTACGCCTTTAATTTGGAGGATGTGGGAGGAGTTGAAGAAGTTGTTACGGGTATTTTGACCTGTATTGTTTGCAATATATATTTAATGACTTCGATATGAATGTAGGAGATATTAGTTTTTATGTCCGACACATATAAATTCTGTGTTGTGATTACGAGTAAAGATAATTCGGAAAGAGTATTGGTAGGTGGGTCTTAATCCTGAAGTGTAAGGCAATGCACTTTGGGAAGTCAAACAGGGATAGGGCATATTCAGTAAGGGTCTAAAGGCAATATTGATGACCAGGAGTCCAGATTTAAATTCACATTTCCCTGAAAGTGGGAACAGTAGGGTGAAGGCAGCATATAGCATGCTTGCCTTCTAATGTTGGGGCATAGAATATAGTGCACAAAACATTTGGACCAGAAATCTCTAGATGGACTCGTTATCATTAGTATTGTGTGCAGTTACAATTGCCAGACTATAGGATTAGATTATGCTTCAGAGTACATTCACCAGGATGTTGCCTGGTTTTAAGGGCTTTAGTTTAGACAATAATAATAATAAACTTTATTTCGAACTCAAGGTCCAGACAAGGGACAACATTATATTAAAAAAATTGCATTTTAAAAACATCATAAAGTACATATAAAATCTTAGTATATCACTTATAAAAGCATCATAAATTATATATTAAAAAAAACACAATACATGAATTAAAATCCAGAATAAAAAGAATGATCAATGTCCTACAACGAGACCAGTGCCTCCATAACTGGGATTTGTAGCGTGTAGTTTAGCGTGCACTAAACCTTATGTTTGACAAGGCCACAATAATTACATTTTTAGAGTCATTTATCCTGCAGATTAATTTATATACTTCAGAGATACAGCACAGAAACAGGCCCTTTAACCCATCAAATCCACACCGATCCGCGATCAACCCGTACACTAGCGCTATCCTACACCCTAGGGATAATTTACAATTTTACTGAAGCCAATTGACCTACAAATTTGTACGTCTTTGGAGTGGGAGGAAACTGGAGGACATGGCGAAAACCCACCTGGTCAAGTTATGGGGAGATATTGGATAGGCTAGCTTTCTTTTGCCTGTACCAAAGGAAGCTGAGCTAAGTGTGATAAAATTACAAGAGGTGTAGATGGTCCCACACATGGGCATCAAAAAGGGAGCAAAGGTTCAAAGGGAACATTTGTTAAGAGTGGTCGATATCTGGTATCAGGGCGTGGGGCATATATACAATTGCTGTTTGTCATTTGGGTAAACATAGGTTTATACATAGTTGTGGTGGGCTAACAAGCCCATTTTAATGCTGCATACCACAAGGTCTTTGTTTAAACCCATTTTGTGCTGCAAGTTGCTTTAGGAAAAACACCCAGTATGTTAGCTACCATGCTTATAAAGATTTCCTAAAAATGATGGAAGTTTCAGTTCTACATCATATAGACACTAAGGCATCCTACAAATAAACAAATTAAACCAGTCATCACACTGGAATTCCGTGAAGGCCTTAACAAGAGTAATGTGTACATCTCTACCAACCAATCTTCAATAAAGTTATAACTGCAATTCATCAGGGATGATTGGTTTATGTTTATTGTCACATGTACTGAGGTAGAGAACAAAAGCTGTTCTGCATGGTATCAGTTCAAACTCACGTACAACGCATACAGCAAAAGGGGAGATGCAGAATACAAGTTCAAGTTACATTTATTGTCACGTGCACCAATTGGTACAGTGAGATTTGAGTTACCATACAGCCATACGAATAAAAAGAACACAATACACGACAGAGTTTAACATGAACATCCCCCACAGTGGAATCAGTTTCCCACTGTGAGGGAAGGCAATAAAGTTCAGTCATCTTCCCCTTTGTTCACCCGTGGTCGGGACCTGTTGTGTTCGAGGGCTAAATAATTTGAGTGCTAAATAATTCACAATCTACACTTGATGAACAGAACCCGAAGTGTGTTTATTACAAGGCTAAAATGGCTGCTGCAAAACCACTGCAGATCACCCAGGGAAGAAACATTCTCTTTTAAAATCTTTTTATTGTTTTTTTTCCTCCAAAGAAAACAAAAACAAAACATTTTTAAAAAAAGAGCAAAAAGAATAATGATAAACATAACGATGATATTGATACATAGGGGTCAGGATACCATTAATAACAGGTATAACCTGATATGAGACCAATGTCAAAATACACGTCGAGTATTGACCTCCCGGTCGGTCTCTATGTAAATAGTTAAATCTTTAAAAGAAAACTTATAAATGTAGAAAAAAATAATAATAATGACAAAAAGAAAGGGAAAAAAGGGAAAAGCAAAACCCCCCTAAACTAAAAAATCAATAATAAAATAAGACTAAAAATAAAATAAATAAAAACTAAACAAAGCAAAAACAAAATCTGAACTAAAAGTTTCAACAATTTAAGTTTGTATGTCATCAAGTCCGTTCCACCATGTAGAGGTAAAATAGTTTTTATAACGGTTAAAGAGGGAGCAATTTATATTGTATGAAGGTGTTCAATACATTTTCCCCAAGTCTTATCAAATTTAACCATCCCGGAGGAAGCGTTCATCTCGAGGCAGAGCCCTCTAGTAGTGACTCCAGGATATAACACATTTCCCTCCTTATAAACAAAGGTTAACATATGTCCCGTTATCCAAATGCAAATATGTCCATATGCAATCATATATATGCAGAAATGTCCATATGCAATCAGTCCAACATAACAGCTCGGTGTACATAGCGTTTATGGCTTCACAGCTGATAATCCTGCAGATATTGAGGTCTCTTCTATCGCTGAGTGTCGAGCAGGAATAGACTGCTCTGTCGTATGCTCTGCTGTATGCTGACCACAATCACTGTCTTGATTGGATATTTGGAAGGGAAAAAGATGAGACTTGGAGAAGACGCATCTCAACCAGGCAGTGGCTGGGAAACGGTTTCCCCTTATTCCCCCCACCCCATAAAAAATACTTAGAAACCTTTAAAAACATACTTTAGACACACTAAAAATAAAAGGGTGAAAGGACTGCTGCTGGCGAGGTTGCCACACTCGATGACGCCACCCGATGGATGATTACAGCTCTCATTGTAGTGTATCAGTTGCTTAGACAATGTCCAGTGTTCTCAACGGGGTAGAGGCAAACTGAACAGTACCCTAGCACAAGGAAGGACCATTCAGAAGCCTGATAAGAAGGGAAGAAACTTCCCAAATCTCACATTGTACTTTCAAGCTCCTGTGTCTTCTGCTGGACAGGAGTGAGACAAATCTTTTATGTTGGATGCTTTTACAAGGAGGTATAAAGTGTAGATGGATTCAGTGGTGGGAAGTCTGGTCTATGTAATGGATTCACACCTCTACAATTTCTTGAGGACTTGGGCAGAGCTGCTCACATACCAAGCTGTGATGCAACCCTCAAGTAAGCTTTCTATGGTACATCTGTAGTTTGCAAATCACTGAAGATATGCAAAATTACCTCAGGAGGTAGAGGCATTGGTGTGCCCTTGTGGCTGTTACATCAATGTGCTTGGTCCAGGACTGATCATTGGTAATATTAATGCCAAGGGCTTGTAGCCTTCAACCATTTCCACAACATTGATGCTGACTGTAGCATGCACTTTCCCATCATGCTTCTTGCAGTCAATAACCAGCTCCTTCATCTTGCTGACATTGAGGGAGAGGTTATTATCCTGGCATAATTCACTAAGTTACCTATCGCCTTCCTGTACTACCTCATTGTTTGTGATTCAGCCTACCAGTGGCATTGTCTGCAAACTTGCAGATGGAATTAGAGTTGAATTTGGCTGTATAGCCCCAAGCACAAAATTGCAAGGCACCAGTGTCGAGTGTTATTGTGAAGGAAGTATCGTCACCTATCGTAACTGATTGATTTCTGAGTAGGTTTATGAAGAGGCTGGAAAAGGCAGAATATTTTTATGAAAGATGAAATGCCTCAAAGGAGACTTTCAACATGATAGAACCCGTGCCTTCATGGGAGCTGGAATGTTCTGTCCAACGGCTGGGAGTGGATTGTATCAATCATTTTTAAAAGGGATTTCCCCAGGAAGTGAAATTCAAAGGATTGAACCCAGAACATGGCTAAACAAGAACCAACACAAAGAACAACCTCCATTTTGCTCAGTGTTTCTATGCAACACTATTTCTTCCCCGACAAAATTGCTAAATAGAAAACAACACATTTGTGGTACACCAAGTTCTGCAATTCTGCCTTTCACAGGGGAAAGACCAGCCGTTGACCATGGTGCTGTTCAAAACTTTGATTTCAATGTACAAACAAAGAAACTAAGCAAGAGGTTTCAACAAAAACTTTAATTTGTTTAAGCAAACAAATAAATGTTACTTTTGACTAGATTCAGATTTAGACGTTGAGGCCCTCAGTGAAGAAAGACGTCGCCTCTTTGCAATTTGCTCCTGGCGTTTCTCCTTAGCTTCCTACAATGAAATGTTAAAAAGTCAGATTTTTTACAAGTATTCTCCATCCCATATGACTATAATTGACAATAATTACTGGTTCCCCTCACAGCTCCCAAATTTTTAGTAATTAACAAAGTAAATACAGCCAAAGAATTATAAAGTAAACAATTGCCAATCCTGGATCCAACAACTGATTTATTGGATTTTCAGAGCTGAAGACCAAGGCCCACACAAGCAAACCTCAGGAGCAGGGACAATGACTAAAGTTTGTAGCCAGGATCGAAGCAGTATCAGCAATGAAATAGAATAAAACTTAAGATAAACGAAAGGTGAAATGTCCCAAATAATTTATCTGTATAATAGTAGCCTGCCTGCAATTTCCATTTCTTTTTTTTCCCCCTCTTTTTTTTATTTTTAAAAATTTAATAATACAACTTAGGAGATAGGTCCGTAGGTACAGAAAACAAAACTATTCGTCTAGTCCTGGGTTCAAGCTTCCGTCAAGCCTCAGCTCTGGCCCATTCTACCCCTTCAAATAATCTATGAACGGGGACCATATTCTAATAAATAATTCAGGTTTGTCGATTAAGACAAATCTAATTTTTTCCAGATTTAAGGTCTCCGAGATCTCCATAATCCACATTTTAATTGTAGGGGATGCAGGGGTTTTCCAAAATGTTAATATTAGTTTTTTCCCCAGTTATTATACTATAATCCAGGAAATTTCTTTGGTTTATTGTCAGTTTTAGGTATTGTTCAGATATGCCGAATATTATTAATTTAGGATCGGGATCCAGTTGACTATTAACCACTACGGAAATAATTTTAAAAATATCCACCCAAAATGTTTTAATTTTTATGCAATTTACAAAGGTATGGGTTAAATTAGCCTCAGAATATTGACATTTATCGCAGATAGGAGAGATATTAGGAAAAATTCTGTTTAATTTTGTTTAGAATAATACAATCTGTGTAATATTTTAAATTGTATTAAAGAATGTCTGGCGTTTAACGAACATTGATGTATATGTTGTAGGCTTTCATCCCAAATATCTTCCGTTATGGGTTGAACTAATTCATTTTCCCATGCTTGTCTATGTGATTCCGTCGACGGATTCTCACTATCTAACAGAATATTGTAAATATATGATATTAATTTGACTGTGTTGGGATGTTTATTCAAACATTCATCTAGAATCTCTGGCTCTCTAATTCTGTATTCTTGTGTATGTGATTTAACATAATCTTTCAATTGTAAATATCTAAAAAAATTTGAATGTAATCCATAATTATGTTGTACCTCCAGAAACGAGAGGAACATACCATTTCTATAAAGATGTCCCATCTTTTTAATTCCATAGTTTTTCCATTGTGTGAAGCCTTTATCCAATACCGAAGGCTTAAATGAAGGGTTATTTGCAATAGGGAGCGAAAGTGATAAATTATCCAATTTTAATGTTTTTTATTTGTTTCCAAATTCGAATACCGCTATGTATTATTGGATTTTCACTATAGATCTTTTTGTTCAATTTTATAGGGGATAGGAGAATCGGACCAATTTCAAATGGCAGACAGCCCTCCTTTTCCATCTTTAACCAATCTGGTTTTGTTGATCGATATCTTCCAACCAGAAATTTAAGTTTTTGACATTGACTGCCCAGAAATAAAGTAAAAAATTTGCTAAGACTAATCCTCCGTTCGTCTTAGATTTACACAAGTGTTTTTTACTTATTCTGTGATTCTTATAATTCCAAATAAAACTTGTTACAGTAGAGTCAATTTTTTAAAAGAATTTTTCGGTAGGTATATTGGAATTGATTGGAAGAGGTACAGAAGTTGAGGAAGGAAAATCATTTTAATTGCATTAATTTTACCGAGCATTGATATAGGAAGCGTTTTCCAGTATTGAATATTCTTATGCAATTTATTAAGTAAAGGCACGAAATTTGATTTAAATAAAGAAGTATATTTCTTGGTCACATAGATTCCTAAGTATTTAATATTTTCATTCACTATTTTAAAAGGTGATTGTTGCAATAAGTATACACTAGGTTCCATTATTGGCATAATCTCACTCTTCTTCCAGTTAATTCTATATCCCGAAAATAAACCAAATTGAGTTATAAGATTTAACAGATTAGGGATACTAATTTCTGGATTTGTAATATATAGTAATACATCATCTGCATATAGAGAAATTTTATTAACTGTATTTTTAGTATTATACCCATATATTTCTGGATGAGCTCGAATTCTTTCTGCTAGTGGTTCTATAACAAGAGCAAATAGTAACGGTGATAATGGACATCCTTGTCTACAACCTTTAGATAAATATTTTTGGATAACATTTGATTTGTCATTATTCTGGCTGTTGGATTGGTATATAAAAACTTAACCCATGTACAAAACTTCTCACCTAATTGAAATTTTTCCATCACCGAAAATAAATAGGGCCATTCAATTTGATCGAATGCTTAATTTCCATTTCTTTTGCGGTGGATTTCCAGCATCTGCCTTTTTTGCTTTTAAATGATAAAGGGTCAGGAATGCAGTTGTTTGTACAGATTTTAACTAAGTGCTGTGGAGGAGAATCCCAGCCTAAACACGATTACTTAGGACCACTAGTCAGGTTCTCACTCACTGACAAATTGGAATGTGGATTAGCAAGATGCAGAGAAGCAAGCAAATGCTCAAAGAAATCCCAACCAACCTTCATCCTCTTGGCCAGAAGTTTGGCATAATCTGCTGCAGCCTCCTTGTTTTTCTGGGTACGATGTTTCTTCAGGGCAATGCGTCTACGTTTGTGCTGCAGAACCCTGGGAGTTACCAAGCGCTGAATCTTGGGAGCTTTGGTTCTGGGCTTTTTACCTGAAAATTAAAAAACAATGCAAATTAAATACAGAAAGAAAATTGAAATAAACAGTTTTAAAATATTAATCTAATTTAGAGTTCCAGATGTTCATCAATTCAACTCCGTGGTACAAAGTTTCTGATTTAAATTGCAATTGGACCAAAACCGACGATGGTGCAAAAATAACAGCAATACGTAAATAGCATGTTTTTTGACCTTGTCTGGGTATTCTTTTAACGATAAGTAACTAACTATGTGATGTCTCACTGAACAGCATAGAAGCATTATCAAACAACTTTGACACCCAATTTACTTAAGATGTATTAGGACAAGTGCTGAAAAGGCTGGCAATTCAGCAGTGCTTAAAGGAAAGAGGCAGAGAGAAGGTTGCAAGGTGGAATATTTAAAACGGAGAGTCCAGAAAAGCAAAAGCAGAGGGCGGTAACATACAGGGAAGGGGAAAATTATGGAAAGAACAAGACGTGGCTTTAAAAGCAGAAACCAAAGACAATAATCTCAAAACTCAAGATACTGGCAGACTGGGAACCAAAGGGCTTAAGTACACAAGGACAGTAGACTGGAAATAATCAAGAATACACCAGAATGCTCACGGGGTGACAAGGATGTCAATGTTTAAGCAGTAAAACAGCTAAAGCAGGGTAGGGTCAGGTGCTGGGAGGCATGGCCTCTGATAGAGCAGACACCATCAGGTCTCATCATAGTTCTAACTATACACCAAATGTACAAATTGTCTGATTTAGCATGAAGCACAGAAACAGTCAGATAAAAAGTAACCAACATTATAGGGGAGAGTCTGATAGTTTTTGATAGTCAATGGTATTACCATTGCTAAGCCTCCTGTCAACATAAAAAAGGCAGGCCAGCCAGCACAATATGCAAAAGGAATTGGAGGACACGATATTGCCACTTTTGATGTGGATGAAACATGTGTGAGAAGGGTAGATTAAAGGGCCTGTCCCACTACAGGGACTTAATTTGCGAGTTTAGAAGAGTTTGCGCTCGAGGTCACTGCTTTTACCTTCGAAGACATTTGCTGAAAAGTCGTGTTAGTGGGACAGGCCCTTTACCAGCAAGGCAACATCATTTCTGCAATGGCTGCTTCTATGCACGGCCCATGGAATTGAAGATGGAAGGGAGATCATAGAAGAACTGGGAGACACCCAAGGGGAATGCATTCAAGAGGAAGGGAGAGAGGTAGCAGCGGTAGAAGAACTTACACGAAACAAGGCTAGAGGAATTTTTGGGTTTTGCCATTTACACAGTTCTTCTCTTGTTAACCTTTAACTTTCTGAATAGCCATTTACCAATTAAAATAGTTTACAGAATTCTTTCCTTTACCACATCATCATTTGTTTCAGTGAGCAAAATATATATTTTTAAATTGCAAATCGACTTCCATAGAACTTTTCTATAGAACAATAATAGTTAAGTAACTGAGAGCGGTAATATGAAAAATGCAACATAACCGTATACTAACCTTCCTTGGTTAGGGGTCTTCTCACAACATACTGGCGCACATCATCCTCCTTGGACAGGTTGAACAGCTTGCGAATTTTGCTCGCTCTTTTAGGCCCAAGACGGCGGGGAACTGTATTGTCTGTTAGCCCAGGGATATCCTTCTCGCCTATTCAAGAAAAATATTAAATTGTTTGTCAAACATGCCTGTATAAAGCTAAAGTATCAACAATTATTTAAGGCAAACTTTAATGTTCATCTTGCTTGAGTTCTGCTTTTATCTCCCAAAAAACATGATCCATAGGAATTCGTTGCCACCATGATTGGTGTGGACATTGCAAACCTAGCTCAATAAATGAACAATCTAAGATCACCTGACATCCATCCAACCATTTATTCAGCGTGGATTTCCAGCAAGTATCTTACAACCATTACAATTGACCGAATTGTGCATATAAACAAAATATTACCACGCTGGGTTACAGGTTTGTGATGAGAGCCACCCTCTACTTTCTTGACTTCTGACACCAATATAAGCCTATCACGGCTGCTGTTCATTATTATAACAGCCATGCACCAAAAACACTGTCCATCATTTTGAAATGAAATTTCACTGCGCTCGCATATGCCTTGCAGTTTATGCCCAGCAGGTACAGGTTTTGCTGTTGCACGCTCTGAACCAACCCATTGAGATGAAAACAGCAAATGCATGAGCAAGAGAAATTACATTTCTGACTCTTCCTACGTGGCTCTGAGCAGCCTGGAGCTAGAGGAATGCAACGATTAAATCAATTCAGTACGTCTCTAAATACTCCAACAACTTCAACAGATCTACCGTAGAACGTATCCTGACTGGTTGCATCATAGACTGGTATGTCAATTTCAATGCACAGGAATGCAAGAGGTTGTAGTGTGGTGGACTCAGCTCAGTCCATCACAGGCACAGATATCACCTCCATCAAAAGCATCTATGTAAGGTGTTGCCACAAGAAGGTGGCATCTATCATCAAGGATTCTCATCAACCAGGCCATGCTCTCTTCTAATGTTACCATTGGCCACGAGCTACAGAAGCTTGATGTCCCACATCACCAAGTTTAGTGACAGCTACTTTCCTACAACCAATCTGAACAACCCTAATCCTAACTCACAACAGAACAGTACAGACTGCACTGCCATGGACTTTTTTCTCTAATTGTGTTTTGCACTAATGTTTGGTATTTTCTTGCTGTATTTTTTTCACAATTTTGTGTAATGTATGATTTATATTTTTGTGTTTGTCTGAGTCCACATGCCTGTGATGCTGCTGCAAGCTAGATTTTCTTTGCACCTGTACCCTCCTGTACTTGTTTATGACAATAGACTCAACTTGACTCAGCTCAAACAAAACCAAGAGAAAGAAGGTGGTTATGCTCTAGGGAGGGAGACACAGAAGGAAGGAAAGGAGCCTGGCAGAAGATTGCCCTGAAAGAGTGATACTTCTCAAACCACAACACCAACATAATTCACCAGTAATTGGCCACAATGACAACACCACAACCCTTCACACCCCACTTTGTAAGGCCACCTACACTAAGCATAACAGAATATTTTAAAAAAGAGCTGCAGTAACTCAGCATGTTAGGCAATGCATCCGAGTTTGAGTTTCATTTATTGCCACACGTACGGAGGTACAGTGAAAAGCTTTAAGTTGCGGAGAACATGGATAGGTGATGTTTTGGGTTAGGACACTTCTTCAGCCCGATTGTAGTAGGGTCAGAAACCTGGGGAAAAGGGGGACAGGACAAAGCCTGGCAAGTGATAGGTGGAAACAGATGAGGAGGATACACCTTAATCCGCCTCTCCTCTCTTCCAGGTTTCTCTTCCCACCCCACCACCACCCATCTGAATAAGGCCCCCGCCTGAAACATCACCCACCCATGTTCTCCAGAGATGCTGTCTGACCTGCTGAGTTACTCCTGCATGTATTCTTTTTTTTGTAAACCAGCATCTGCAGTGCCTTATATCTACATACAGAACAAAACGCTGGAGAAACTCAGCAGGTGCAGCTGCATCTAAGGAGCGAAGGAGTTAGGCGACGTTTCGGGTCTCGACCCAAAACGTCGCCCATCTCCTTCGCACCTTAGATGCTGCTACACCTGCTGAGTTTCTCCAGCCTTTTGTGTACCCTCGATTCTCCAGCATCTGCAGTTCCTTCTTTAATACATATAGAACTCTGCTTTGTTACTGAATCGGCTTGCTGCAAAAACCTGAATTTTTACTGGCTACAATTAAATGCAGGCGATTCTCATATAAGGAGCATGCTGGTTTGCTTAATTTAGGAAATACACATTTTGTCCCGTTTAACAAGTCCACAGCTTAATGTATTCATGTTCAAAACCTACCACACACCTGGAATATTAAAAAAAAGATCTGTATAGTAACAAATGGTTTTTAAATTTTAATTTATTGATGTCAATGCAGCAGAACCTTTGAGATTCACAACATATTTATGAGTGATTGTTCAAAAAAGATACAAAGGCATAGTTTAACAGGTACGTAATAGTATAAACATATTAGTATCAATTTGAAGCAAAATAAACTGGTATCAACATGCTAAAGTATTAACAAAATTATCACTGCCTTGGAGCAATTAAGTTTGAAGTTCATTAAAGTTTAGAAATAACATTTTATACCAGCGTATTTCATTGCTCTCAATGTATAAAGGCCAGAAGTTAAATTTGCACCTGACCGTATCCCACTTTGCCTTTGTGACATCACACTCCAAAAAATCTCTCAGCTATTCTGCCCTAATTTGACAAAAGGAAGCAACTGACAATTTTTGTCAAAATCGAGTTATTCCTTATTTTAGAGTATTTGAGATATGCTCTACACAATGGTGAACAAAATAAGTCTTCTCCGAGTACAATTTGAAAATATTTATACCAGAAGTAAGAAATTCCATCAGGGAGCTGAAAGAAAAACACGTTTTCCTCATTTACAAGAAAACGCCTTTCTGTCAGTTGTCAAAGTAGGGCAGTATTCTAAAGTTGCTAATCCAATCTTAGATTAGCCCGTGACGCTTGCTGTGCTACACGCATTAGCTTGACAATATTTTCAGAATTAAAACTGATAAGAACACTTTTTGCTCAGTTGATAAGATGGAATGCCAAGTTGTTAGAACAATTTTACTGCAAAGAAAAATGCCACAATATCTCAGCATAAAACAGTTGCAAATGTAACATCTAAAACCTCTTCAATCTATAGTAGAATGTAAGTTACTCTCACCTTTTTTAATAATAACCAAATTCAGGACACTGAGATTGGCATCAACGATGCACCCACGGACAGACTTGCGTTTACGCTCACCAGTCCTCCTTGGGCGATAGCAGGAATGACCCTTGCTGAGCAGCAGTCGAACACGGCCATTAGTCAAGATACCCTGTTTCATGGGGAAAGCCCTGCTTGTCATTGCCACCACTGATCCGCACAACATACCCCTGTGGAAAGATTACAGAAAATAGTTAAGATATTTTATTTATTAATTTTGGGTACTTGACAGTTGCCAGCACAGCCAGCATTTATTACCCAGGACAAGGCGACGCTGGAGCACCCTGATTGAACTGTATCCATACAGGTGAAGATATGCCAAAGTGCTGTTACGCTCCAGGATTTGAACCCAGCAGCGAAGGAACAGTGATATATTTCCAAATCAGGATAGAGCCTGGCTTGGAAGGAAAGACACTGGTAGTGTCCACATGTATCTGAAGCCCATGTCTTTCCTGGTAGCATTGATAGCTGGTCAGTGAGGTGTTATCAGAGTAATCTAGTCAGCAACTGCCATACATGACTAAAGATCCCATAGCAAGCAAGATAGTCCACTCAACGAAAAATACATAGTATGGTCATGGGCAGATTCATGGGTAAATTTCGGCCATTTCCATAACCTGCTTCTGTCTCCACCATCTTACTAATGCGGAGACAGAAGCTGGTTATGGAAACACCCTCGTAAAAATCAAACATCTTTGGTTAAAATCGTCCCATTTTCTTTCTGCCTCACAATAAAAATGAATGACAGAGTACAAGAGTAAAACAAAAATCAACTCAAACTCAAACACAGTATGTGAGCCATTTAAAAAGAAGCTTTTTAAAAAAACATTAAAAAAGACAATTAACAGAATAATAATTTGTTAACATATTAATCTTTAACAAAATGTAACAGAATTATGAATCTAACCCTATATCACACACGCAAACTGTTCCCCCGCAACGCTGATTACACGGCAAGAGGGATATACAAAGTCGGGTTGGGTTACTGAAATGGACCACGTTCCGTTGCGTATTACACGTCAGCCCATTGCATTTAGCAGGAGTGGACTATCTTGCTCGCTATAGGATCTTTGGTCTAGACAAGCTTCAGCCATTGTGTACCAGTGGTGGAGAAAACGAGCATACAGAATGGTGGATGGGCCGGCTCTCAAACAAGCTACCTCGCCCTGGATGGTGTTCAATTTCTGACCGTGGAGAAGTTAGAAACCACGCAAAAAAAAGAGAATATCCCATTATACTTGTACATTATAGAAGGCGTATCACAGTACATAAATGGGACATTTTACCATGTTTGCAGAGCTATTTAATTTTTTTTAGTGTAGACCCAAATGTGCCCAAGGAAACAACTCCCAAGGAAACAACAGTAAAGTGATAATGACCAGAAAATGTCTTGCAATACACTGTGAAGGGGACCTTTACACCCAACACCGCACCAGATTGCAGCTGAGATGAACCTGACGGCACATCTAGTAGAGCCGCTGCCTCGGGTTCAATCCTAATCCCGGCTGCTGTCTGCATGCAGTTTGCACGGTCTTCTTGACCTCATTGGTTAAGGCCATAAGTGATAGGAGTAGATTATAAGGGATGGGTTAGAGCACTTAGCTCACGATAATGATAGGATTGGGCCATTCGGCCCATCACGTCAACTCCATTATTCAATAGTGTCTGATCGATCTCCCCCTCCTGACCCCATTCTCCTGCTTTCTCCACATAACCTCTGACACCTGCACTAATCAAGAATATGTCCATCTCTGCTTTAAACATATCCAATGACTTGGCCTCTACAGCCTTCTGTGGCAATGAATTCCAAATTCACCAGCCTCTGACTGAAGACATCTCTCCTCATCCCCTTCCTAAAAACGTCCTTTAATTCTGAGGCCATGACTTCTAGTCCTAGGCTATCCCACTGGTGGAAACATCCTCTCCACATCCACTCTATCCAAGCCTTTCACTATTCTGCGTTTTAACGAGTACTCTTCTAAACTCCAGCGAGTACAGGCCCAGTGCCGACAAACGCTCATTGCAGGTTAACCTACACATTCCAGAGATCATTCTTGTAAACCTCCTCTGGACCATCTCCAGAGCCTGCTCATACTATCTCAGATATGGTGCCCAGAAGTGCTCACAATGTTCCTAAGGTGGGCTCACCAGCAGCTAAAAGAGCCTCAGCCTTGCAACCCTGTTTTTGTATACAAGCCCTCTTGAAATAAATGCTAGCATTGAGTTTGCTTTCTTTACTACCAATTCAACTTGCAGATTAACTTTTTGGGAATCCTGCACCAGCACTCCCAAGTCCCTTTGAACCCCCGATTTCTGGATTCTCTCCCCATTTAGAAAACAGTCTATGCCTTTATTCCCACTACCAAAATGCATAACTCCACACTTTGCCAAACTATATTCCATCTGCCACTCTCCCAACCTGTCCAAGGCCTTCTGCAGAATCCCTGCTTTCTCTACACTATCACAAAGCCACGCTGACCAGTCTACATTATCGTGAACTTCTAAGTACTCCGTAACCTCATCCTTTATAATGGACTCTCACCAACCACTGAAGTCAGACTAACTGGCCTACAGTTCCCACTATTCTGCTTGGCTCACTTCTTGTGCAGCAGGGTAATACTGGCAAGTATCCAATCATCTGGGACCAATCCTGTCTCTAGTGATTCTTGAAATATCAGTTGATGCCTCTATAATATATAAACCCACCTCTTTCAGAACCCTGTGGTTTCCTTCCACATCTCAAACACATGCAGGTTTGTAGGTTAACTGGCCTTGGTATATGCCCCTAGTATATAAGGCGTGGATGAGAATGTGGTACAATATAGAACTAGTATGAACAGGTGATCAATGGTCAGCATTGTCTTGGTGAGCCAAAGGGCCCATTTTCCATGCTGTAGCTCTAAACTAAACAAAACAAATGCCTCCTCTTGGCAATGTAGACACAGCAGAAAGAAATCAAATTGAAACTCAGGATAAAATCTACTCTTATTGATGGAACAAATTGTGTAGATTAGAATTTGTTGCCAATGTATTGAGGCATACCAATCAATACTATTTTCTCACTGAATCATGCCATTCTACAAATGAAATATGTTAAAAACCATCAGATAATATA
Organism: Okamejei kenojei; assembly: GCA_035221665.1. Taxonomy (NCBI): domain Eukaryota; kingdom Metazoa; phylum Chordata; class Chondrichthyes; order Rajiformes; family Rajidae; genus Okamejei; species Okamejei kenojei. The sequence continues at coordinate 90,506,253 of CM069133.1, forward strand.
AACCACACATTAGTAAAATAAAGTATGAGGCACACATGATCTGCATGGCTACAACTTACAACACATTTATTCACTACCACAGAACACACCAGCCTATACCTTCCCTGAAAGTTATATAGTTCAATAAACATCAGTATTAATGTCCATCAGAGACCATAACAGTACCAGTCTGAAGAGAAATGAAACAGTACCCCTTTTCAGTTAATTGATGAGAAGGCAAAAGGCAAGCTTCAGCATCACATAGCACCACTCTAAATAGCGGCACCCAGAACATTTCCCCCTTCACAACTTTTCAAATAAGAATATTCGACACAAGGTATCTTAACCAGGTGCAGCCAGCAATGTACCATAGCAGTCTTTCAGTTAGCAATGTATCAGAATCTTTGCTGCCTCGCCAACTGTCCGTCCGTCCTTTCCTTCTTTGTTTAAATAGTTTCTGTACCATATCTCCGTCCGCACCGTGGTCGAACATCGAGGAGTTGGCGACCTTTGCTGGAGACCGATTTTGAGAGCTCTACCGCAGTCGCCATCGTGGAGCTTACCATCCCCTTGCCAGGGATTGACCTCGCAGCTCTACCCATGGGTGTTTGTAGACTTAAAATCACGGAGCCTGTGGTCTCTGGTTAGAGACGACTTCAGGAACTCCAGGCAGCAGGATCTTCGACCGCCGGCTGAGAATGGTTCGACTGCGCCGACCACGGGAGAATAAAGAGGAAGGGGATTGGACTTCTTTGCTTTGCATCACAGTGATGAATATGGGGAACCCACTGTGGTGAAAGTTTATGTTAACCAGGCACGTGCCATCAGGGTAGGCAAGGTAGGCACTGCCTACCCTGACTAAAATTATAACATGGTAATAACTAAATATAAATAGTAAAGCCATGGGAGAATTATGCCTATGTAAGAGATCGATCTCTTAGGTAGGCATAATTCTCCATGCCTTTGATCCGCAGCGCTTGTAACACGGGAAGCTCTGTGCAACCCACGTGCCGTCAGCGCTGCCTGAAGCTGCCAAAGACAAGCGGGGCTGAAGGCAGCAGAAATTCTGCCTTTGCTTATGGCGGGGTTTTCAAATATGGTTTGTCAATATTTTAAGTGTATGTTAGGTAACAAAGAGAGAAGAATGGAGCTTGTGTGCCAATAATGTGGTAAGTACATTTGTGTTTATGTTTTTAAATACTGTATTTCCCGGGGTGTGGGGGAAGGGCTCCTTTCACAGTGTTTGGGGAGTCTGGCCCAGGATAAGGTTGCGAGGAGGGCACGAATGTTATGAATGAGGGGATTGGGATAATGCCACTTGCGACGCTTCTTGCACAGAGGCGTGGAATGCCACTGCATTGAGGCCCGGGGGGGGGGGGGGGGAGAAGTAGCTCGGACAGCAGAACCAGCCACCACCTTAGCTCCTTCTGCCGGTCCCCGCTCACCTCTGGCAGCTCTCCGTCTACAAACCACTCTCCTGCCGCTCGCTGGCCTCACTCATGTCCTTAAATTCCGACAGCGTGATTGAGGTTACTCGGCTGTGGGAATTTAAGGATTTGCAGGAAGCCGCTGACATGAGCGAAGTCGGCGAACGGCAGGTGACAGGTATTCCGACGGAGAGCACTGCCAGAGGTGAGCAGGCCGGCAGAAGGCGCGAAAGTGGCGGCCAGTTCTGCTGTCGGGTACCGGCGGCCGCTCGTAGCTACGCGAGCTGCTTCTATCCCCAGCTACAGTGCGGGGGCTTCGTGCCCGGAGAGCTGCGGCAGCGGTGAGTAAGTTACTGCCATTATCCCCGACACCCTCCTTGTCAACACTCGTGCCCTCCCCACAACTTTACCCCTGACACAGACTCTCCACACGCTGTGAAAGGAACTGTTCCCCCAATTGGTCTAGGACTAGGAAACCTTGGGCAAATTGAAATGTCACCGGTTTTATTTATTTATTTATCGGAGCGAACAGTCTGCGCATGCGTGGTTTAATATTTTTATTTAGTGGGCTGAGTGCCTACCCTGAGTAATTACTCACGGCACGTGCCTGATGTTAACCTTTATGTAGTTGTGTGCTTTGTTGCTTTTTTCCCCGTATGACTGTATAATTCGCATATCACGGTACTTTAATCCGTACAGTAATTGGTTACAATAAAAGACCCTTGAAACCTTAAAAAAAAGTGGACCCTCTGATTATTATTTTAGACAAGCAGATTTGTTGCCCTTTAAATAAGCGGGCACATTACTGAGACTCACCTTCCATTCGTCCCCCAAGCAGTCAGCGGCAACCTCAGTCGCCATACGCTTCTCGTAAAAGGTGCGCAGTTTACGCTCATCGTCCACCTCAATCAGTTTCTGGCAGCCCGTGGCCGGGAAAGAGATGTTTAACTACAAAAAAAAAAGTTATTACTTTACCATACACACCCAGCAGATAGATACAAAAAGCTAGAGTACCTCAGCAGGACAGGCAGCATCTCTGGAGAGAAGGAATGGGTGATGTTTCGGGTCGGGACCTTTCTTCAGTCTGATTTGTTTCTTATGTGGGCTTTGTTCTAAGCCTTACTGAAGTGCACATAGAAGACAACTGCACTGACTTAAATATGTTTTACCTCTGAGAAACATTGCCATTTGTTTTAGACAGGGTCTACCCCAAGAGAGGGAGATTATCTTAATCTTTGCCATTCCATATGTTGATTAAACCTGTGACACAGAATTTTTCTAAGGACTTTCCTACCACTCCAGGACCTATAATTATTTGGCTTACCTCTGCTTTAAACCAAAGATAGACACAAAAAGCTGGAGTGACTTAGCAGGACAGGAATAGGTGATGTTTTGGATCAAGACCCTTCTTCAGACAGATGGTTGTTGGCAGTTGTTTTTGTGATTGTAACACACCACTGGTCTCAAACATTCAAAGTCCAGAACGGGGACCTTTCTATTTATTATATACATTAACAATTTGCAAAAATAGTATTTGTAACTCATGGTTGATTTTGCTAATGATGAGGATAATAATAAGCTACAGGACACTACAAATCAGTTGACAAGATGTGTAAAGAAATTGCAGATTTATTATAGGAGAACCAATATAGTGAATATATAACAAACAGGTCTTAAAACAATGCATATCAGGGCCCTAAGGAGTACTGCAGTCAAACCCCACCCGGGACGTCGCGTTTCAGTTGTTAAACTGGATAGGCTGGGTTTGCTTCTCTCGAAACAGAGGAGGTTAATCAGGGACTTGATAAAGACATGCAGGTTTGCAGGAGATGCGATCAGGAACGTTTACACCCAGGGTTAACATAAAGCTGCCTGAGCGAGACATGGATGGATGCGGACACTCAACGAGCTCAGCCCCTGGCTGGCTGGCTGGCTGGCTGGCAATGCCGGTGCCGTGATGGCCACTGCCTGGCACTTGCACCGTTTAACTCTACGTCCCTCGCCCACGGCTCCGCTCGGTCTCCCCGCCCGCCAGCTCGAGGCCGGCGCCATGCCCCGCAATACGGCCTCCTCCTCCCGTCTTCAGGCCCGGGGATGGCGGCCCCCCGCAATCCGCCGCCATCCGCGCCGCAACGACCGCCGGACACCGCGCCAGGGCCTGCAGACCGCGCAGAGGGGGCCCGGGTGCGGAGTGGCGCGGGTATGAGTGGCGGGCGGCGGGCGGCCGGCGACCCTGGGGCCGGCACTCACCTTCATGCCGGAGCAGCGACCGACACCACGTCCGCGGCCGCGTCACGAAAGAGGCGGCGCCTCGGGCCCGCGCGGGCACATTCCGCCAGCTCTCGCGAGATCTCCGCCCCCCAACCGCCAGCTCTCGCACCCCCTCCCCGCGCGCGCGCCGAGGCTCGTGGTCGTGCCGCACTAAGAGCCCTGCGCATGCGCACTCCCCTCGGCGGAGGGCAGCGTCTGGTCGACAGCGAAGATCCTCCAGCGGGCGCGAGAGGCCGCTCCTTCTGAAGGTAGTGCGCAACGGAGCGCAACGTCCATTTCCGTAACCCGACCCGACCCGCAGTGTAATCAACGTTGCGGGGGAACGGCTTGTGTTAATAAATTAAAATTCTGAAAATGAGGAGAAGATTTTTACCAAATAACTTTGATTTTTACGAGGATGTTTCCGTAACCGGCTTCCGTCTCCGCACTATTATCCGATAGGATTTTCGGTGCGGAGACGGAAGCCGATTACGGAAATGGGGTAGAAAATTATCCATGAATCTGCTCATGACCGTACTACGTCTTTTTCGTCGAGTGGACTATCTTGCCTGCTATAGGATCTTTGGTCAGCAGCAAAGATGGTCAGCAGGGACAGCACCAAGTGCCTGCCCTCAGTAACTCAGCGGGTCCAGCAGCGTCGGTTGAGGAGAGTAGGTGATGTTTCGGGTTGAGACCTTTCTTACTTAGTTTAGAGATACAGCGTTGGCGTCCGCGCTGACCAGCGACCCCCGCACACTAGCACAATCTCACACACACATGGGACAATTTACAATCAACCAACCAATTAACCCACAAACCTGTACGTCTTTGGAGTGTGACAGTAAACTGGAGATCCCGGAGAAAACCCACACAGCCACAGGGAGATTGGACAACTCTGTACAGACAGCACCCGTGGTCAGGATCGAACCCGGGTCTCTGGCGCTGTAAAACCCCTGTCTCACGGTGCGAGTTGGCCCACGAGTGACCCCGAGTTTTCACTCGTGGTGATCACGTAGCGGGAACGTCGGAACTCGCACGAGCAACTTATCGACTCGTGGCGCTAACGGCAGGTACTCGGGAAACCTGTTAACTCGTGAAAAAATCAAACATGTTTGATTTTTTCCACGAGTCAAATTAACTGTTCAAGTTAAAAATGGAAACATTTAAACTGGTTGTAATAACGTAGTGGCCCGTGTGTTTACCTTAGTGACTCGTGAGTCTACCGTGGGAACTTTCTTATAATCTGTTCGTTCGCTCGAGTAAAGACTGAACCAAAGATAGACGCAAAATGCTGGAGTAACTCAGTGGACCAGGTAGCGTCTCTGGAGAGAAGGAATGGAGTCGAGACCCTTCTTCAAACCTACCCGAAACGCACCCATTCCTTCTCTCCAGAGATGCGGCCTGTCCTGCCGAGTTACTCCAGCATTTTGTGTCTATCTTCGGCCTTTCTGCGATGATCTGCCACTTGTCTTTTATTACTGAGGCGCCTGCCCCGTGGCTTCGTAGTCGTCACTCTGTCTCAATGAATGGCTTTAGGACGCGGTTAAAGACCTGCCGGAGGGGGAGGTCTGGGGTGGTGGGTGGGATGTGTCCACGTGTGATGCTCCATCCACCCCCCGGAGCTGAGAGTGTGGGATTGGGAAGGAACTGCAGATGCTGGTTTACACCGAAGATAGACATACACAATGCTGGAGTAACTCCAAGGGACAGGCAGCATCTCTGGAGAGATGGGATGGGTGAGACCATACTTCAGACTTCTCCAGAGATCCCGCTGAGTTTACTCCAGTAGTTGGTGTCTATCCCGGTGGCGGGGAGCCGAGCTTGGCCGACCCGCCGCCTCTACTTGCCGGTCAGTCCGGTGATCATCGCCCTCCGCCCGGGATGCAGCGGAGGTTTGCACCCGGTGAGTTGTCCAGTGCTCAGGGTGGACGAGGGAGGACAGCAATAGGCCAGGTGAATGAATAGCAGCACATAAATGAGTCAACCGTTAACATTTCTTGATTTTATGTTTTAATTTACAAGCCGCTTCACACGAGGCAAGTTTTATTTTCAGTCCGAAGAAGAGTCTCGACCCGAAACGTCACCCATTCAACGATAGACACAAAAAAGCTGGAGTAACTCTGGTCAGGCAGCAACTCTCGAGAGAAGGAATAGGTGACTTTTCGGGTCGAGATCCTTCTTCAGAAGACGAGCCCTTAACCGAAACATCACCTATCCACATTCTCCAGAGATGTTACCTGGCCCGCGTTGTTACTCCAGCTTGTTGCGTCTGCCTTCAGTCTAAAGCCTTGGGATCATCGACGACGTGTAGACGGTGCGAAGCTCCCGCGCCCGGTGCAATGGACGGGGAGCTGGAGAGGGGAGGGAAGGGGTCACACACATGGCCGGGAAGCAGAGGGGTGGGGGTGGGATTGGTGGCAGACAGGGCCAACAATGAGATGGAGAAATACAGAAACACCGACGTGCAAAGGAGACCTACAATAGCGCATGATATCTCTTGCGTTATGGCGGGTGTTTGTCGTCTGCCCGCTGTTTCTGCCCCTAAAGCCTTTGGATAGTTGCCCTTTGTGTTGGCGTGGAGGGTGAGGGGACTATTGTGCTGCTTGATTGCCCCCTGCTATCATAGTGACAGGAAGACACGGCGGCTTTTGAGACTGGTGGGCAATCACTACCAAAGTGTCTGCCTGCAGTCGGCACACCTCTCCTACACGTCTCCCGCACTACTAAGACCATCCCGCAGAGAATGATCCCAGCACTCAAGAGCCTTGTCTGTCACCCCCCACCCCCAACCACCCTCCACCTCAATTTACGTCTGGCACCAAAGCAGCTCAGGACGCGAACCCTGAGCTCCGTCTCCCAACAATCTGATGTGCAACTGATGTGAAAGAACAGCGGCTGCGGCCGGCACCCGGACACCCTCACACACTTACCTTCATTCACGGTTGGCTCAAGAGTAACGGGAGAGGAACTTGGTAACTCGGGAGAGGAACTTGGAACATCGCAGCAATGACATACCCATGGGAACTCGGTTAAACACTTGATCATAAACTTGAAATCTCGTACATAACCACAAGTCTTTTTTTCTTTCACTTGGGGTCACTCGTGGGATAACTCGCACCGTGAGGCAGGGCCATATCAAGGCAGCAACTCAACCGCTGCATCACTGTGCGGCCAGCAGGGTCACTGTTGATCCGGATTTAGTTTCATCCATCCCAGATTGATTTTGCTCAAACGATTCCTTAAACAATACCAAGGTAAATGACTGTCAAGAAAGTAAATGTTTTTTTCCCATTTTCTTTGCTCTAACCTAATAGATGAAACCTTTTGTATCTTCCATCTAACAATGTTGTCGCTTTCCTTCCAGCATCCAGTCCTGTATTCAACTTAGCCATTAATGTTTAGGTCCCTTTTCCTGCACATGTTTAACCCAACACTCTTACTTTAGCTTTTCTCTGTAACTCAGGCGCCTTATTTGTGGCACTTTTTGCATTTAGACTCATACAATATGCAGCACAGGAAAAGGCCCTTCAGCCCAAAACGCTCATGCTGACCATCCAATACCCATCGAGAAACATAGAAAATAGGTGCAGTAGCAGGTCATTCGGCCCTTCGAGCCTGCACCGCCATTCAATATGATCATGGCTGATCATCCAACACAGTATCCCGTACCTGCCTTCTCTCCATACACCCTGATCCCTCTAGCCACAAGGGCCACATCTAACTCCCTCTTAAATATAGCCAATGAACTGGCCTCAACTACCTTCTGTGGCAGAGAATTCCAGATTCACCACTCTCTGTGTGAAAATGTTTTTCTCGTCTCGGTCCTAAAAGATTTCCCCCTTATCCTTAAACTGTGACCCCTTGTTCTGAACTTCCCCAACATCGGGAACAATCTTCCTGCATGTAGCCAGTCCAACCCCTTAAGAATTTTGTACATTTCTATAAGATCCCCCCTCAATCTTCTAAATTCTAGCGAGTACAAGCCGAGTCTATCCAATTTTTCTTCATATGAAAGCCCTGACATCCCAGGAATCAGTCTGGTGAATCTTCTCTGTACTCCTTCTATGGCAAGAATGACTTTCCTCAGATTTGGAGAACCACAACTGTACGCAATACTCCAGGTGTGGTCTCACCAAGACCCTGTACAACTACAGTAGAACCTCCCTGCTCCTATACTCAAATCCTTTTGCTATGAATGCTAACATACCATTCGCTTTCTTCACTGCCTGCTGCACCTGCATGCCTACTTTCAATGACTGGTGTACCATCACACCCAGGTCTCGTTGCATCTCCCCTTTTCCTAATCGGCCACCATTCAGATAACACTTTCCTGTTTTTGCCACCAGTGGATAACCTCACATTTATCCACATTATACTGCATCTGCCATGCATTTGCCCACTCACCCAGCCTATTCAAGTAACCTTGCAGCCTCCTAGCATCCTCCTCACAGCTAACACTGCCCTCCAGCTTCATGTCATCTGCAAACTTGGAGATGTTGCATTCTATTCCCTCATCCAAATCATTAATATATATTGTAAATAGCTGGGGTCTCAGCACTGAGCCTTGCGGTACCCCACTAGTCACTGCCTGCCATTCTGAAAAGGACCCGTTTACTCCTACTCTTTGCTTCCTGTCTGCCAGCCAGTTCTCTATCCACATCAATACTGAACCTCCTCTACCGTGTGCTTTAAGTTTGTATACTATTCTCTTATGTGGGACCTTGTCGAAAGCCTTCTGAAAGTCCAGATATAACACATCCACTTGTTCTCCCTTATCCACTCTACTAGTTACATCCTCGAAAAACTCTATAAGATTCGTCAGACATGATTTACCTTTCGTAAATACATGCTGACTTTGTCCAATGATTTCACCACTTTCCAAATGCGCTGCTATCCCATCTTTAATAACTGACTCTAGCAGTTTCCCCACTACCGATGTTAGACTAACTGGTCTGTAATTCCCCGTTTTCGCTCTCCCTCCCTTTTTAAAAAGTGGGGTTACATCAGCTATCCTCCAATTCTCAGGAACTACTCCAGAATCTAAAGAGTTTTGAAAAATTATCACTAATGCATCCACTATTTCTGGGGCTACTTAAGTACTCTGGGATGCAGCCTATCTGGCCCTGGGGATTTATCGGTCTTTAATCCATTCAATTTACCTAACACCACTTCCCGGCTAACCTGGATTTCACTCAGTTCCTCCATCTCATTTGATCCCCGGTCCCCTGCTATTTCCGGCAGATGATTTATGTCTTCCTTAGTGAAGACAGAACCAAAGTAGTTATTTAATTGGTCTGCCATGCCCTTGTTCCCCATGATGAATTCACCTGCGTTTGACTGCAAGGGACCTACATTTGTTTTAACTAATCCTTTTCTCTTCACATATCTATAAAAACGTTTGCAGTCAGTTTTTATGTTCTCTGCCAGTTTTCTTTCATAATCTATTTCCCCTTTCCTAATTAAGCCCATTGTCCTCCTCTGCTGGACTCTGAATTTCTCCCAGTCCTTCGGTAGGCTGCTTTTTCTGGCTAATTTGTATGCTTCATCTTTTGTTTTGATACTATCTCTGATTTCCCTTGTTATCCACGGATGCACTACCTTCCCTGATTTATTCTTTTGCCAAACTGGGATGAACAATTGTTGTAGTTCATCCATGCAGTCTTTAAATGCCTTCCATTGCACATCCACCGTCAACCCTTTAAGAATCAATTGCCAGTCTATCTTGGCCAATTCACGTCTCATATCTTCAAAGTTACCTTTCTTTAAGTTCAGAACCCTTGTTTCTGAATTAATTATGTCACTCTCCATCCTAATGAAGAACTCCACTATATTATGGTCACTCTTGCCCAAGGGGCCAAGCACAACAAGACTGCTAACTAACCCTTCCTCATTACTCAATACCCAGTCTAGAATAGCCTGCTCTCTCGTTGGTTCCTCTACATGTTGGTTTAGAAAACTATCCCGCATACATTCCAAGAAATCCTCTTCCTCAGCACCCCTGCCAATTTGATTCATCCAATCTATATGTAGATTGGTCACCCATTATATCTGTTTTACCTTTGTTGCACGCATTTCTAATTTCCTGTTTGATGCCATCCCCAACTCCACTACTACTGTTAAGTGGCCTGTACACTCCCACTGGCGTTTTATGCCTCTTAGTGTTTCGCAGCTCTATCCATATCGATTCCACATCCTCCAAGCTAATGTCCTTCCTTTCTATTGCGTTAACCTCTCTAACCAGCAATGCTACCCCCTCTGTCTCTCTGCTCACACATTTAAGAAACCCACCACCTCTTATTCTCTGTTTATTTTTTTTTTCTTCTTTCCCCCCCTACATGTTGGGTCTGAGTGTTTCCCTTCTCTGCCTCCTGCCTCACACACTGTCTACTAGCTTTCTCTATTTGAGTCCCTCCCCCCAACCGTTGCAAATCTCCCCACCAGGATATTGGTCCCCCTCGGGTTAAAGTGCAACTCGTCCTTTTTGTACAGGTCACACCTTCCCCAAAAGAGGTCCCCAAGGATCCAGAAACCTGAATCCCTGCCCTCTGCACCAGTCCTTCAGCCACATGTTTATCCTCCACCTCACTCCATTCCTACTCTCACTGTCGCGTGGCACAGGCAATAATCTTGAGATTGTTACCTTCGTGGTCCTTCTCCTTAACTCTCCTCCTAACTCCCTAAATTCTCCTTTCAGGACCTCTTCTCTTTTTCTACCTATGTCATTGGTACCACGATCTCGAGTTCCTCTCCCTCCCAATATCAGGATATCTTGGACACATTCAGACACATCCCAGACCCTGGCACCAGGGAGACAAACTACCATCTGGGTCTCCTGACTGCGTCCACAGAATCACCTATCTGACCCCCTAACTATAGAGTCCCCTATTACTACTGCCCTCCTCTTCTTTTCCTTACCCTTCTGAGCAACAGGGCCGGTCTCTGTACCGGAGGCCCGGTCGCTGTTGCTACCCCCAGGTAGGCTGTGCCCCCCAACAGTACTCAAACAGGAGTACTTATTGCCAAGGTGTACAGCCACTGGGGTACTCTCTGGTCCCTGCCTCTGCCCCTTGCCCCTCCTAACTGTGACCCACTTGTCTGCCTCCCGTGGTCTTGGAGTGACTACCTCTCTGTAACTCCTCTCTATGACCTCCTCGCTCTCCCTGACCAGACGGAGGTCATCGAGCTGCTGCTCCAGGTTCCTAATACGGTCCCTTAGGAGCCCCATCTCAATGCACCTGGCGCAGATGTGGACGTCTGGAGGGCTATCAGACTCCATGACCTCCCACATCTGACATCCAGAACAGTAAACTGCCCTGGCCCTCATTCTCCCCCTTACCCAGGATACAATACAAAGTGCTGGAAGAAAACAGCAGGGATCTGACTCCCAATCAGCTGCTTCCTCTAGTCCGCTTCCACCAATCAGCGGCTTCCTCAAGCCCACTTGTTTTGAACTGTGAACTGCGAATGGAATGTTACAGATTTGGGTTCCTCCCACTGCAACCGCTCCAGGGCCTCTCAGCCATCTAGACTAATTCTACATTCCAGCATTTGTCTCAGAAAAGCTGCAGGACATTCTGAAAGGGGATGGGGAACAGCCATGTAGGTAGAAGGGATGAGATCCTGCAACACGAGTTTAGGAGCTAGGTAACGGTTATAGAGAAGGATCTCAAAGGTTATAATCTCCAACCTTTTGTTGCCATAAGGCATTGAAAATAGGAATCTTCTATTATCAACTTCAACAGGTGCAGTGCGTAAGTATCATATCAGGATGTATCATAGCTTCGTTCAGCAACAGCTCTGCTCAAGGTTGCAAGAAGTTGCAGAGTTTGTGGATGTAGTCCAGTTTGTCACACCTTCCCCTCACCCTCCATCAACTCCATGTCCACTTCATGCTGCCTCGGGAAGGCAGCCAACATAATCAAGGACAATTCTTACCCTGCCCATTCCCTCTTAAAACATAGAACAGTACAGCACAAGAACAGGCCCTCCAGTCCACATTGTCTCTGCTGAGCACGATACCAAGCCTAACTCTTATTTGCCAAGCAGGACAGAACGAGGAAGAAGGAGGAAAGAAGGGAGAAAGGGGAAGGGAGAGAAAGTGAGGTGCCTCCCTGCTAGCTGTGTTCATATGTGGCAGGGAGGCGCCTCACTTGTGGAACACAGTGGAAGACTGAGCCACTGGGACAAACCCGAGACCAGCAACACCATTGTGTGGTCAAGATTGAGCTGCTGGGAAGACGTCATAGCCAGCCAGTGCCTCCACTGAGGCCAAGATTGAGTGGCCAGGGCAAGCCTGAGATGCCAGTGCCACTTCCTGCCTATGGATAACGAGGGATTGCACCCATATACAGAGGCAAAGGCTGAACTGCCAAGATAAGCCTAAGACTGCCAGTGCTTCCTCTCAAGGCAAGGGTGAACTGCAGAGAGATTGCCATGCCTTCTTCTTTGAGACCAGGACTGAGCTGCCTGTACAAGCCCCAGAACAGCAGGGCCACCTCGCGTGCGCACTGGCGACGAGGGACAGCACCCCTATGTGGTCCTGGACTTGTCACTATAAATAAAACATCACATGAGTTCTCCCTACCATGAGTGCTGGTGTGGTCACTGTCGAACTCGACATCATCCCTGAAATTGGAGAATTCAATGTACAAACCGTTAGGTTGAAGCTACCCAAGCAGAATATGACGTGGCCTCACTTTGGCATCAGAGGAGACCAAGGATTAGGTATGGGAATGGGAAGGGGAGATAAAATGGTTAGCAATCAGGAACTCCAACAGGCTGTGGTGAACTGAGAGCAGGTGTTCGTCAAAACGATCGTTGAGTCCACGCCTGATCTCAGGAAGCCACATAGGGAACCAGATGCAGTAGACAATTAATTTGAAACTGGTTGCAGGGGAAAGTATCTTGGGTAGAGGGTGGGTTGTGCTGGAAGGGATGAGCGAACCGAAGAGTTGCAGAGGTAGTGGAGTACATAAAAGCACAAAAATATAGGAAAGGAAGATGTGAGTGGTGGTGATATCACAATGAAGCCGGCGGAAATGTTAGACAATGATTACTTGGATGCGGAGGCTGGTGATCAGCCATGATCACAGTGAATGGTAGTGCTGGCACGAAGGGCCGAATGGCCTACTCCGGCACTTATTGTCTATTGTCCATTATCTATTGAGGTGAAAGTTGAAAACCAGAGTAACTCAATCCTTGTTCCCTCCAGGGGAAGAGGTATTAAGCCCAGAGTGGAAAGTCTCATGTTGGGTTCAGATGGAGCAGAGACGGAGAAATTGAGAGTAAGTGATAACGTCTTTCAAGAGGCAGGGTTGGGAGGAAGTATAGTCAAGGAGCTGTGGGAGTCTTTTTTAAGGCAGGATGGAAGTTGGTGGTAAAGTTTGTAAAAATTAACGAGTACTGCATGACCGCAGGAGGCAGCCCCGGATGTAGATGTGGAGAAAGAGTTGGGGGAAGGTGCCAGAGTACGTTTGGAACAAGGACTGACAAAAAGACAGGCATAGCTGGGACTTAGGTAAGTATACCTTTGACTTCAAGAAAGTGAGAGGACTCAAATAACAAATTGTTAATAGTGAGAATAAGTTCCGTAGGTGGAGATAGTGTTAGTAGAGATAAATTGATTGGGGATTTCATTATTAAACCTGGTGCTCCTGATATGGCCTCCTGTACTACGGTAATACCAAGTGTTGTCCAGGTGACCGCTTCACCAAACTGGTTCATTCTGTCTGCAAAGGCTTGCTGGATCTGGTTGAGAACCATTTGTACCTCCTTTCCATATACACACCGACGTTTCTGTCCATTGACGGAATACGGTCACCACTAACTGAGAGAAAGTGCCTCATATTGCACTTGGGTAGCTGACAATCCTATGAAACGAATTCTCCAATTTCAAGTACAACCCCCATCCCTCTCTTTCTCCCACCATTTTTCACTACCCAGATCACCATGCTCCTTTCCCATTTTTCCGTGCTCATCTCCCATCCATTGGTCCACCATTTCCCTCATAAACCCCCTTTTTCCCACTCCCCATTCTCCTCTTCCACCCATATCCCCCCCCCCCCCTCTGCCATTACAGTGCACTCCTCCTGTTCTTTCCTTATCTGACACCTTTGTGCCTCAGTTTCATCTCTCGCCTTTGTCACTCACTCCACCCATCTGCCAATCAAACTCCCTTCACCTCCATCTACCTAACACTTGCCAGGCATTGTCCAATCCCCATCTCTCTTTTCCAGCTTTCTCCCACTCCAGCCTGAAGAGTGGTCCTGAGGCGGAACATCATCTGTCTGTTCCCTATACAGATGCTGCCTGACCCACAGAGTTCCTCCAGCACTTTGTGATAGCTCACGATTCCAGCCTCTGCAGTTTATTGTGTCTCCAAGCAACCTCCTACTGATTTCCCTCAGTGTAATACATTTCCCTCAATATAACACATTTGACGTGGGATACCCCCAGGAGAAGCAAAGGCCCAGAATGTATCTGGATAGGGAAGTTTAGTGCCCATCAAGATGAGTAATGCTAGTAGACTGAACACCAGTAACTATGCTAGTTGTTAAGAATTATACTCAGAACTTTTCATCAGTCTGAGGAAGGGTCTCGACCCGAAACGTCACCCATTCCTTCTCTCCAGAGATGCTGCCTGTCCAGCTGAGTCAAGCATTTTGTGTTAACCTTTGATTTGAACCTGCTTCTGCAGTTCTTTCCTACATACTCTGTATCTTTTCCTTTGCTCTACCTATTGTTCTTGAGTTTGGCTTGATTGCATCATGTGACTTGATTGGACAACATGCAAAACAAAGTTTTTCACTGTTCCTTGGCACATGTGACAATAATAAACCTAAAGCTAACCCTAGGTCATATCATTCACATGCCTGACTTCAGACATTCTATTTGGTGCTCTGTTACAGATGAACAGATTCAAACATGTTCTCAAAACCTCCTTGGAAAAATGCAACACCTCACTGCCTCATGGGAAACCTTGGCCATGTCTGCTCAAAATGGGGAAAGAGCAATCAGGAAGGCACTAACGAGCATGATTCTGTACCTCAGGAGTGCACATGAATTTGCACGTACAGTGTAAATGACAGAAGGTGACCACCTCTCTAACCACTCGCATGCCTAACTTGGCAAGCGTCACTTGTGGCCAACTCTGCAGGTCCCACTTTGGATTCATGAGGTGGTTTGTTTAGGCCCAGAGATGTAGGGGATCTGTTGAGAAATCCAGGCGAAGAGAAGATGGGCTGTAAACAAAACCTGAACAATGTAGTGTTGAGCTGCTATACCTTGCGAAGGTATAGCTGAGGCAGAGAGACTGGAACTTCAGACAGTATCTTGGATTACTGCAAGATGGTGCTAGAATGAGATGAGTCTGCATGTTGATCCAAGAAGAGGATCCACTCTCATCCACTACAATTATTCCACCCTTTTTAAAACTTTATTCTAAGCCTAGGTCTACACTATATTGTGCATGGTTTGATTGTATTCATATATGGGTATTTTATCTTGGTGGTACACAAGTTTTTCCACTGCATTTAGATACACATGACAATAATAAAGCAATACCAATAAAATCTCACAACCCACTGAACTGCAGCCTCATTAACTGCAAAAAAAAATCTTCTGCACTCCACCATAAATCTTTTGCATAAATCTCATATCCTTGTCTGTTTGCTTTAGATTCCTTACATCATTTTAGAATAAATTATTTTCAGGTTCTGGGTGTCACTGGCAAGACCAGGATCTATTGCCCATCTCCAACGGCCCTTTAGGATGTGGTAGTGAGCTCCTTCTTGAAACTTTACAGTCCTTCTAGTGCTGGTACTTCCACAGTACTGTTGGGAGGAGTGTTCGATGTTTTAGACTCGGCAATGATGAAGAACTGGTGACATATTTCCAAGTCAGAGTGGTATGAGACTGGAAGGGGAACCCGCAGGTAGTGGTGTCCTGCTCCTGCTTGCTGCCTTTTCCCTTCTTGCCAGTAGAGATGCCGAGATCGGGAGGTGCTGTCAGACTTGCCTGGGGAATGTATTTGGTAGATGGTAACTACAACAGCCACCGCATGCTGGTGGTGGAGTGAATTAATGTTTAGAATGTTGGGCGCGTTGCTTCTTGTGGGTAGAAGCAGTCTGTTGTAACTATCACAGCCCTTTTAACGATCCAGTGCCCTTGCAAAAACAACTCAAGATTTTGAAGCCTCCCCTTCTGCACCGACAGTTCCTCACACCAGGTGGCATCCGATTCCTCATGCATCCGAATCCTTCCTGCTGCTTGAACTTTTGTTTCCAGAAACTCTGGGACTGGCCTTCACCTGACCTGACCTGACGATCATCTTTCTGACAGTCCTAACCAAATATCCTATAGCGGATAGGATCTTTGGTCCTAACCTCTCCGTACGATGTGATCTCGACCAGTTGTCATCCCTCTCGCTCGGGTGATTCGCCCCACCATCATAATTTCCATCATCTCTCTCCCCGCGACACCACCCTACTCCTTTCCCTTGCCGCATATACTAATCTCCCACCCCATGTCCTCTATTTCATTTTAATCCCCCCTCTCCCACTCCCCCCCGTCCACTTCCACCCATATCCCTCCGCCCAGCTTTACATTTCGCTTCTATTCTCTCGTTATCTGTCAACCTTGTGTCTCCTTTCCACATCTAACATTTGTCACCTACTCCACCCATCTGCCAATCACCCCTTCACATGTATCCACCGATTACTTAAAACCATCTGGAGTAAAGGGCCTGTCCCAGCAGCATGCAACTCCATGCGATGAGCGCGACCTAACGTGGTCGCTTGAGCCGTCTGGCGTCGTGGGGTCGGTCCCACTTCGATCGCCGGAGCCGTGCGGAATTGTGCGGAGTTCGTCCCAACATCGTGCGAGGCTCCGAAAAACTGACCATGTTCAAAAATTCCGCGCGGCAACGGCTTGTCGGCTCGCAGTCGCCTCGACACATTACACACCGCCTCGACGTCGTGCCTCCGTGACCCTCTCTGTAGGTGCCTCCGTGACCCTCTCTGTGTGTGCCTCTGTGCCCCTCTCTGTGTGTGCCTCTGTGTGTCCCTCTCTGTCCTGGCGAACTTACCTTTAAGACTTCGCTCCAAGTTCGCCTCACTTTGTACCGCGTTGTGCCACTCACCCCACCTCCGCGCGGCCCCCGCTGCCGGTTTGGTCGCGCTCTTTGCATGCAGGCGCATGCTGTTGGGAACGGTACTGTACAGGGATCACCCGACCTCCGCGCGGCCCCCGCTTCTAGTTTGATCACACTCACCGCATGGAGTCGGATGCTGGTAGGACAGGCCCTTTACTCAGCAGATCAGGCAGCATCTCGGGAGAACATGGATAGGTGACGTTTTGGATGCTGCCTAACCCTCTGAGTTACTTCAGCACTTTGTGTTATGCTCAAGATTTCAGAGTCTGCAGTTTCTACTGTCCAACCAATTATTTCTCAGCTGAGGGCACAAATACTTTAAAAAGGTGAAAAGTTACTGTAATACGAGGTTATATATTTTGAAAATAAACAATATTATGGCATATCTATAACATTAGGGGAGTGTGTGTATTTCAACGTTATGCACCGACTCCTGTGATTGGCCCTGAATTTATCCGATATCTCCGTCCCCAGCCACACCCCGCTACTCCCGTCTTTGAATCTATTCGTTTCCTGATCCTCCTCCTGCTCAGGTTTCATTGACTTTCCCCAGATTCATCTACTTCTCCACTGCACGATACTGCAACCCCCATCCCGAACTCCTTAAAGGCGAGCTCACAGAGGAAAAGTCCTTTGTACATCCAAACCGCAAAGCCTGTTCTATTAAATATAATAACTCACGAAGCCTTGTACACATTTGGTGCAGCATGTCACACCAGTTGGGTAAAATACAATTTAGAGGTACTTTTCTTCCTCAGAACAGGGAGTTCCTTACATCTTCCCTTTATATCGTGTTCTCTCATTGTATTGATCATAGTTTTATTACATTACCATTTTAACCTTTTAACCTCATTGATATTTCCCACCATTGTTTCTGGTTGTAATAAACGTGTCACATGTCCTCTCAACTGTATTTAAAAGACCCACTGGCATGACATTGAAAATTTATCTTAAGTTTATGTTTGTGCAATCTTTGAGGCAAGACACAAAAAACTGGGGTAACTAGGCGGGACAGGCAGCATCTCTGGAGAGAAGGAATGGGTGACGTTTCGGGTCGAGACCTTTCTTCAGACGTCTCGTCGAAACGTCAGCCATTCTTTCTCTCCAGAGATGCTGCCTGTCCCGCTGAGTTACTCCAGCTTTTTGTGTCTATCTTTGGTTTAAACCAGCATCTGCAGTTCCTTCCTACATAGTATCTTTGAGGGTGTTGTCGTAAGACCAAGTGCAGCATGAGAGTCCTGGTTAGCAGCACTCTTGCCTCCAAGTAAGTAGGTTGCGGATGAAGTCACATGCAGGGTTTAGATCAATAACATGGTGCAGATTAACCCAGTGTATCCCCACTGTTGGGGATACAGTACTACAATGCAACAGAAACACTTCCTAAAGCAGCTTTACTACAATGCAACAGAAACACTTCCTAAAGTACTTCATGAAAAATAAAGAGCTTTAAAACCTTCTCCTTCACCTAGCTCCCTCTGCCCATCACCTCCCCCTCCCCCACCTCAAGTTTCCATCTATTATCTACAGAAAAGCAACTTTACAGAGACTTAAAGTAGCTTATAATGATGCCATGAGAATATTATTTAAGAGACCTAGAGTGGTGTAGTGCAAGTGAAATATGTGTGGCTGCATGAGTCAATACAAACTGTCTTAAGAAATGTATTTGCTGGATTAATGACTCTGAAAATGAAATTCTCTTGGCCTTATCAAACATAAAATTTAGCACAACACGCTACCAATCCCAACTGCGGAGACATTGGTATAGTTGTCTCGTTGTGGGACACTGATTTTTTTAATTCTTGATCTTAAACCATGTATTGTGCTTTTGTATGTAATTTTTTTGTTCTTTTGTATGTCATTTACTGTGCTTTTGTATGTACTTTATTGTGCTTTTTTGTGCAATTTATTCTATGTAATGTCTTGTCTTTTATCTGGACCTTGAGTCTGTAATAAAAAATAAATAAGTAAATAAGTAAACCTTCTCTCACCCCTCCCTCGTATTTCTTTACACCAGCAATCCTCTCTTTACACTCTCAGTCCTGAAGCAGGGTCTCAACCTGAAACATCGACCATCCCAGTGCCTCTACCAATGCTGCTTGACTCACTGAGTTCCATCAGCAGTCTTTAAAAAAAAAATTCCCATCTTTCAATAACATTGCTGAACTGACAGCGCTTTTCAATTCTACTTTTCTTCCTGATCCCCATGACCCGCGGCTCCAAATATATTTCTCAGTTTTGGAATATGTTTAATGGACTAAATTCCAATGATGCACAAGCTTTTGTGAGAAGACAGTCCTCCTCAGTCTTCTGATCAAGTAACTGGATCATTTTCGTTTCCCAATATCCATGTCGAACATGGCCCCCAAATAAACCAACCTCCCTTGCCTGCACATAATCTGTACCCCTCCATTCCCTGCATAACCATATGTCTTTCTAAAAACCTCTTAAATGCCACTGTTGTGTTTGGCTCTGTTAAAAGAAAACTGTCTGACACATCTCCTTTAAACTTTGTCCCTCTCATCTTAAACCTATGCCCTCTAATCTTTGACATTTTGTGTCTGGGAAAAAGGGTTCTGACTGTCTACCCTATCCATGGGTCTTATAATTTTATATACTTCAATCAGATCTGAGGAAGGAAATTCTTGTTATTGAAGGAGTGCAGCGTAGGTTTACGAGGTTAATTCCCGGGATGGTGGGACTGTCATATGTTGAAAGAATGGAGTGACTGGGCTTATATTGGAATTTAGAAGGATGAGAGGGAATCTTATTGAAACATATAAGATTATTAAGGGATTGAACACTTTAGAGGCAGGAAACATGTTCCCGATGTTGGGGGAGTCCAGAACCAGGGACCACAGTTCAAGAATAAGGGGTAGGCCATTTAGAACGAAGATGAGGAAAAACGTTTTCACCAAGAGAGTTGTGAATCTGTGGAATTCTCTGCCTCAGAAGGCAGTGGAGGCCAATTCTCTGGATGCTTTCAAGAGAGAGTTGGTCAGGCGATATGGGGAGAAGGCAGGAACGGATTACAGATTGTGGATGATCAGCCACGATCACAGTGAATGGCGTGCTGGCTCGAAGGGCCGAATGGCCTACTCCTGCACCTATTGTCTATTGTCTATCTCCCCTCTGTTCCAAAGAAATTGTATAGTTATTTCGTCTGGCCAATTTCTTAATAATGTAATTATGTAGTAATGGCTACATATTACCCTTAAGGTGCGATGCCATCATAAACAAAACATCGCTATAGAGAGTAAACTCATCATTGCTACAGATTAGATAAAGTGTCACCCTCTTATCCATAACACAGACACACCAGTATTATCATGCAACATAAATTGTTGCGTACCAATGATTCTCCCTGTGTCTGCTATAGTTGTGGAGGTAACCTCCTAGATCGCTGCTGTATTGTTATGAACATATTACTCTACATTGCTATTTCCATTGCGGCCAAGAATGAGTAGTAAAGTGTGCGGACGGCGGATTTTCTGACCGGGTTTAGATTAGGGGATGGGCGAGCCCGCTGACCCTGCGATGTCAGGGAGACAGACAGAAGGCGTCACATTGCCCCGGCACACAGCGGTTCACGCCAAGGGAAACCCAGGCATCAGGAAGACAGCAACACAGTGGGAGAACCATGTGTGACTTTGCAGGAAAAGGGAGAACCTGCTCATCGCAGGGGGGAGACGGCTGAAGAGATCGCCAACACTCGGGGGTTAACTTGGACCACGTCTGTGCAAATAAATAAAGTACAAGTATGAGCAGATTTTGGAACCAACTGCAGGCTGGGAGCTCTGAAGTGGATTGGTGTGAGGGGAATTACATGATCGTCTCAAACATTGCTGAATTTTACAACACGGTCTGTATCAGATTTATTTTTTTAAATGAGGATTGCATTGAAAATAGATATTCTCATGAAGTTGAAATGTTTGAGGACAGAGTGCTTGTGAATTCCCCCAGGGGGGTGAGGCGGACGGGTCAGGAAAGTTGCTGGAGAGGAATTCTTGTTGACTTGGTTAATGCGGAAGTTTGGCAGAAGGGATGGTTTGTGAGTCCGCTTCTTCAGTAAACAGTTAGGGCTGTAAGTTGTTTTTCTCTGGCGGAGGCATTTACTAAACAGGCTATGGGCATCTCTTCATGTGGACAACCTTAACGTTTGCCAGAAATGTGTCCTTTTGCTGTAAGCCCTTATAAAATAAACGTTATGTTGCGATTTTATAGATATTACTCCGGGGTGCCGCCTTGCGACTGTTTGCGGAAGTACGCTTTGTCCTGCTCAGCGAAAGTTCAGTCATGGTGAAGACTGATAGCACACGAGGGCCCTCCCTCTAACTCAGTTTGCAACTTCAACTGTTCATATGTTGTTTATGTATTTTGTTCACTGCCTTCCTAAAAAAAAGTTACTAGTATTAATGTTTATCATCTCTTCACGCATTCTTATTTCTTCTCCAAAGCAAGACAGTAACTGCTTTATTTTTAAGTTGAATTGAATTGAATGGAATACATTTTATTAGCCAAGTTTGTATACATACAAGGAATTTGCTTTGGTGCTTTGCTCGCAAGTAACAACACGATATACAGTAGACAGTTAAAAATAAAACATTATAATTTAAACATGTGAAGAATGAAATAGAATACCAGGGCAAAATGAGGCTACAGACTTTTGGCTGTTGAGCAGAGCTACTGCTCATGGAAAAAAAGCTGTTTTTATGTCTG
This sequence comes from Okamejei kenojei, assembly GCA_035221665.1. Lineage (NCBI taxonomy): Eukaryota > Metazoa > Chordata > Chondrichthyes > Rajiformes > Rajidae > Okamejei > Okamejei kenojei. The sequence continues at coordinate 90,527,775 of CM069133.1, forward strand.
ACTGTGGCGGCTTTGACAGTCCGGAGTCGCCTTCCAGAGGGAAGTGCTTCAAGGAGTTTGTGGCCAGGGTGAGAGGGGTCAGAGATGATCTTACCCCGACCATTGTATATAGCCTCTTAAAGGCGGAGGATCTATGCAATCGTAAGAACAAAAAGGTTTTGATTAATATAAACTTATTATGTCCTTTTAGGAGATCCCAAAATATTTTAAAGCCAATTAAATGATTATGAGAAGTTGACAATTTTGTAATATGGAAAATGTGACAATCAGATTTTACACAGCAAGCTCCCGTAATCTTATTTTGTAAGAAACATAGAATCATTGTGATCATGGCTGATCGTCCGCTATCAATAACCCATGCCTGTCTTCTCCCCATATCATAACCATATAACAATTACAGCACGGAAACAGGCCCTCTCGGCCCTTCCAGTCCGTGCCGACCATTTGTTTTCCCCTAGTCCCATCTACCTGCACTCAGACCATACCCCTCCATTCCCTTCCCATCCATATACCTATCCACTTTACTTTTAAATGTTAAAATCGATCCTGCCTCCACCACTTCTGCTGGAAGCTCATTCCACACAGCCACCACCCTCTGAGTAAAGAAGTTCCCCCTCACGTTACCCCTAAACCTCTGTCCCTTAATTCTCATGTCATGCCCTCTTGTTTGAATCTTCCCTACCCTCAATGGGAAAAACGTATCCACGTCAACTCTGTCTATCCCTTTCATCATTTTAAAGACCTCAATCAAGTCCCCCCTTAACCTTCTGCGCTCCAAAGAATAAAGACCTAACTTGTTCAACCTTTCTCTGTAACATAGTTGCTGGAACCCAGGCAACATTCTAGTAAATCTCCTCTGTACTCTCTCTATTTTGTTGACATCCTTCCTATAATTAGGCGACCAAAATTGTACACCATACTCCAGAATTGGTCTTACCAATGCCTTGTACAATTTTAACATTACTTCCCTACTCCTATATTCAGTGCTCTGATTTATAAAGGCCAGCACACCAAAGGCTTTCTTTACCACCCTATCTACATGCGATTCCACCTTCAGGGAACTATGCACAGTTATTCCTAGATCTCTCTGTTCCACAGCATTCCTCAATTCCCTACCATTTACCATGTATGTCCTATTTTGATTTGTCCTGCCAAGATGTAGCACTTCACACTTATCAGCATTAAACTCCATCCCTTGACTCCACTAACCCCTAGAGCTCTATCCAACTCTCTCTTAAATCCATCCAGTGATTTGGCCTCCACTGCCCTCTGTGGCAGGGAATTCCATAAATTCACAACTCTCTGGGTAAAAATGTTTTTTCCATAAATTCCATAAATTCACAACTCTCTGGGTAATAAAGTTTTTTCTCAGCTCAGTCTTAAATGACCTCCCCTTTATTCTAAGACTGTGGCCCCTGGTTCTGGACTCACCCAACATTGGGAACATTTTTCCTGCATCTAGCTTGTCCAGTCCTTTTATAATTTAATATGTTTGTATAAGATCCCCCCTCATCCTTCTAAACTCCAGTGAATACAAACCTAGTCTCTTTAATCTTTCCTCATATGACAGTCCCGCCATCCCAGGGATCAATCTCGTGAACCTACGCTGCACTGCCTCAATCACAAGGATGTTCTTCCTCAAATTAGGAGACCAAAACTGTACACAATACTCCAGATGTGGTCTCACCAAAGCCCCATACAACTGCAGAAGAACCTCTTTATTCCTGTACTGAAATCCTCTTGTTATGAAGGCCAACATTCCATTAGCTTTCTTCACTGCCTGCTGTACCTGCACGTCAACTTTCAGTGACCGGTGTACAAGGACACCCAGGTCTCGCTGTACCTCCCCCTTACCTAACCTAACCCCATTGAGATAATAATCTGCCCCCTTGTTTTTGCCGCCAAAGTGGATAACCTCACATTTATCTATATTATACTGCATCTGCCACGCATCTGCCCACTCACTCAACCTGTCCAGGTCCCCCTGCAACCTCCTAACATCCTCTTCACAGTTCACACTGCCACCCAGCTTTGTCATCCGCAAACTTGCTAGTGTTGCTCCTAATTCCCTCTTCCAAATCATTCATATATATGGTAAATAGTTGCGGCACCAACACTGAGCCTTGCGACACTCCACTTGCCACTGCCTGCCATTCTGAAAAGGACCCGTTCACTCCTACTCTTTGCTTCCGGTCTGCCAACCAATTTTCTATCCATGTCAACACCCTACCCCCAATACCATGTGCTCTAATTTTAGTCACCAGTCTCCCGTGCGGGACCTTATCAAAGGCATTCTGAAAGTCTAGATACACTACATCCACTGGCACCCCTTCATCCATTTTACTTGTCACATCCTCAAGAAATTCCAGAAGATTAGTCAAGCATGATTTCCCTTTCATAAATCCATGTTGACTTGGACTAATCCTTTTACTGCTATCCAAATGCTCCATTATTACCTCTTTAATAATTGACTCCAGCACCTTTCCCACCACCGAAGTCAGGCTAACTGGTCTGTAATTCCCCGTTTTCTCTCTCGCAATCGTTTTACAATTTTTTGTTCTCCAATAAAGTTCGCTCTTGTTAAAATTGTCTGAAAACTTTCTGACTGCAGCTTGCTCTATCTGAAGTACTGTTTGTTGTATTATTATATTGATTTAACTGTATTTGCATAGTTTATATAATATGAATCTATTTTAACTTCTATTTTGCAGATTAGCAATGTTCTATTTTTTGTGTTGCCACCTATATGCATGTATTTATTTCGGCAGTATGCAACATGCTTCAACAGTGGAATATATCTAATTTGGACTTTGCTTGTTGTTGTAGGTAAGTTGTTTTGCTTCAGCCATTGTACAAAAATGTGTTCCTTTAAAAATATGAAATATTTTACAGGCCAGGCACTGTTTACTTCATGAATCAATTGTAAACAAATGACGTTACTGTTTTCTGCCTGTAAACCTAATTAGTTTGGTCAAATAACATTTGATGTATGTGACAAAATAGTTACAAACTACATGATGAAATAATTTGCACTTTAATTGTTCTTAATATCATGTTTTTTTGCATCGTACTCATGTAAAAGGGCTTTTTCACCAGCTGCGTTCCTCCAGCACCTTGTTCTTATTCCAGATTCCAGCATTTGCAGTCTCTTGTGTATCTCCTTTGAATATTTTCTACTCCAGCCTTGAGGTTAAGTTGTAATATCGAATCAATGGTTTCTATAGTTGAAGCCAAGTTTAGTTTATTTTTTTATAGTTTAGAGATACCGCTGCTAATTTCAGCAAGATCTTCACGTTTCTGCATTATTGCAAAAATGCTTTACGCTGGTTCCTCGTAACTTAATATTGGATAACTTGCTGAGCCACTTGAATTTTATAGATGTGTATTAAAATCATGTGAGGAATAGATTGGGTAGATGAACAGAGTCTCTTGCCCAGAATAGGGGAATTGAGGACCAGAGGACCCAGGTTCAAGGTGAATGGGAAAAGATTTAATAGGAATCTGAGGAGTAACACTTTCACACAAAGGGTGGTGGGTGTATGGAACAAGGAGGATGTAGTTGAGGCTGGGACTATCCAAACATTTGAGAAACAGTTAGACAGGTACATTGATAAGACAGGTTTGGAGGGATGTGGACCAAGCGCAGGCAGGTTGGACAAGTGTAGCTGTGACACGGTATTGGCAAGTTGGGCCGATGGGCTTGTTTCCACACTCTATGACTCTATGACTCACCAATATCTTGTACAACTGTAACAAACTGGCCCAACTTCTATACTGAAATTCTTATTGATGAAGGCCAGCCTTCCAAAAGCGTTCTTCACAACTGTGTATGTGTGATGCCACTTTCATGGAACTATGAATGTGTACCCCTAGATCCCTCTGCTCTACAACATTCTCCATGGCCATACCATCCAGACTTATTTTGCCCCATCCAGACTTATTTTGCCTCATCCCGCCTTATTTTTTCCTCATTGTCTCTATTGCGTACTTGCCTCTGCTTTTCTGTTTTAACCAAAAAGTGATCCCTCAGCCATATCAAACCTTTGTCACCTTTCAGCTCCCAACAACTTAAGGACTTGAGATCCTAAATACTGGAACCTTAAAATCCAGGAAATAAACCATTGACATTTATGTAAATAATAAAAAATATTAATAGAATATTGACTGGCCTTGAGGGGGATACGACATATATTGCCTGAAGTAGATTCATATTGCCCGAGTCGAAGACGAGGGCAATATGGATCTAGTGAGGGCAATATATGTCGTATCCCCCGAAAGAGGACAGTTAATATTGTTATTATTACCCATATCAGACATCTAGAGGAAAATCTTCTGTCAAAAGTCGCGAACCTCTTCTCGCAGGAGGCTGCCATTTTGCTTGTTTTGTCGAGAACAAATTCTAAATTTCCCACGCAGCGTCACATTGCCAAGTTCCCGGATGTGAGACCAGGGGAATATAAGACTATATTTACCGCTGTTTTAACACGTAAAGTCCATAGGCGTTCGCAAGAAAGGGTATTACAAGAAAATATTCCCCTGTTAACCCTGCTGGCACTCAAAACGAAGGGAATACAATTTTGTAAAAGCATAGCTCAGATGTGTGATATGGGTAATAATAACAAATATTTACTTAAGAAGCTATTAGTGTGCCTTTAATCAATTATGAACATGAATATCTAGAGATATAATGGAAAATAAACAAAAGTTGGGGAAAGCTCCCCATATATTTAAGTGTGATGATCTCAACCGCAGGCGCAGCGGCCATCAACGCTGAGGTTTTGGTGTAAAGTGTATCTGGTCTCTCAGCTCAGGGTATTATAAATCAATAATTGATGGATTCATGGCCCCAGTAAAGCCCAACTCTTTCTATCTTACATATTGTAGTGTGCAGGTGTGGAATATGGAACAGACTGATAGCCGCAGCGTCGCCTGGATTGTTTTCTACATATCCACAGTTTTTGGTGTCAGCAATATTCACGCTATTATTTATTAACATATCCAAATTCATGTCCTATATAGGGACTGAATCAATCAAAGCTATAAAGAATATGTTTAAAGTTACATTAGAGCCTTAAGACCTCTCAACAAATGATTGTAATTACCCTGCCATATCCTTTATCGTTAATTCAAATATGCCATAGGCATCTCCTCAATTACGGGCAAATTTCTTGTGCTCCACACATTTTTTGCAGAGATGAGGAAACTAAACACTATGGAAGTAAAATCTGTATCTCTGAAGCCTTTATTTGGTAATTAAATACACGTTAATAGATTTTCACCAGATCACGTTGTGATTAAAGTCCTAAATGTATTATTTTATCCAACTTTTCTGGATATGTGATAATAATTGTCAATCGACTTTGTATGTATGACTCCCTCCCCTCCCCACCAACCCTGTTTTTGCTGTTTTTGCTTGACATCATCTGATGTATGTGATTAAATTGTATTCTGGTAATTGTGATTAAATTGTATTCTCCCAGCTTTTAATTCTGCATATGGTGATGTGCATGGCAGCGTACCAAAATCAAATAAACTTCACTTCCTATTTGTTTCAAAGGAGAGCATGGGTGATTGAACCGAGTGTCCTTGACATTATGAGACTTTTCAAACTATCCACATGATCCCTTAAATTTAGAGTGGTAATCAAAACAAATTGACTTGAAATAGACTGTGGCTGTGTTTTCAAGAGAAGTAATTGAATGAAAAAGGGAGTTATTATTAATGTGGCTGGGGAATACTTTTTTCTAAACCATTGCAGTTTGCAAAGCAATGGTACTTTAAGTCACCAAATGATTGCTTCTTTAACCGGAACTATCAATTTTGTGCCTTTCAGGTATAGGGTCAGTTTATTTTCATGCAACTTTGAGCTTCCTTGGCCAAATGCTGGATGAACTGGCGATTCTTTGGGTTTTAATGTGTGCCTTGGCCATGTGGTTTCCCAGACGATATCTACCACGCATCTTTCGACGAGACAGGTAATGTTGGCCCTGTTGGTAAACCTTAATTCATGCACTGGTAACATCTGAAAGATTTTTGGGCAGCAAGGGTATATTACCTCAGAGAGTGCATTGGCTTCATAAATAGGAGGATAATGAGGTTCTGAAGTTGAAACACATACAATATAAAACTAATCCCACTCACTGCTTTGCCTCGAGTAATTATGCTGTTTATCGTGGATTGATAGGTTGGGTGATAGGGTGGTCAAAAAGGCTTTTGGCACATTGGCCTTCATCTGTCAGAATATTGAGTGTAGAAGTTGGGAGATCACATTGCACGTTGGTGAGGCCGCATTTAAAGTATTGTGTTCAGTTCTGGGCACCATGTTATAGGAAGCATGTTGTCAAGCTGGAAAGGGTACAGATAAGATTTTAAAGGATGTTGCCAGGACTAGAGGATCTGAGCCAGAGGGAGAGGTTGAATAGGCTGGGACTCTATATTCCTTGGAGTGCAGGAGGGTGAGGAGTGATCTTATAGAGGTGTATAAAATCATAGATCGGGTAGATGCATGGAGTCTCTTGCTCAGTGTAGGTGAATCGAGGACCAGAGGATAAGTTTAAGGTGAGGGAAAAGATTTAATATGAATCTGAGAGGTAACCTTTGCACACAAAGGGTAGTGGGTATATGGAGCAAGCTGTCAGAGGAGGTAGTTGAGGCTGGGACAATCGCAACGTTTAAGAAACAGTTAGACAAGTACATGGATAGGACATGTTTGGAGGAATATGGACCAAGCGCGGGCAGGTGAGAGATAGTGTAGCTGGGATATGTTGGCCGGTGTGGGCAAGTTGGGTTGAAGGGCCTATTTCCACGCTGTATCACTCTATGACGCAATAATTTATATTTTTCATCCCAACTACTCCCAAACGCAAAACAATTAAATTTTCAATATTTTTCCATGCAAATGAAGTTCCCCTGATTTTCCCCCATCAGTTACTGTCTATTGTAGCAGTGCCACTTCTTCTTCTTCTTCTTGCGTTTGAGGCAACAGAAGTCTGCAGCAGGGTGATGCCATCCGGTTTGACATCCTTAGGTGCCCGCCCTAAAAAGGGCACATGCTCCGGTTGGGCAAAGCTGCGGCACTGCTGCTGTCTCTGTTTGTTATCGTTCACCTGACTTTTTTTTTGTAAAATATTTTTATTAGAAGTAATTACATATTAAGAAGAAATATAAAATCAAAGCGATACAGAAAGAAAATATTATCGTCACATACATTCTTAATATATTTAAAATTTACAGTCAATCTTATTTGTACTTCTATATTTTTTTTATTTTATAACAGTAGGAAATAAAGATAGATAACAAAGAGAAAAAGAGAAAAAAAAAGAGATAAATTAATTGAGTGGAATATTAAACAAGATATTCTTCATTGGAGATATATTCATGATCTATTATATATAATTCTTCATCTATTCATTCATTCAGGCTTTAGTCATGGCTTCGAACCGGACCATCTTGACCCTTTAAATATTCAATAAATGGAGACCATATTCCTCTGAATTGATCCAGCCTGTCCATCAGGACAAGTCTTAATCGTTCCAGGTGAAGTGTCTCCGACATTTCTGTAATCCACATTTTAGTTGTGGGGGAAATAGGACCTTTCCAAAATCTTAGTATTAATTTTTTACCAATTATTAAACTATAACCAATAAAAATTATTTGTTGTGTTGTTAATATCTGATTTGTTTCTAGTATTCCCAATATGATTAGTTTTGAGTCTGGAATTAAATTTGCATTAACTACAATTGACTATTATCTTAAAAATTTCTATCCAAAAATTAGTAATTTTTATACATTTTGTGAATGAATGCGTTAAATTAGCTTCTAATTGTTGACACTTATCACATATTGCGGACACATTTGAGAACATTCTATTTAATTTGGATTTTGAGAAATGTAATCTATGTATAACTTTAAATTGTATCAAGGAGTGTCTAGCGTTTAATGAGCAATGGTGTATATGTTGTAAACTTTCATTCCACACTTCTCTACTAATTACTTGACCTAGTTCATTTTCCCATGCTTGTCTATATTTATCCGTATTTGGTAAATCATTTTCCAATAAAATATTATAGATATATGATATTATTTTTTCTGTATTTGGATGTTTATTTAAACATTCATCTAAAATTTCTGTCTTTCTATTCCTAAAATCTAGCGTATTTGATTTAACATAATCTCTAATTTGTAGATATCTAAAATATTCTTTAGAATGTAATCCATAATTTTGTTGTAATTCCTGAAATGAGAGAAATAAAATTTCCCTGTAGAGATCACCAATCTTATTTATTCCATAGTTCTTCCATTTTAAGAAACCTTTATCCATCAATGAAGGTTTAAAAGAAATATTGTTTACAATTGGAAGAGCTAGTGGTGTATTCTGTAATTTTAATGTGTTTTTTAATTGTTTCCAAATACGTATTCCACTTTCTATTATTGGGTTTCCTCTATAAGTTTTCTTATGTATTGTAGTATTAGCAAATAAAATCGAGCTAATTTCAAAAGGTAAACAGTCTTCTTTTTCCATTTTTAAACAATTTGGTTGTTTATCTAGTTCTCCCAACCAGAATATTTTTTATATTAACTGCCCAATAATAAAACATAAAATTAGGCAATGCAAAACCACCATTTATTTTTGATTTACATAGATGCTTTTTAATTATTCTATGATTCTTATAATCCCAAATAAAATTGGTAACCATAGAGTCCACTTTCTTAAAAAAGTTTTTGGGAAGATATATCGGGATCATTTGAAACAGATATAGTAATTGTGGAAGAAAAATCATTTTTATCGCATTAATCTTACCTAGCATTGAAATAGGTAATTAAAGGGTAGAAAATTAGATTTAAATAAAGAATCATATCTTTTTGTTACATAAATTCCAAGATATTTATTTTTTTCATTTGCAATCTTGAAAGGATATTGTTGTAATATATATAAGTTATTTCCCATTATTGGCATGTTCACTTTTATTCCAATTAATTCTATATCCTGAAAACGATCCAAATTGAGTTATTAAATCTAACAAGTTAGGGATACTAATTTCTGGTTTTGTGATATAAAGTAATACATCATCTGCGTACAAAGAGATTTTATTTTCAGTTTCTTTAGTTTCATACCCATATATTTCAGGGTGTGATCTCACAGATTTTGCTAGTGGTTCTATTGCAAGTGCAAACAATAGTGGAGATAAAGGGCAACCTTGTCTGCAGCCTCGGAATAAGTTAAATTTAGTTGTTAACACTTGGTTTATTAATATTATAGCTGTTGGTCTGGTATATAGTAATTTAACCCATGTTATAAACTTCTCTCCCAGTTGAAAAAATTCCATAACCGAAAATAAATAAGACCATTCAATCTGATCAAAAGCTTTCTCTGCATCCAACGCAATAATTGATAAATCCTTATTAATGTTTCTTTTTGAATATATAATATTAAATAATCTTCTCAGATTGTTTGAAGTGTATCGTTTTGGTATAAATCCTGTTTGATCTGAATGAATTAGTTTATTAATCACTTTATTTAGTCTTTGTGCTAATATTTTTGTTAATATTTTTTGATCAGTATTTAAAAGAGATATAGCTCTATATGACCCTGGGTCATCAAGATTTTTATCTAATTTAGGTATAAGGGTTATAATAGATTCATTTAATGTTTCTGGTAATTTCTGTTGTGGTTCATATAGTGTCAAACGTGAGCTTTCTCTGCTCCAATACCATCTGGTCCTGGAGTTTTACCATTTTTTAATGATCTAATAGTTTCTTCAATTTCTTTAGTAGTTATTTCGACATTTAATAATTCCCTATCTTCTAAATCCAGTCTTTTTAGATTATAATTTTTTTTAAATGTTTCTACTCCTATTCGATTTTCTTTTGTTTTAGCTGAATATAATTTTTTATAATATTGCGAGAATCTCTCATTTATATCTTTAGTTTGTATTAGTAATTCCCCTTTATCTGATTTAATCCTATAAATTAATTTTTCTCCTTCCAATTTTCTTAACTGACGAGCCAATAGCTTATGTGGTTTGTCACCAAATTCAAATTGTATTTGTTTAGTATATTGGTATAGTTTTACAACTTGGTCTGATTGTATTTTATTTAATTTATATTTCAATGCAAAGATTTTATTATGTTTTATCATAGTTGGGTTAATGGCATTCTCTGTATCTAATTGTTTACTCTCTCTTTCCAATGTCTGTTGTACCTTCCGATTCTCTTTATTATAAAATGCTTGAGAAGATATCATAATTCCCCGAACATACGCTTTAAAAGTTTCCCGTAAAAGGGATGATGATATTTCTGGTGTATCGTTTGTTTCAAAGAAGATCTTGATCTGTTTTGTAATATATTCTTGAGTTATTTTGTCCTTTAAAATTTGTGGATTAAATCTCCATTGATCTTGTTTTTCCATTTTACCGGTTATTTTCATCTTAAAAGTTAAGGGTGCATGACCTGAAATTATAATATTATGATGTTTTGAATTATACGCAAGTGGGATAAGTTTTAAATCTACCAAAAAATAATCTATTCTTGAATAAGTTTTATGCACGGGTGAGTAAAATGAGTATTCTCGTCCTGTTGGATTTTGCAATCTCCATACATCTTTAATATTACTAGTGTCTATATATGCATTTATTAACTCACTGGAATGTGATTTAAGTTTTCGTTGTCTTGATGATCTATCCAAATAAGGATCTAGTGTGCAGTTTAAATCTCCTCCAATTATTAGATTGTGTTGTGATAATTCAGGACTTGTATTAAATATATATTTTTTAAAAACAGCGGACTATCAAAATTTGGGCCGTATACATTGACAAGAATCACTTTTTGTGTATATAATTCTCCTATTACAATAATATATCTACCGTCATTATCAGTTATTATTGAAGTATGTTTAAATGCAGAGCCTTTACGAATTAATATTGCTACACCTCTGGATTTGTGTGTAAAAGAAGAGTGATATACTTTATCAATCCATTTAGCTTTTAATCTATGTTCTGCCTCTTTTTTTAAATGTGTCTCTTGGATAAATGCAACATCTATTTTAAGTGCTTTTAAATGTGCTAATACCTTACCCCTCTTAATTGGTTCGTTAATACCTTTGACATTCCAGCTACAAAACATTATTCCTCCATTCCCCATATTCGTATGTAAGTCTTGCATCTTTTATCTAAAGGGATGTATACTAGAGCAAATGGTACAGTTCGATATACCAGACCTTACACCTGAACTTCGAATAGACAAATTTCAAAATCCTTGATTTTCTCTCATATATATATCTCCTTTGTATTAATTGATAATTCCACTCAAATATAAAATAATAATAGTAATAATCAAAAATAGTATTAAAAAGGAGATAGATTAAGAGATTAGTAAAGTGCACAAAGAAAGAAAAAACTACATCTAGTATATGTGTAGTTAGTGTTAGCCATACTAACATGGCTAGCAGTCTAAGGACTTCCATACTGAATGTTAAATGTTGTCCATCTCCATGATTCACTAAAATTAATATTGCAAAAAAAAAGAAATTATTATTTAAACCGGGGATATTAAACTATGATGTATAAAAAGTTCATAGTCAAATATATAGTAATATATATACTTAATGCCTATTAGAAAACTATAATAATAAAAAATATATTATAAAGAGAAAAAAAGTTTAAAATTAAAAAAATAATGAAAAAAGACACAATTTATGGAAAATAAATAAATAAATAAATAAATAAATAAAATGAAAAAAATAAAAGAAATAAAAAATGCCAGGAGAGATAAATGAAGTCAAAGATTATATTTGTAAATTTATTTTTACTATTTACTTAATTCTAAGTTAGTCGGTTGTAATTAATTATTAATTATTAATCAATAATCAACAATCAATAATCAATAATCAACAATTATTAGCTCTAATTGTTAACAATACCAGTGTATTAAATTTAATATGTTGATATATGTTAATTATTAATCTAGTAGTGTTAGTATTCTAATTATTAGTATTCATTGAATAGTCTTCAATCCACGTCTCCTCGATTTTCCCATCCGCCTCCTTCTCCGTCTTCTTTAGATGAAACAAGTCCATAGTCTATTGTAATCTTCAACCAATCTTGAAAATACAATTTAATTGTTCCTTTAATTCATCTCTGAAAGTTTCATTCAGTCTTCTTCTCGGTCTTTAATCATATAACTATATAACCATATAACAATTACAGCACGGAAACAGGCCCTCTCGGCCCTTCCAGTCCGTGCTGACCATTTGTTTTCCCCTAGTCCCATCTACCTGCACTCAGACCATACCCCTCCATTCCCTTCCCGTCCATATACCTATCCACTTTACTTTTAAATGTTAAAATCGATCCTGCCTCCACCACTTCTGCTGGAAGCTCATTCCACACAGCCACCACCCTCTGAGTAAAGAAGTTCCCCCTCACGTTACCCCTAAACTTCCGTCCCTTAATTCACATGTCATGCCCTCTTGTTTGAATCTTCCCTACCCTTAATGGGAAAAGCTTATCCACGTCAACTCTGTCTATCCATATAACCATATAACCATATAACAATTACAGCACGGAAACAGGCCCTCTCGGCCCTTCCAGTCCGTGCCGACCATTTGTTTTCCCCTAGTCCCATCTACCTGCACTCAGACCATACCCCTCCATTCCCTTCACGTCCATATACCTATCCACTTTACTCTTAAATGTTAAAATCGATCCCGCCTCCACCACTTCTGCTGGAAGCTGATTCTACACAGCCACCACCCTCTGAGTAAAGAAGTTCCCCCTCACGTTACCCCGAAACCTCTGTCCCTTAATTCTCATGTCATGCCCTCTTGTTTGAAACTTCCCTACCCTCAATGGGAAAAACGTATCCATGTCAACTCTGTCTATCCCTTTCATCATTTTAAAGACATCAATCAAGTCCCCCCTTAACCTTCTGCGCTCCAAAGAATAAAGACCTAACTTGTTCAACCTTTCTCTGTAACATAGTTGCTGGAACCCTGGCAACATTCTAGTAAATCTCCTCTGTACTCTCTCTATTTTGTTGACATCCTTCCTATAACTAGGCGACCAAAATTGTACACCATACTCCAGAATTGGTCTTACCAATGCCTTGTACAATTTTAACATTACTTCCCTACTCCTATATTCAATGCTCTGATTTATAAAGGCCAGCACACCAAAGGCTTTCTTTACCACCCTATCTACATGCGATTCCACCTTCAGGGAACTATGCACAGTTATTCCTAGATCCCTCTGTTCCACAGCATTCCTCAATTCCCTACCATTTACCATGTACGTCCTATTTTGATTTGTCCTGCCAAGATGTAGCACTTCACACTTATCAGCATTAAACTCCATCTGCCATCTTTCAGCCCACTTTTCCAAATGACCCAAATCTCTCTGTAGACTTTGAAAATCTACTTCATTATCCACAACACCACCTATCTTAGTATCATCTGCATACTTACTTATCCAATTTTCCACCCCATCATCCAGATCATTGATGTACATGACAAACAACAGTGGACCCAACACAGATCCCTGAGGCACCCCACTGGTCACCGGCTTCCAACCTGACAAACAGCCATCCACCATTACTCTCTGACATCTCCCATTCAGCCACTGTTGAATCCTTTGGGCAAATTTCAATGCGCCCTCTGGGTTTTTAAAATAATGCTCTTCCTGATTGTAAGTGACTCTCAGTGTTGCTGGGTATCTCAGAGTATACTTCAGATTCTTCACTTGCCTCAGGATTCTTTTGGTTTCTTTAAACGCATTCCGTTTCTTAGAGACCTCTGCTGGATAGTCTCGGTAGATACTGATCGAGTCTTCTTCATATTTAAGATTTCGACATTTTACAACTTTATTCATCATATCTTCCAAAACATAATCATATTGGACTTTTACTATCATTTGTCTTGGAGGAGCATCGTGCTTTGTATAACGTCTCATAACTGTGTGTGCTCGGGCTATCAAAGGTTTTTCTTCCAGAGATAGAACCTTTTGTAGTAAGTTTGCAGTAAACTCTCGGGTATTTTGATTCTTTTCTCTCCCTTCTCGAATACCCACGATCCTTAGATTCTGCCTTCTCTGGCATCCTTCCAGCTCAGTACACTTATCAGTAACTTTGGCCAGTAAGTCAGATAATCGTTGACTTTCTTTGACGAGAGTTTTCGTAGTCTGAGTATTTGTTTGGACTGATTCTTCAAGGTCTTTTATGGATGTTGATTGTAACAAAATTTCTTCCAGCACTGGTTCCATTTCCTTTTTCACCTTTTTTCAATTTTTTCATGCAGCTCTTCCATTATACTTGCAAATTTTTCGGTCACTACTTCTGTAATTTCCTTTCGGAGCATTTCTGATAAATCCATGGTCGAGAGATTAATTTCAGATTTTAACTCCTTCATCTCAATCTTGATTTTCTTCATTGATTCCATAAAGTTCATTTTTTCCAATTCCATCTTTAATTCAGACTTAATTTCTTTCTTTAATTCTGCCATTTCTTGCACAAAAAAAATTTTGAGTTCTTCCAGTTCCGATTTTTTTTTCGATTTTCTAAACACATCTTCTAGGGACTGTGTCCTACCTGAGGCCGAGGCTTCAGTTGGCCTTGTTCTTGTTCAGCCATTTTTCTTTGAAATCGGAGCCTGGATTTCTCCGGCGGTGGGCTGCGCTGTGTTGACATTACGGTCGCACGCCTGATGACGTCACTCACGCCAGCCGGTGCAGAAGCAGCAGATGCAGAAGCAGCAGGAGCAGCAGGTAGGTTTTTCAGCGTTTTCTCCCCGGTTTTTTCCCGTTTCTACACGGAGGTGGCTGGCATTGCCTCCTAATCCTCCATAGCACCACCGGAAGTCATCGTTCACCTGACTGACGTCAGTTGACAAGGCTCACCATAGGGAGGTCGACAACATGAGCAGTGTCACAGCTTCTCAAACAGTAGTGGGGAAACTGCTAGAGTCAGTTATTAAAGATGGGATAGCAGCACATTTGGAAAGTGATGAAAACATAGGACAAAGTCAGCATGGATTTACAAAAGGTAAATCATGTCTGACGAATCTTCTAGACTTTTTCGAGGATGTAACTAGTAGAGTGGATAAGGGAGAACCAGTGGATGTGTTATATCTGGACTTTCAGAAGGCTTTCGACAAGGTCCCACATAAGAGATTAGCATATAAAATTAAAGCACACGGTATTGGGGGTTCAGTATTGATGCGGATAGAGAACTGGCTGGCAAACAGGAAGCAAAGAGTAGGAGTAAACGGGTCCTTTTCAGAATGGCAGGTAGTGACTAGTGGGGTACCGCAAGGCTGAGTGCTGGGACCCCAGCTATTTACAATATATATTAATGATTTGGATGAGGGAATTGAATGCAACGTCTCCAAATTTACAGATGACACGAAGCTGTGGGGCAGTGTTAGCTGTGAGGAGGATGCTAGGAGGCTGCAAGGTGACTTGGATAGGCTGGGTGAGTGGGCAAATGCATGGCAGATGCAGTATAATGTGGATAAATGTGACATTATCCACTTTGGTGGAAATACAGGAAAGTAGACTATTATCTGAATGGTGGCCGATTAGGAAAAGGGGAGCTGCTACGAGACCTGGGTGTCATGGTACACCAGTCATTGAAAGTAGGCATGCAGGTGCAGCAGGCAGTGAAGAAAGTGAATGGTTTGTTAGCATTCATAGCAAAAGGATTTGAGTACAAGAGCAGGGAGGTTCTACTGCAGTTGTACAGGGTCTTGGTGAGACCACACCTGGAGCATTGCGTACAATTTTGGTCTCCAAATCTGAGGAAAGACATTCTTGCCATAGAGGGAGTACAGAGAAGGTTCACCAGACTGATTCCTGGGATGTCAGGACTTTCATATGAAGAAAAACTTGATAGACTCGGCTTGTACTGGCTAGAATTTAGAAGATTGAGGGGGGATCTTATAGAAACTTACACAATTCTTAAGTGGTTGGACAGGCTAGATGCAGGAAGATTGTTCCCGATGTTGGGGAAGTCCAGGACAAGGGGTCACAGTTTAAGGATAAGGGGGAAATCTTTTAGGACCGAGATGAGAAATATATTTTTAACACAGAGAGTGGTGAATCTCTGGAATTCTCTGCCACAGAAGGTAGTATAGCCTTGGCTATATTTAAGAGGGAGTTAGATGTGGCCTTGTGGCTAAAGGGATCAGGGGGTATGGAGAGAAGGCAGGTACGGGATACTGAGATGGATGATCAGCCATGATCATATTGAATGGTGGTGCAGGCTCGAAGGCCCGAATGTCCTACTCCTGCACCTATGTTTCTATGTTTCAAGCTAGAAAATATAGTTTTTTTTAATTCACTTTATCAAACCTTCAAAATTACTTCAGAATAAGTAGTTGCCCATTTAAAATGGAGACACCTTCTCTCAAGACTTTATAAAAGTTTGGAATTCGCTATCTCAGAGAGCTTTGTTAGTTGTAATATAACTATATTTGAAGTTGTGGTGGTACAGTGAACCTTAGAGGAATCAAATGTGAATTGGAAAATGCAGTCGAGCCACTTTCCTGCAGTAATCCCATCTCCCTTGATATCCTTAAAACCTGGTGTTTACTGCCTTAAATACATTCAGTGACTAAGCATCCACAGCCTCTTGGGTAACAAATTCCAAAGATTCAGGGTGCAGAGGCTTAGTTTAGCAGATGGTTTGCAGTTGGTTATCAACTATCTAGGAAATTGGCAGGGAAGGAGAAATAATTGATTGAGAGGCAATAAGACTCTCCTTGGCACTGAAGATGATGGCTACAGCTTTTCCACAGTTTACCTGAATTCAGTTACTGCTTATACTGGATGCTGGATAGGTACACGAGGAACGTGGATAGATCATGAAAGGGGAAGTAGAACTGGTCTTGTCAAAGTGCATGAGGAACATGAAATGTCATGTCCTCAGACCTTAGGCAGCATTTGGAACAGAAATGTACCTGCATTGTATACTTAGTTTTTATTTTAGACTTTAGAGGTACAGCGTGGAAACGGGCCTTGTTTTCATTTAATAAAAACCTTGTTTTTATTAAATGGAGTGAAATTAAAGTGATATCCACATATGCAAAACATCAATCTTAATTATGGCTTATCTGCAAAATATTTGGACAATGTAAGTCTTTCATACTGAAGCAGTAGAAAATTAAGCAGTAGGAAATGGCTGTTGAACACATAAGTATGTGCTTCTCAACCGATGAATATGTTGTCCAGTCATGATGAAAAACAGGAAATACTTGAAATACATTGAATACCTGTCTACATCTGTGGAGGGACCTGTTACATATCTGACAAACATATTTTGTACCCTGTGGCAGTTCCTGCGTTTATTTCAGATTGCCAATATTTTACGTTTTGCTTCCTCCTCTTTTTTTTTGCCTGGGTGGTGTGGAAGTAAGATGGAGAAAAAACAGACGTAGTCAATTGTTTATCACCATTGGGAAGTGCGTGTAAGTGGGTGATTCCGCACTTGTTTTTCGTGGAAATATGCCACACAAATGATTAGCTGCTGACACTACCCGGACACGTATATGAGAATCTGAATTAAGTTCAGAGGAGGCCAACGTCTGTGTTCTAGAGTGAATCAGTGACGT
Organism: Okamejei kenojei; assembly: GCA_035221665.1. Lineage (NCBI taxonomy): Eukaryota > Metazoa > Chordata > Chondrichthyes > Rajiformes > Rajidae > Okamejei > Okamejei kenojei. Next base: position 90,545,371 of record CM069133.1, read on the forward strand.
CAGGACGGATGTGAAGGGGGTGAAAAATAAATGATAATTATCAGAGGCTGAGTTGCACACATTCTGTAGTGTTCAGTATCTGATGTGAGTTGTTGTTTTACTTTCAGTTCCTACTTCCTGTGTTTTGACAAGTATATCAGGGACCTAGTTTGTAAGCACATTGTGACCTGGTTGCAGTGCAGTGCACTTACTGAGGCAAGTAAGTGACACTCGGTGAAATATTTAGCTTCTTATTAATAGTAAAGAAAACAGAGCTCATTGTCAGTTCCTGAGACATGGGGCTCTTGTGCTGCAAGGCTTGCCTTCACATAAAATAGGTTTAATATTCACAAGCACATTGGAGACTACATTGAGTTCCATCAGTGACCAAATAAAAGGCTCCAGAAATATGACAATAAAAATTTGAAAAGCGTTGATACATTTAAAGCCATGTTTTTCTCCTCATCTGAGAGGGCATCTTTGTGAAGGGCGCTACCACAGGTGTAGGTTGCTCTCCTCTACATTGAAATAAGCTTTAATTCGAGGAATCTGGAGAGGGTCAACAGTCCATCTGGAAGTGGCTCGAAGATCCTGACGTACTGTATTTTACTTGTGCTGGAGGAGGGACCCAGGAAGTCAGGAAGCAATGCATTGAACCATCTGCAGAGCCTATTGCTATGCAAGACAAAGAGACAGAACAAGAAGGTGTATCCATGATCATTCACATTACTTTTCAAAAGTAATTGCAGAATAGATTATATTGTGGGTTGCAGTAACAGTTGCAGGGAAGTATGACTTGAGAGTAGGAAAGGCAGAAACCGCCTGTCTTCTTGTAAATTATAAGTCAGCTTGACAATGGCAGTTAAACATTAATTAAACATTTAATATCGTGCACAAACATAACACTTTATCATAATAAGTACCACTTTTGGTGATAAAATGTGCTCCCAGTTATTATTCCAATAATAGTAATCCATTGGAGTTGTGCAAGATGAGTGGAACAGTAGGTGGGGAGACAGGGGGGGAAACACTTCCTCTGGTGGGACAATCAGGACGATGTAATCTTAAAATTGGAATTAGGCTTTACCGCTGTGATAGTAGAAAGCAATTTGTCGCATGAATGCTGAGACAGGTAGAGTTTTGTTAGGAAAGAGATACTGAATCAAGACAAGCCAATGGAGTTAAGATACTGTTGGCTATGATCTGAGGAAATTGTGAAACAGGATCTAGGGGCTAAAAGGCACATTTCCATTCCTCTCTTACCATTCCTCTGGTTTAATATTGTGTTTTCTTGTATTGCAGTGAGCAGAAAATAAGAGTGCAAGCAGACCTTGTAGAAGTGGAATGAGGTGATACAAAATTGTACGTTGCCTCAGTATGAAGTTGTATAGGCTGCTTTAAACATAGCTAGCTAAAACTTGGTAGGATTACAGTCTGCATGTAATGATTATCTGGTTGGGGAGAGGTGTCTTATCGGGCACAGGGTTTGGACAACGTCTGGTGAAGTGAATGACGGGGAACTGGGATCTGTTCATTTCAAAGTCAAAAGTCAAAAGAGTTTATTGTCATGTGTCCCTGACAGGACAATGAAATTCTTTCATTGCATAGCACAACAGAACATAGTAGGCATTGACTACAGTTATATACTTAAATACACACATTAATTAATAAATTAATAAAGTGCAAATAACAGATGGAGCGGTATTAATGTTCATAGTTTTGTCCGAGCCAGGTTTAATAGCCTGATGGCGGGTGGGGAAGTAGCTACTCCTGAACCGGGTTGTTGCAGTTCTCAGGCTCCTGTACCTTCTACCCGAAGGTTGCAGGGAGATGAGTGTGTGGCCAGGGTGATGTGGGTCCTTGATGATGCTGCCAGCCTTTTTGAGGCAGCGACTGTGGTAGATCCCCTCGATGGAAGGAAGGTCAGGGCCGATGATGGACTGGGCAGTGTTTACTACTTTTTGTAGTCTTTTCCTCTCCAGGGCACTCAAGTTGCCGAACCAAGCCACGATGCAACCAGTCAGCAAGCTCTCTACTGTGCACCTGTAGAAGTTAGAGAGAGTCCTCCTTGACAGACCAACTCTCCGTAATCTTCTCAGGAAGTAGAGGCACTGATGAGCTTTCTGATATAATTGCATCTGTGTTCTCGGACCAGGATAGGTCTTCACAGATGTGCATGCCCAGGAATTTGAAGCTCTTGACCCTTTCAACCATCGACCGGTTGATATAAACAGGACTGTGGGTCCCCATCCTACTCCTTCCAAAGTCCACAATCAGTTCCTTGGTTTTGCTGGTGTTGAGGGCCAGGTTATTGTGCTGGCACCATATGGACAGTCGCTCGATCTCTCTTCTGTACTCCGACTCATCCCCATCAGTGATACGTCCCACAACAGTGGTGTCGTCAGCGAACTTGATGATGGAGTTCGCACTGTGACCGGCTACGCAGTCATGGGTATAGAGTGAGTACAGCAGGGGGCTGAGCACGCAGCCTTGAGGTGCTCATGTGCTGATTGTTATCGAGTCTGACACATTTCCACCAATAGGAACAGACTGTGGTCTGTGAATGAGGAAGTTGAGGATCCAATTGCAGAGGGATGCGCAGAGACCCAGTTCTGCGAGTTTGGTAACCAGCTTGGAGGGGATGATTGTGTTAAATGCTGAGCTGTTGTCAATGAATAACAGCCTGACATATGAGTTTTTGTTGTCCAAGTGGTCCAGAGCGGAGTGGAGGGCCAGCGAGATCGCGTTGATCTGTTGTGGCGGTAAGCGAACTGCAGTGAGTCCAGGTTTTTGTCAAGCTAGGAGTTGAGTTGCTCCATGATCAACCTCTCGAAGCACTTCATCACCACAGGCGTTAGTGCCACAGGTCGATAGTTATTGAGGCACGTCACCTTGCTCTTCTTGGGCACCGGTATGATGCCCTTTTGAGGCAGGTGGGAACCTCAGACCTCAGAAGTGACAGGTTGAAAATGTCCGTAAAAACTCCAGCCAGTTGGTCCGCACAGGTTTTTAAAACACGACCAGGTATGCCATCAGGTCCAGACGCTTTTCGAGGGTTCACCCCTCTGAAGGATTTCCTGACGTCGGCCTCTGTGACTGAGACTGACATACCATCACAGTGAATGGGGGCTCGGGAAGGCACATCGGTGTTCTCCCTATCAAAGCGTGCGTAAAATGCATTGAGCTCATCAAGGAGTGATGCATCACTCGAGCTGCCTCCTGGTTTCGCCTTGTAGGAGGTGATTGCATTCAGTCCCTGCCACAGCTGCCGAACATCTGTCTCATCCTCCAGTTTGGAGCAGAACTCCCTTTTGGCCTTTTTGATGGCCTTACCAAGGTCGTATCTGGACTTCGTGTAGACCACTGTATCATCAGACAAGAATGCCCGGTGTCTGGTCTTCAGAAGAGTGCGGATCTCAGAGTTCATCCAAGGTTTCTGATTGGGAGAGATTAAGTTGAAGGATCTTTTAGAGATTAAGTTGAAGGATCTTTTGGTTGTAAATAGTTACACAAGTCAGTGTTAACAAGATAAAGTTCTCATTATTGTTGTAAAAGGATTGCTTCATAGAAAATATGAAAATATTAAAAGTTAGTGTCTAAAGTCAGCATGTTATACAGGTACAGTTCATTTCAAAATATTATTTTAATTAAAATATGTTTTCTATACAGTCAACAAAGCTTGATGAATGGGTAGAGATTTGTCAGAATACAAGTTAACGGAAAAAATTGCCGAGAGTAGTTGCCGTACATGTTCCAATTTGAACACATCTGCCCTGCTGTCAGTGACTTTGTTGTTGCATGTCACTCAGCTGTCCCCGGCTGCTCCGGCTCAGACTTACATTGTACAATCTTAAGCTGGGCCACTGGTTCTGAACACCCAGCATAGTTTAGTTTAGAGATACAGTGCGGAAACAGGCCATTCGGCCCACCGAGTCCACGCTGACCAGCGATCCACGCACATTAACACTATCCTACACACACTAGGGACAATTTACACATACATCAAGTCAATTAACCTACATGCCTGTACGTCCTTGGAATGCGGGAGGAAACCAAAGATCTCGGAGAAACCCATGCTGTGACGGGGAGAACGTACAAACTCCGTACAGACAGCACCCGTAGTCGGATCAAACCCGGGCCTCCGGCACTGCAAGCACTGTAAGGTAGCAACTCTACCACTGCGCCACCGTGCCGCCCCATTGTCTCCGGTCTTAAAGCTTCCACCTGTTAAGTCTCAATCTTCATTCAAATGCAATGGATACCAGACAGTGCTGATGGAAAGAACATATTATCATATGAATCACAATCAGGAAAAGGCTACTGAATAGTTCATCGATGCTCCATCATGGCTGATCTCATTGTAACTTCTGCATAAGGCCAGTACACCTTCATTTCCTTGCTGATCAAGAATATATTTACCTTTCCCTTAAAGCTATTGAAAAACTCTGTTTCCACTGCCCTCTGAAAAAGAGGGTTCCAAAGACTATTTAAAACAGTGAATCCTTGCTCCAGATTATTGCATGAGAGGAAACACCCTCTTCCTATTCACCATGTCGATCACTCAGATTCCTCTGACTCCTCTCATTTTTCTAAACTACAGCAAATACAAACTTTGCTTGACTAATAAGACAGGACAACCAGTTCATTCTGTTATTCTCGTAAATCTGTTCTGAATATCTTTCCCTAAACAAGGAGATCATTATTTAATATTTTATTAGCAATTGTACAAGGAGAAAGTAATCGACATAACAATTATACAATTTTCGTACAGCTTCAATTTTAGCATTTTATAAACAAATAAGTAAATTGGAAAAAAGAAAAATGGAAAGAAGGGAAAGGAAGAAGAAAGGAAAGAGAAAATAAAGAATTTCGAAAAAGATACGAAAAAGAAAGAAGAAAAACCCCTGAACTAACGAAGAAGTGAGAGAAAAAAAAAAGCTGAGAAATATCCCACTACCCTTCCCTACGCCCGCTCACCCGACCCTCGGTTTTGAATTTGTGTTCAACCATTCTGTTGTTGAAGAAATTAAGTGAAAGGAGACCATATTTAGGAAAATTGATCTGATTTGTCAGACAAAACAAGCCTTATTTTTTCTAAATGTAATGTCTCGGTCATTTCTGTCATCCACATCTTCACTGTGGGAACTGTCATCTTGCCGTAGAGGGAGTACAGAGAAGGTTCACCAGACTGATTCCTGGGATGGCAGGACTTTCATATGAAGAAAGACTGGATAGACTCAGCTTGTACTCGCTAGAATTTAGAAGATTGAGGGGGGATCTTATAGAAACTTACACAATTCTTAAGGGGTTGGACAGGCTAGATGCAGGAAGATTGTTCCCGATGTTGGGGAAGTCCAGAACAAGGGATCACAGTTTAAGGATAAGGGGGAAGTCTTTTTGGACCGAGATGAGAAAAAAGATTTTCACACAGAGAGTGGTGAATCTATGGAATTCTCTGCCACAGAAAATAGTTAAGGCCAGTTCATTGGCTATATTTCAGAGGGAGTTAGATGTGGCCCTTGTGGCTAAAGGGATCAGGGGGTATGGAGAGAAGGCAGGTACAGGATACTGAGTTGGATGATCAGCCATGATCATATTGAATGGCGGTGCAGGCTCAAAGGGCCGAATGGCCTACTCCTGCACCTATTGTCTATGTTTCTATGCATACGTTATTCCAGATGTGGCATCTACAATTTTCTGTGCAACTGAAATATAACCCACTACTTTAGTATGTAGTTGTTCTAGCAATAAATAATTACATTATGTTTGCGGTCCTAATTACTTGCTCTATCTGCACGTTATTCCTTTACAAATCACACATACCTTTATCACTCTGCATCTAAGAGTGTTGCAGTCTCTTACTATTTAGATAATGTTACTTTTTACTTTTCCTGCCAAAATAATCAATTTCTCAACTGTAGTTAATGCAAAGTTAACTCCAGACTCAAAACTAATTATATTGGGAATACTGGAAACAAACCAGATATTAACAACACAACAAAGAATTTTTATCGGTTATAGTTTAATAATCGGTAAAAAATTAATACTAAGATTTTGGAAAGGTCCTACTTCCCCCACAACAAATGTGGATTACAGAAATGTCGGAGACATTGCACTTGGAACGATTAAGGCTTGCCCTGATGGACAGGCTGGACCAGTTCAGAGGAATATGGTCTCCATTTATTGAATATTTAAAGGGTTAAGATGGTCCAGTTCGAAGCCATGACGGAAGCCTGAATGCATGAATGGATGAAGAATTATAGACAATAGTTCATAAATATATCTCCATTGAAGAATACCTTGTTTAATATTCCACTCAATCAGTTTATCTCTCTTTTTTTTTCTTTTCTTTTTCTCAACTGCTATAAAATAAAAAATAAAAATTATAGAAGTACAAATAAGATTGACTGTTAATTTTAAAAATATTAAGAATGTATGTGACGTTAATATTTTCCTTTGTTTTAATTGAATCTTATATTTCTTCTTAATATGTAATTACTTCTAATAAAAATATCTTACAAAAAAAAAAAAATTTCCTGCCAAAATAATCAATTTCACATTTCCATTTATTATATACCAGTAGCCTTTCTATATATATATATATATATCAGTAGCTTCCTTTTACCTTCCTCACGACTTATTTTTTAACTTATGTTTATCATTATCAAACTTAGCAACCATACCTCTGGTTCATTCATCCAAATTATTTATATGAAATGCAAAAAAGTGGAGGCATCAGCACCAATGCTGTGAAACACAGCATGTCACATTTTGTCAATGAAGAAAGAATCAATTTATACCTACTCTCTGTTTTATATTAGCCAGTTAATCTTTTACCCATGCCATTATATTATTCCTACACCATGAGCTTTTGTTTTCCATAGTAAGCTATGACATGGCACCTTACCAAATGCTTTCTGGGAATCCAAGTATCATATATCTTCCCGATTCTCTTTATCTCTATTTCTTCAGTTATTTCTTCAATTTACTGCAATAAATTGTTAAAGCATGATTTTCCTTTCAGAGAATCTACCTGCATACCTTGAATGTTTCTGAGTTCCTTACTATAATGTTTTCTATAATAGCTGTTAACCTTTTCCTCAGGATAGATATTAAGTTAGCTGGACAAATTGTTATCTTTGTTACCTGCTGTAAGAAGATGTCAAGCTGGGTATTTTTTGTGCTTGTTGGATAATGGAAGTGATGTGACCCAATTTAAACCCAAATTCCAATGTTTGTGAATGCATTGAATCAATAGTCACTTATGAATGCGACAAGTGAACATTTCTACTCTTTTCTTTATCATTTCTACTACATCAAAATTAGATGAATGCAAAACAGGCTACTGGTTACTGCCCTAATGAGTACTATTCATTGTAATTGCAGATATTAAAGAAAATAGATAAATAGGTCTCTACGTGAGAGTGATATCATAAAATATTACGGGGGAAGGGAAAAACCACAAACTTATCAGGAACAAATACTTTTGCACACTTGAGCTCTAACTAAAAGGGGCATAGGAAGCCTCCCTCATTTGTTGCACAGCAAAGCTATAAACAGTAATAGTCAGGAGACTCAATTTAAAGTTGTTAAATTACTACCATTTCAGTTAGGTAAGGTTTTCTCCTAATTCTGTGTACTAGAATTTTGTTAAGAATCGATGGTGCCACATTACTTTTTTTGTGTTTGAAAATCTTACCATGTTGGAAATGCCACTGGCTTTCTGTTTCTTTTCACACGTTGCACTACCTGTTGTACTGGTGTATGTTATGATTGTACTAGTCTGTGGTATGATTTGCTGCAGTGCAATTCATACCATAGATAATGCAATTTATTGTTTTTCACTGTATCTCGGTTCACAAGACAATAATAAAGAGATTAAACCATTGATGAAGAGTGCATGTTCTTTAAAAGTTGTTATCTTATTTTCAGGGTTTAATCACATCAGTTCTTTCCAGCTAGATCGTCATCATGCTGACATTATCATCTTGAGAACAGATGGCTCTGATGTAACATTTGTTGCAGACTGAAATGCAAAAGGTTTTCAAATCAGTCTGAAGAAGAGTTTCGGCCCGAAATGTCGCCTATCTCCTTCGCTCCTTAGATGCTGCTGCACCCGCTGAGTTTCTCCAGCCTTTTGTGCACCCTAGGTTTTCAAATTAGTTCACTTGTATCCGTGCTCAGCCAAGACTGCTGGTCAAAGTGATGAAATAAATTAATATATTTTCTAAGTCTAAGAATATTTGTACCAATGTGATTTTTGAGGTCCTTGTATGGAAGAACTTTGGAGATATCAGGAACCTGATGCTAATCAAAGAGAGTGAAGCATGATTATTTAGTTTATTCATTCCTCAGAATTATTTTCTCGCTGCAAACATCTGATATTCTGTGGCCAACAGAGCCGCACTTTCCATTGTTCATTTTTGAAGACAAACTTTAACTGTTGCTGACTGCTTGTTTCCTGTTGGAAATTGACATTTGATTATTAGAATGGAAGGCGCCTTAAAGACCCACCTAATGCAGTTTTCAGAAATGCCTGCTAATGGATAAACAATATGTGTCTAATAGCAGAATTCTTCTTAAATATGCAAATTAATATCCTATTAACTTCCCCACCTGACTCCCCTGTAGTTAGTTGTTAATCCAGTTCTATCTAGGTCACTGCCTTTGGTTTGCGGTGTCAACCTTCCTCTGTGGCTATGTTAGATATTTAAATAACTCCATTATCTTTGAAGACTTTCTTTTAACTACAATAAACCATGAATGGAGATTCAATTGACAAGGCACCCTTATGTTGCTGAAAAATATTTGTTGTAAGGCTGTAAGTAGGCATCAATAAAGCTAGTCATGCTATCAACAATCTGTTGGCACAATATCCACAGACAAGAGAGATATACCTACATCTAGAAGGTGTTTACATTCACATGGAGAAAAGGTAATTATAATATCTGATTCTTGTTTTAGAAGTCGATTTAAGGCTGCTGTTGGCATTCTATCCGGTGTGACCACGTGTCTTGCATTCGTGAAGCCAGCAATCAATAACATTTCATTGATGACACTGGGAATCCCCTGTACAGCTCTGCTTATTGCTGAACTAAAAAGGTAAGTCATTGCAAACTGTTGGGTACAAATATAGCTACCCACTGCACGGTAAGTGTTGACTTAAACCTATTAATATTGTTGCCCTGTTTTCATATGTTTATGTTCCTATCATTTGCAGGAAACAGACTTTATACTGAATCCATATCATGAATTTTATTGCTGTTAGCTCCCCCTCTTATTGCTGGAGATGAAAATCTATATTGCATAATTTTACCAAGAAAGACTAATTGGGCAGTCACACTACCCAGTTCAGAATTTCAGAGCTTAATTCACTGCCTACTTTGATCTCTGACTGTGGGCTCCTGAGTTGTATTAAAGCTTAACCAAAGAATGAAGAACAACAACGTGATTGGTAAGGCTTTTAATACAGTAAAATGCACCCGAGCTGCTTCACAAGAACTTAATCAAACACATTTTGACCCTGAGCCACATAAAGTGAAATGAGTGCTACAGCCTAAAGCTTGATCGATTAAGTAGATTTAAGCGAGTATATAAAGGGACGTAAGAGGTAGAAGGACAGTGAGCTTTAGTGAGGCAAATCCTTGACAGCTGACGCCACAGTTGCCAGTGGTGGAGATTCGACCTCTCTTCACTAGGGTTTAGAGGAGTTGAAACTTACAAAGTCCTGATGGGATTAAACAGACTGCAGGCGGTTAGGGATCACAGCCTCAGGATATAGGGTCAGATGTTTAGAATTGAGAGGTGAGTCTGTGGAATTCTCTGGTATAGAGGGCTGTGGAGACCATGATGGCTAAATATATTTAAGAAGGAGAAGGCTTTGAGGGAGAGCCAGAATGGTAATGAGAAGGAAGGTCAACCATGAATGTAGTGAATGGTGAAGCAGGTTAGAAGGGACAAATTATCAACTTGTGTTCTTATTTACTCTCTGTTTCCATGAAAGTGAGAAATCTAATACTTAGGCCTAAAAATTAAGGAACATTTTTGTCCACTCTACCATTCAATTTTAAAACAATGATGAAATTTCCACCAAGTGCTTAAATTTCCTTCTTTGTTCCGTTTGTGTCTGACACACAAATGTGGACATCCCACATTCCATTTGCATGATTTGAGTCAACATGTGCATGGCCTGTGGACATTCATAATTCTTGTGCTGCCTGCTTTATTGTTGGTTGAAAGGGTACAAGCTTAAATGCTCTGGTTCACCTTTTGCACCTTTCCAGAGGGTAAACATTTCCTCTCTCACTCACCATAAATGTTGCCTGTCCTTCCAGCAGTTTTGGCCTTTGTTTTAGCTTTCTCAGATCTGCAATATTTTGTGTTTGCACTAAACAATATGAAAGTTGTACCCAATAATTTACAGGATATAATGCGATCACTGGTATACAAAAACCCCTCAAAATGAATTTCCAACTGTTTTCAGTATCAAGTGAAGCTGTTATTGCTTACTGTTCTGGCATTGTTTTTTTTATATTTATTAGCATTTTTTGGTCCCAGATTACAAGCGTGGTTTATGAAGACCAATGAACTCTGTCGATCATTTACATGGTGTACACAAGTCATGTGGTGAAATTATAAGGAAATTCTTCCCTTAGCAATGTGGACAATGAAATACCTTTCTGCACTCCTTCACTGTTTGGGCATTGTCCCAAAGCAATTCCATTCAACAGGCAGAGGTTGATGCTAATTTAGTGTGGGTCCTGCAAAAGTCCCTTATGGCATCTACGAGACATATTCCTCCAGAGATTTTCAGAAGATCCATCCTGACCTTGAGATTCAAAGCATTGTTGTTCTTAAAACTAAAGAGTTTTCCCAATGATTTTACTTCATTTTTCTTGGCACATTGTGCGCAAAATAATTATAATTAGAGGGGAAAAGTTGAATGAGCAATACCTACCTCTTTTCCCAGAATCTGTTTGTCTGCTTTATATGTTCCGAATCTATGGGTGTGGTACATTATTATTTTAGAACACCCTGCATCTGAAAACAAACACGGAGTGACTCTGGAGTATTTTGTTAATGTTAGCATAGATCAAGATGTACAAGAGTCAGAGTTGAATGTTGTTCCTCCCTGAATAATTGGGTTGCGGTGGGATGAGAAAAAATTATTGAAAAGAATTTATGCCTATCAGACCTGGTTCCGACATTTGCAATTCTAGTTCTCTGAGGCAGTTTGGGCTACTAATGTGTAACTGACTCACTGGACCTCAAGGGCAGGTAGGCCAGTCATTACCACAATGACAAACTTAATCCTCTGTTGGCATTTTCAATGGAATAAAGCAGACCTTTGAATTCAGAGAAGGTCCGCTGACATAGGTTCAGTTTGGCTAATGCGAAGTGCTTATACAGACCGACAATAACCACAGCCTAAGTTGCTCCCTGCTGGGCCTGGTGGCCAAGCATTGTCCATTGCTAACACATTCAGTATCTTTTCTCCTTCCAGAGTATGACTGGGATGATCCCAATGGTTTTTGACTCGGCTGCACAAGAATGTACACGCCAGTTTGCTGGCTGGTTATTTACCAAAGAATCGAAAAATCAACTTTCCTCCGTGATGTCAATAGTTAGCATGGACTCTAATGTGCACCTCAAATTGAAACACAGAAAATGCTGGAAATACTCAGCAGGTCAGATAGCATTTGTGGACAATAGATAGCGTTTCAGGTGAAGACCCTTTGTCAGAGTTTAATGTTTCAGGTCGAACCTGAAATATCGACTCTGTTTCTCTTTCCACCATTTTCTGCTTTGTTTCTTATTTCTAGCCTCTGCAGTTTTTTGTTGTTGATTTCATACCCAATTCAAATTTGCTTTATTACACAAGCAGAGAGCTTCAATGAGCATAGAAGAACAACAGGGTAGAGAAAACCATCAGTCAATTAAAGGGGGGGCTACCTGGTTCATTTGCAGGCATCCTTAATACTCACCAGTAATTTGTCTAGAATGATAGATGTGAGTTGCATCGGGCCATTGAATTGGTAAAGGAGCAGGGCATAGCTGTCTTCTTCTGAGGAGGAGAGCATTGAAGGCGGGTCTCACTTCGCCAGACATTGCTGTTTGTCAGTGTGTCGCCAAAATATATTTTGTTAAAAGGAAGGAGCAAACTAAACATTTTGCATGTGTCCTTGGATGAATAATGATCTAAGGAAACAATTGAGGTCAAGGAAAGGTGCATATGTTGCATGTACAACAGAAGAATGCATAATAAGAAAGAATGTGAACAGATTAGGAGAAAATTTAAAAACAAACAGAAGGCTTGAAATTTAATTATCAAGGAATGTAAACCAAATAGCACATATCTTACTGATCAACAAACATAGGGAAGGTTCAGATGAGAACAGGCTCATTAAGGGATTATAGATCACCACATAACAGGGGAATGTGGCAAAATATTTAGTTAATTAGCCACATTGGAGTCTGAAGAAGGGATTCGACCCAAAAACTTTGCCTATTTCCTTCACTCCACAGATGCTGCCTCCCCCGCTGAGGTTCTCCAACATTTTTGTCTACCTTCGATTTTCCAACATCTGCAGTTCCTTCTTAAATATTTAATTATTTAATTTTGTTATCAGGGATATTGAATGGGTAGACATACAAATGGATAATGAAAGGAGTAATCAGTGAATTTAAAATAGAATAAAGGTTTCAGTAGATTGCATCTTTGCATTTTAACAAATCAAGGCAAGACAAAGCAGAGACTACACGTGCATTAGAAAAATATCCCAGGTTATTTTAATTGATACCCGCATAAAGACAAATTAGTCACCTCAATTATGAATTAACTTTGAAGATCAAAAAAGTAATAGTGAATAGAAGAATATCTGGAAATTAAATGTATCATAAAAAATGGACATTGAAAGGCAACACCTTGCTTGACATTGTTTCAGAAAATTTAGACAGAGTAGAATTTCAGGTTTAGGTTTTAGCTTATTATTGTCACATATACTGAGGTACAGTGAAACACTTTGTTTAGCATGCTATCCAAACAAATCAGATGTACTATACCTAAATACAATCATATAAAACTCAAGTAAATTAGATAGAGCAAAGGTGAAAATACAGAGTGCAGAATATATTTCTCAGCATTGTGGACCATCAGTTCCATAGACCAAGTGCAATGTCCACTATGAGGTGGAGGTGAATCGAACAGTATCCTAAGTTGTGGAAGGACTGTTCAGAAGCCTTGTAATAGAGGTAAAGAAGCAGTTCCTGACTTTTGGTGGTGCACACCTTCAAGCTGCTGTACTTTCTGCTAGACAGGAGCAGGGAGAAGAAGGAATGACCAGGATGGGACAATCTCTTCGGGTGGCGCTGCGAGCGGCAGCCTCACCAGCAGCTCGTCTGTCCTTTCAACCTTTTTTGTTATTTTTAGTGCATCTAAATGCATGATTTATTGTTTCTCGGTATGTTTTATGTGGGGGAGAATTGGGGGAAACTGTTTTCGGTCAGTTACCTCGACGGATATGCGACTTTTCTCCTTATCGCATCTTTGCTTCCCCCTCGCGGCCTAACAACTGGTTTGGTGTGGCATTTCCAGACCAGTGATCGACCCAGAGCTTCAGCAGCAGGCACGGCTTGGACTTACCATCATGGAGCCTGGGATCCTGTGCGGAGGGTCGCCAGTGTTGGAGCTCCAACCACAGGGGCCTACTGACTGCAGCGATCTTCGGAGCTTCTAGCCGTGGGCGGGGCGCAGACTTACCATCGCGGAGCCTGGGACTCCTTGCCGGGGATTTCATTTCACGCTGCTCCTCTGAAGCAGCGTGAAATGAAAATGGAGTCAATAGTGGGAAGTCTGGTCTATGTGATGGTTGGGCTATATCTACAAAGCTTTTCTTGTGGAAATTATTTATCTGGATATACCTATTTGCTAAGATATCATTTAAGAGACTAATGCATGGGGCCAGAGAAGGTAGTGTCAGGAGACTAGTGACAAAATGGGCTGCTGGCTGGTTTCAGGAGAAAACGTAAAGTGGCTTCTTACAGCAGAATAAGGTGGGTGGTGGAGCTTCCCCTCTGTGTACAATTTAGATTCTAGAATCCAAAAACACAATACCAAAATTTGAAGATAATACCTAATTAGAGGGGATGCAGGATGGGGTGGGGAGTTGAGGGTGGAGGGTTGGTAGCAGGGTATGATGGTCAATGCCACTGTTTATTTCTCGAGATATAGCATTGAAACACAGAATACCTATCCCAAACTGATATGGACATTGGTTATATTACATTGTATATTGTAAAAAGGATGTAGAACTGTGGAGAAAGTGCAAAATATATTTACAGGGATGATGCCTGAAATGTAAGCACATGCCCATCAGGAAAGGACAAACAAACTGGTTCACTTTTCTCTTGAGAAAAGGCTGAGGGTGACCTAACCAATGTCTTTGAAATCATTAAATCAGTTGATAGCCTGTGGAAATGGCTTTCACAGGGATTGATTTAAGTGAATTGTTGATGTTTTTTTATGGGGAGGCTGGTCAAATATGTGAGGGGGAAGGGAGATTCCATTGGGAGATTGAGGAAACTCAAATGATATTAATTAGGCAAGGGCTGTTTATTCTGAATGGTCAGTTTCTTTGCTACTTACAGTATATAACGTAATCTTATGTTGGGATGCTCCCATGGTTTGAAGATTCGCTTAACCAATTGTAACAAATAATAAATGAAAGCCAGCAATACTAATTCTCCACCCAATGTTTTTTGAATGACATATTTAATTAGGCACACATAATGGTCTTGCACATCTGCCTAATAGGCCCTGTCATGTATTGACGTTTACCATGAGGAAAATGAAAGGGTGAATTGGTCCTTCAGGCACAACAATGGGCCGGCACAGAAAGGGAGCAAATCAATAAATTGAATGTGGCCTTGCCAAAGAAAGGAAAGTTAGCATCTCAGCTGAATGCACACCCTAGCTGGATTATAATTCATTTAACATTGGCTTTCTATTGCTTCTCTGTGGTGTATGCCATGGGGCTAGATGAATGCTTGACAGACTTTGACCTCATTCAACATTCATGAGGAACATGCAGCCTGATGGCTATGATGGACACTGTATAGTGGTTGGACATACTGACAATGGGGCATTGTTGTAGGGGATTGTCTAGTTAGGAATGAAAAGGAACATTGTTGAAATAATGATTGCCTACCTAAATGTACCACTCTTTGCAGTTGTGATTGGAAGTCCTGTAAGCTATGCTACCTGCCAGTGGGTAGGCTAAGAACATCACGTTGCGGCTTGATAAGAGCTTGGATTGGGAGAAGATCCAGTTGTTCTGATCCATGTGGTACCCGACAACATTAGTAGAATTAGGAATAGGTTTGCTAAGAGATATTGCATGGCATGAGACTAATAAAAGCACTTAATTTTGAAGGCAGTAGTCTCCAGATTGTTACTGGAGTAAATTTATTTATCTTAGATTGGAGCAGAGAGTTTGTTTGTTTGTTTTTGTTTATTATTCTCACCTGCATTGAGATATGGTGAAAAGCTTTTGTTTGCATGCTATACAGTCAGAAAGCATGAATACAGAAGATAGACACAAAAAGCTGGAGTAACTCAGTGGGACAGGCAGCATCCCTGGAGAGAAGGAATGGATGATGTTTTGGGTCGAGACCCTTTAGGGAAAAGGGAAATGAGAGATATTGACGATGATGTAGAGAGATCAAAATTCATATCAATGGGCTGTAAGCTGCCCAAGCGAAATATGAGTGGTGAATACCCAGTGTTATGAATATTGATTTCTCTAACATCAAGTAACCCTGACATTCCCTCTCTCTCTATCCCACCTCCACCCAAATCGCACCAGCTTCTCGTTTTCACCCAACAAACAACTAACAATGGCCTGTTTCCTTTATTATCGTTACTTTTTTGCATATATTTCACTCATTGTTCTTTATCTCTTGATGTCACCATCTATATCTCTCGTTTCCCATTTCCCTAACTAGTCTGAAGAAGGGTCTCGACCCGAAACGTCACCCATTCTTTCACTCCAGAGATGCTGCCTGTCCCGCTGAGTTACTCCAGCTTTGTACGTCTCTCTTTCGTTTAAACCAGCATCTGCAGTTCTTTCCTAATCATGAATACAATCAAACCATACACAGTGCAAAGATAAAGGGTAACAATGTTTAGTGCATCTCCAATGAGATGGATGGGAGGTTGGGACTTCACTCTAGCTGATGAGAGGACCATTCAGTTCATCATAGTCATACAGCATGCAAACAGGCCTTTCGGCCCAACTTGCCCATACCGGCCCAGCTACATTAGCCCACCTGCCTCCGTTTGGCCTGTTGATTGATAGCAGCTGGGAAGAAACTGTTCCTGAATCTGGAGATATGCGTTTTCAGCCATCAATATCTCCAGCCTGAGGGGCAATGGGAGAAAAGGATGTGGTCAGGATGGGACTTGTCCTTGATACTGGTGGCCTTCTGAGGCAGTATGAAGTGTAGATGGAGTCAATGGAAGCTGGTTGTGTGATGGTCTGGGCTGCATCCACAACGCTCTACAAGCCCTTGCAATCTTGGATGAAGCTGTTCCCGAACCAGGCAAAGGAACACTGTTACGGAAGTAATTACATGATGTTGAGGCTTGATTAAGTAACCTTTCGACAAAAGATTTAAGAAGCAGAGGCAGGGGTGAGCGATGTGGTGCCTCATGCCTGCTCGGTCATTCAATAACACAATGGATGATTTTCTACCTTTGTTCCTCTTTTTCTGCAATGGACCTATATCCCTTGGTTCCTTTAATATACAAAATCTGTCAATCTCTAAACATACTCCATGACTGATAAGGTCAAATAATTTGTAATAATACTGAGGAACAATTGAGCATTTATATTGCAGCACAAAATGGAAATAAAATTGGTTCATTAAAGCAGATCCATTATTTTTCCAACAGCAGGCTTGCCCTGCAGAATGTATGTTGTAAAATGTATGTCCTGCAGTTATAGGAATAAGGGATCATCTGCATTTAATGCCACATGAAGTGGATGGGATAGAAAGGAATTATTCTGGACCAGAGTTGTATAACTTCTAATAACTGAATATAGAGGTTTTTTGAGTCCACCTTCCAGCTGAGGTTGATGGATTATGCTGCAAGACTATTTTCTCAGTGTCATTGTTTGTATATCTTACCGTGAAGTGCTTTGTGATGTTTTCCTATATTAAGAAGCCTAAATAATTACAATTTTCTGTTCAAAGTTAAAATTCTATATGAATTTGATAGTAATTTGGAGCCTGAAATATTCTAATGGGTCCAGTAATTGGTTCAGGTTTTACAAATTATTTTCAACCACAGAGTTTAGAACTCCGGGGTTAAAGCTACAGGGATCTTTTGGTTAACAGCAGCTCTACAAAAGCTTTGTAATTTGCTTTGGCATATGTACGGCCACTTCATTATGTTTAGTAACACTCCCTTTAAGTGAAGCAGCTTTCAGTCAGAGCAAGAAGCAAATGTATAATCTCATCTAATATCTCTAATCACATATGCCACTTCCAAACATGACAACTGTCTTCCCATAAAAAAATATTCAGTTTTGACAAGAGTAAAGCGGGATCGGATTTATTAAATTTGAACTAGGTTTTATTTTGTAATGTAAAGATTTGCAGGAGGTTCAGCTGGCATTGAATGACCTTTTCCAGAGGAAGCTGCAGGAATGGAAAGGTCATTTCCCTCAGCCACAATAATAAGTCTCAGGATGTCCTGCACAAAATCAGCTTAGTGTGTTATCGGATGTTAGACATAGAAATTAATCCTCCTTATATAAAGGACAATGGATAAGTCTATGATTATGGTGCTGAAAATGAGGCAGCTGGCATTTAACAATAAACGTAACTGCTTTTGAATGACCAGTAATGAACTGAGGCATGATTCATGAAAGAAAAGGGAAGAATAGAACTGATAGCTTGCAATTTTTTGCAGGCATTTTATTCATTTCATGTGATGTATCTCCAGGTGCTAAGGCTTGACATGCTAAGGCTTCTAACGTGGCACCTAATCAGAACAGCTAAAATGCAACAATGAAAAATTACTAAATGCATCAAAAATTATATATATCTTGTGAAATACATGTTTCTTCCCTTTTTGGTCAATTTTTGAGTAGTTGCTCTTCCGGCACATTAACATTAATCATCCAAAGTAAATTAGGATTTAATTAGCAAAACCATTCTGTCAAATGATTAAAGAAGCTGGAATAGGTCTGCATGCAACTGGCCATTCACAAACCAGTGCTCTGCTCAATAAAAAAAACATGTTTTGTGAGTATCGGGGCATATTTCAGCATATGTTGCAAAAAATAGTGCCTATTTAAATAGATTAAAATGAAATAAAAATAGAAAGATATACCTGGTTGCCTGGAAATTTAATTATTTCCAACTCCCTTAAAAATGGAGCAAATCATTCCCACTTGTGTCTCTACCAACTACATCACATCTCAATTGGTTTAATGCTTTAACCTTCCAGTTGCTTTCTGTTTCTGATTAGGATGTGAAAATATCAAATTCCACCCTAGACAACTAGTGAGTGGAGAACAAAACCTCTTGAAATATGGGGTTGACATCCATTGTGACATAGGAGCAAGAGTAAGTCTTTCAGTCCCTTGAGCCTGATTTTCCATTCAACTAACTGGTTGATTTGCAACTTGACTCAATTTCTCCTCTTTCTCCATAGTACTTGGTACCTCTGACTATCACAATTATTAAAGGTAGACAAAAATGCTTGAGAAACTCAGCGGGTGAGGCAGCATCTATGGAGTGAAGGAATAGGTGACGTTTCATGTCGATACCCTTCTTCAGATCACAATAATCACAATTATTAATCTTAGATCTAAAATTGACAAATTGTCCAGTATTAAATGGTATTTACAAAGAGGATTTCAAATTTCTGTTAATCTTTGCAAGAAGAAGTATTTGCTAACTTCATTCCGAGAAGACCTGGGTCTAATTAACAAATAACCTCTAGGTGATGCTAGTCTTCCGTATTTGGCTGAACACGCACAGAGGTCCATAATAAACAGACATGGACAACTGACAGCTGGTAATTCCACGGAACTGCTGACTGGCTGTCAGTCAATATAATTTGGCCATTATTTTTTATCTTTTATTTTACATTTTATGAAAACAAAGAATGGAATACATTATTTTATTTATAAAATGTCATTTGAAGCCAATGACATTCTCATAATCTCAACAGAAGAATTGTGTGAATTCATTCTGAGTGTAAATTGTTTAGTTTATTGCAAGCATTCAGGGGTTTGTTCAAGATCTGCATTGGTTGAAACATTCAGTCCCAGGCCCCTTGGTTGGTAAAGAAGTAACTACCAGAAGGGACAGAGAAATTGGGTAGAAGAAATGTGCAGCTAATAGAATTTCAGCTTATTTTCTGCTATTATCTCACTGTCAAAGTACAAACATCACTACATGTTCTATTTGAGTTATCATTTTTTTTCAATTTCATCTAAGAATAATTGTGCTTTTGCTGCATGTGTATTATCTTAGGCTTTCACTACTTAACTTGTGTTTTGTGCATTTTCAGGTGTGAAAATATACGAGTATACAAGCTGGGTCTCCTGGCAGGTTTTTGGTGGGCTTTAGCACTACTCTGCTGGATCAGCGATAATCTTTTCTGTGAGCTCTGGTCTGCATTCAACTTTCCATATCTACATTGTGTCTGGTGAGATGCATGCTGACAAATTATGATTGAAATAACATTAATAATTTTTCTTCAAATTTTTGTTTTTCACAAATTAAGGGCTGGGAAGGTTTAGAGGTGTATGGGCCAAACACAGGCAAATGGGACTAGCTTAGATGGAGCATCTTGGTCAGCATAGACATTAGACCAACCACCTATTTCCGTGCTGTGTGACTCTATGACTCTATATTGAAATAACACTATCATCAAAAAGGAGCAAGTCGCAGAGACTGGGTTCCTTCAAATTTTAAGCAGATAGATAGTGACTGACTGTCCTAGAAAATGTAGTAGTATCAGATTGTTCCTCTCCAAAAGGAAGAGTCACCAACAGTTTCTACAGTTTCCTAACTTTTAACTTTCTATTTATTTATTTGTCTATCATTTTGTTAGCAGATAAAGTTGTAGACCTTGAATAATATTCACATTGGTGAGAATAGGATTTAGTAGGAGTTAAGGTAAGAATTCCCTGATCATGGTCAAATGTCCAACAATATCTCAGCATTGAAAATGTCTCTACTATTCCAGATTCAGATAAATGAAATTCCAGCTACTCTGCAACAAATCTGATTGATCATCAAGATATCCCTCAGTGGAAACATTGGACCTAGACAAATGGAACTTCCGCACTACCATAGTACAGAAAGTTGGGCCGAAAGCAGCTTGGCAAAACTGAGCTTTCATGAGGGATATACCATTACGGTTCAGATTAATTTGCACGTTGAAGATTTGCTGTATAAATTGTAACTCATTCATTTCTCAACACCAGAAATTTTGATTACAATATATTGGGAAACAAGATGCTACCAACTATTTTATAATTGTCATTATTGCTGAACATTTCATTTGCGATGCATATCACTGCTGTTTTATCTGTTACATGTATTTTGGCAAAACACAGGCCACATCTACTTGAATCTGCTTTGAGCAGACGCATATCAAATCCTTTTACTCTTATACCTGAACTCACTGAGGCACAAAAAAAAAGAACAGCATTCAGCTGGACCCATTGTACAAAAGCACACTGCGCTGGATTGAAAAATATCAAATAACCCATATTACAACTTAATGGTCATTGTTGGCAGGAATACTTTATGGTCAACATGAATCAAAATATCCAACAATCTGCCTCTCAGGGAATCTCCTGAGGTCGCCTGTTACCGAGTCCTGATTTGTCTTCCTTTCATTCCCTTCTATTTTTTTTCCCCAATCTCCCTACTACAATTATTCTGAAGAAGTGTCCCAACCCGAAATGTTACTTATCCTTTTTCTCCAGAGATGCTGCCTGACTTGCAGTTACTCCAGCATATTATGTCCATCTTCCCTTATGTGGTGTTTACCTCGAGCCTCAGGACTGAAAGGTTTTTTACAAAATTCAGGAAAGCAACTAAAGTAGGCTGTCAAATTTATCTCATGGCTGAACAATATTATTGTTTTACAATACCTTACAAAATCTCCAAATGTCAATTTATCGCTTATGAGAAAAAGTTAGTATTTGTAAATGTAAATGTAAATGAAATGAACAGCAGAGAATCATAAGACTATTTTTCAACAAATACATTGGTGAAATTAATAATAATTTATATTTCATGTTTTGTTAAATCAGCAATAGAATTGGTAGTCCACGTGGGGTAAAAAAACATGAATCAATGGGGAATGGGGAATGATTATTGGATTGGATAACATACAAAATATCTGATCAAGTTTATTATCTGGAAGTGGTAAGAACTTTGAGAAATCCTTGCATTTATTCTCATCTTACTTTTCCTTTTTGTTCCAGGCACATCTTGATCTGTCTGGCTGCCTATCTGGGTTGTGTTTGCTTTGCCTACTTTGATGCCGTCTCAGAAATCCCAGAGCAGGGCCCAGTTATCAAGTTCTGGCCCAGTGAGAAGTGGGCCTTCATTGGTGTTCCATACGTTTCACTACTTTTTGCGGAGAATAAGTCTCAACTGAAAGTTACTTAAGAGCACTGTTACCTGCTTTTTTTCCATATGTTGTTTTGATTCAGAGCTTGAGAAAGCTTTATTTCATGAGGCAGATGGTGTCTCCCAAATTTCTAGATTTATGTACTTTGCACCTTAGATTCATAATAACACTAAATCTCTCATGAGAGCAAAATTTGTTAGAATTTGAAAATGTACACTTGATTAATTCACAACCATTGGACCAGATTCAGACCCACCTAAAATTTGTTGTGCCAACTCAGTTAAACGATTTCAGGTTCCAATTGGTATCAACTGCGGTTAAGAGCTCAACTACACGAGGGACCAGTTCAAATTACCTTGCATTGACGATCTGGCAACTCTGAAAGGGAATAAACATTGGGCTGGAGAAGGTGATAGATCTCATTCTAAAAGTTGGTAGCTTGTTGAAAGAGATGGCAGTATGCGAGCAAGAGGGGGTACCTAGGTATAGGTTTTCAGATGCAGCACCTGAAGCCTCGGACAATGAGGAGAGAAGGAACAATTCCTGAAACTGGAATGGTTTTGGATGCAAGTTCTGTAGCCAAACAGAAAATAAAACAGAGCCACAGGATTTCAGAGACCTTTTAGCCAAGATCACTACATGCATCTCCAAAGACCCACCAACAGTGCCATCATCTAGCCTGCCAGGAACACACTTACAATGTCAAGCAAAATTCAAACTGCCGATGGAACTCAGCGAGTCAGGTAGCATCTGTGGAGGAAACTGGACAGACAACATTTCAGATCGTTACCCTTCTGCTTAGATTGCTGCCATCACTGCTGCAAGTGTCATTGTTCAAAATGCCTCTCCAACAATTGCTGACGGTGATGGCCACAACTTTCATATTGGAAAGGGCAAATTCCAGGCTCTCTGTGAAGCCCTATGCCATGCGATGCCTTCAAAGAACCGTGACATTGAAATAACTCTTTCTGACACACTTTGTAAAGATCAATATTTCACTCTGTATGCCCATCAGCCTGCATCCATAGACTGTCTCTTTATCTGAGCCTTCTGCAATAGAACTTGCTTGTGACCTTGAATTTAAAGCAATTGCACTATTCCCTTCTTTGTCCTGTCCTTGAAAAGGTGACCTTGCCTCTATGGCAGCCTCTAAACCCCTCTGTCTTTCTCTATCCAACTGCCTTTGGTATGGGGGCAGTGACCTTCCCTGGAGTACAGATCAACAAAGTATTGGTGGCACAACACAAGGAATAGTCTATGTTAGTTTACATAAAAGGCACAAAGTGCTGTAGTAACTCGGGCAGCATCTCCGGAGAACATGAATAGGCAATGTTTTGGGTTGGGACCTTCTTCAGATCTTTTGTGATGTTTGTTTTGTTGATGTCCATTTCTTATTCAAGTTATTCATGTGTGAGATTTGGCCAATGAAGGATGGCAGGCTTTTGACCAGGGCAGAGGACAACTCGTTGTGCTAACATTGTATATCTAACCCATGGCAACATCATATGGAAAACAAAACAAAATATTTATTTATATAGCATCTTTAATGATCCTGGAACACCACAAGATGCAAAGCAAACGCTTCTTGAATGGCAGAGCACCATAACAGAATCACAACATTAGGTAACATTGAATCTAATGGCAGGCGTTCGAAAGGTTACCCACTAATTATCACATGTCTGTTCCTTATCTCAAGTATTTGTGCAATTTTCTGTTATAAGCTAGTATTGAACCTGCTTTCCATCCTGCAGACAGTACTGAAACATTTACTTCCTAAAATGATGGGAGACAGCAGCAAATTATCCTGCTCTTTCTTGAATAGTTCTTTTGGGATTTTTATATCCTGATCAGAGAAGAGGTGAGGCCTTGGTTTAGCATTTCATCCAAAAGTTGTACTCCTTCAGTTCTGCATTGAAATATGAGCGTAGATTATGTACTCAGGGGTTGGGAGGGGACCTGAACCCACCAATTGTTGCCTCAAGAGGTGAGACATTGAATCCAACAGGCCATGTTTCACATATACATATTCATTTACTTTTCTTCCTCCATAATACTCCAATCTGTTTATTGCTTTCTTAATATTTATAAATAGAATAACAGAATTGACCTCAACCTATTTGTGAATAAGCTGTCATCTATTCATTTTTGCTCCTTTTGCATCTCAATTCCATCACTTCCCAAACATCCACAATTTGTTGGCATCATTATCTGGTGCCATAACTTATTTGTTTACTCTGAATGTTTTCCGTTATCTCCATAGAGTTGGCCATTTTAACCTCTGGTTATTTTGCCTTGCAGTTCAAATGCAAGGCAATCAATATTTTTTGCTACATGTTTCTACACTGCAGTAGCCAAGGTTCAATAGCTATCTGGGGCCCAAGTCTTCATCCACCCCAGATACCCATGCTCTAAGGAAATATACAGGTTTATCCTTGCCTCTGATCATCTACACTCAAATCTTTTTGCATCCTCATACTATCCTATCTTAGTGATCAGCTGATATTTGTAAATTTGTGTCTATTCTCCTTTCCAGATCATTATCTGCCTCACTATTAATTATTGCTTTTAGAAGCACAATGCACTTGCCGTTTGATTATGATCTCTATATTTGACCTCACCTTCAACACCCACCAAATCTTTTATTTGCTGCTTGATGTGCATTTAAACACCACCCTGTAAATGTATCTCTGTATACGAAGGCCACTTTGAAATGTAAGTTGCAATTATTTGAAAATCCAGGGATATTACATGGGTTTATTATAAAGTGAACATTTTCCCCAATTTCACTTTTTTTTGCCAATTCATTATTAATCAAGATTCAATTTTTGTTCTTTCCATTGAATGGATCTATTTTACTATTCTAGAATGGACTATATTTGTACAATGCCAATTAATAATCCAGCTTTTAAAAGAATCAGAATCTATTTTCGGAGTGGAGAGCTGTGACCCTCCAAATTATGACCTCAAACCACAATGTTATAAGTCAATGCAAGAACACTTTCTTGCTCACATTGCCAGTTGCAGTAGTCTTAATGTAGATTTATCAGTACACGAGAGAATCTACTAGTCAAATGTGCTGGCCTTGGATCAGATGTTGCCCATTCATGTCTCACTCCAGGGATTTCAGCACATGATCTAAACTAAACAACCATTGAAATACAAAGGGAATTGGATATGACACTAAAATGAAGTGAAGACAAAAGATCTCAATGTACTTTGCAAAGAGCAGGGAAATTGGCCTGGTGTCTGCGCTAATGTTTATTTCTCAATGGCGCAACTGCAATAAAGGGATCAGCTGGCCATTTATCTTACTACTACTGGTGTAATCTTGCAATGCAAAAGTTTTCTATTGCATTTACCAATCGTAACCAAGCTTTAAAAGTAATTTATTTGTTATAGACTGTTTAGGGATGTTCTATGGATGTGCAAGGCACGATATGGTTACAACTTTAATTTTTGCAACAGCTGAGTGGAAATGTTGCAATCATGGAAATTATTGCTTTATTGTTACTTTGTGCAGAATTGTCAAAATATTGAGAGATGAAGAGAGGTCCAACAATTGTGAAAAGGACAATGTGAAATAGATTGTAGTGTCGATTTTATAAATATAGAATAATTATGTGATGTATTGTACTCAACTATGTTTGGAATACCAAGTTCATTACTGAAAGGTGCCATTTGCTGGTTTCAAATCATGCTCTTGGAAGCAATCACAATAATGATGACTAGAGATGATTTCTCCTCAAGTCTACGGGAACATCAATCTATGCTGATTTGAATGTTTTCCTTAATACAATAAGCATAATATTAATTTCTGTCTCTGAACATGCAGAAATATAATTGCTCCCATCATTGCCCTTTCTGCTTTCTTTTGCACACTGGTTAACCACAGTGTGAATGAAATGTTAGATAAGTTTTACAAGGCTTGTAACTGGAGCGAAGAAAATTATATTTGCACTGTTACACTGTGCACGTGTTGTACCAACAGGATAACAATGACATTTCAAACACCCACATTTCTGTTGGTTGGGCTACCACTTTACTTCATTTCTGTATAAAATGTAACCGTCCACTATTTAGTTTTTAAGTTTCAGCAACTAACTCATAAGCTTTAAAGGCCACAATTGACAGTGAATTTGCCAACAACACTAGTTTTCCAATCAAACAAATCTATAAATTACAAGAATAGTAAAGCTGACCATCTTTTAATATTTTTGTATCAAAGGCACCATATTTTCAAATACAATTTCAAATGTATCTGCAATTTGACGGGTGTATACCTAAATAGGCCAGATGCATTGGTTACATTGGGTCTGACATTTCAGATGTGCTGATATGAACAAACTATTTATTTTTTCTAGTCTCTCATTTTCAAAGACGCTAACAATGTGCAGTGGTATTTTGAGTGGACTTATTCATAGATTATTAAGCTGCTTTGATATGAATGTTATTCTGTGAATGAAATCCTTGTCCTTAAAATGTGAATTTTCCATAAGGTATTTAAAATTATTAGCTATGTTTTATAATCTTATGCATTTTTCTTAAGAAGTTGGTATTTGTAAAATGGATAGTGATTTGAAGACATCTATATTCTATGAATTTCAACTTAGATTAGGATTTGTATTTGTAACTACTGATCCAATTTCGTATTGAAATAAACATGAGAGATTATTCATTATTTTAATACATTTGCTATGAACACTGTGGATTTAATCGTGTTCTCTTAATTGGCTGTGTTTGTATAAATGATGACAGGAATAGAATGCTTAGGAATGATAGAGATCCTGGTCAACAGTAACCATATTTCAATATTATTCAAGCTTATTTTTGTGATTTGAATAACTGCTTAAAATTAGTTATAGCCTAACTATAACTAAAAGCCTAATGGGCCTGTCCCACTTAGGCGATTTTTTCGGGCAACATTTAGGTAAGGAGATGTCAAGCCACACTCATTGGCGTCAAGCCAACTGTCACCGACTGTCGCCAAAAAGTTTTGAACATTTCAAAATCCATCAGAAAAACGCTACGATTCTTTGGGCAACTGAGGAGACTACTCACGACCATACAGGCAACACCCTGGCAACCATGTGGCGACAGCCTAGTTGCCTGCAGTCGCCTAAAAAAATAGCCTAAAGGACGTGTCCCACTAACACGACTTTTCAGCGACTGTCTTGGACCTACAAGCTAGAGGGCACTTGCCTGAAAAACCTCGAGCTGAATCAACCGTCAGCGATGAAACCGTGAGCCGGAATGACCGTCTGCACACACGCACACAAACACATCACAAAGGCAGGGGCCAGGGAAAGTGGGGGATTGCTGTCTGAAATTCATACCCGCGATGAACAGGAAGGAATTTCTGTTACAGGAAGGTATTTCTGGCACAGTTACCGTAAGTCCTTTAGAGAGCGCGGACGTTTGGGGGGGGGGGGGGGGGGGGGGGGGGGGGGGGGGGGGGGGGGGGGGGGGGGGGGGGGGGGGGGGGGGGGGGAGGGGGGGAGAAGGGGGGAAGAGGGGAGAGAAGGGGGGTGGGGAGAAGCAGTGGAGACACTTTTAAGAAGCCAGACAACTTTTAATAAAGTGTTGAAGAAGGAACTGAAGAAGGGTCTCGACCCGAAACGTCGCGTATCTCCTTCGCTCCTTAGATGCTGCTGCACCCGCTGAGTTTCTCCAGCCTTTTGTGTACCCCCAACTTTTAATAAAGTTTAGCGGCCATTTAACATTACCGGTCGGTTTACTTACCTTTTTTTTCTCAATGAGCTTTACCTCCGACTAACTATGATTATCTTTGATTGCTTTCATTACCTACGATAGCATTACGGCCTACTACGACCTACCTCGACTAAACCTGTGAGTAAAAAAATAATGATTTTTTCCATGGCGACCTTTTTTTATTCGTGGGCATTTTTCAGCATGTTGAAAAAAATGTTGCGACCTCGCTGAGGCCTCAAGTACGCGGGGACTACTCTCGAGCATGAAGGAGAGCGACAAAGACCTCCTAGGCCCCTGTGTCGACCAAGCTGTGAGTATGAGTCGAGGGCAAACTCTTCTAAACTCGCAAATTAGGTCCCCGCAGTGGGACAGGCCCTGAAGTGGGGCAGGATCATAACTGGGGTGGCATGGTGGTGCAGCAGTAGAGTGCTGCCTTAGAGTGCCAGAGACCCGTGTTCGATCCTGACTAAGGGTAATGTCTGTAAGGAGTTTGCATGTTCTCCCAATGACCACATGGGTTTTCTTTCTGTAGACTGGGCAATGTTCAAGGACTTGGCAATGGACTTGAACAAATACGCCAGTCGTTACAGACTTTATAAAGAAATGTGTGGAGGGCTGCTTCCCTACAAAAACGTTCCGAGTGTTTCCCAATCAGAAACCTTGGATGAACTTTGAGATCCGCATTCTTCTGAAGTCCAGACACCGAGCATTCACGTCTGATGATACAGTGGACTACAAGAAGTCCAGATACGACCTTGGTAAGGCCATCAAAAAGGCCAAAAGGGACTTCTGCTCCAAATTGGAGGATGAGACAGATGTTCGGCAGCTGTGGCGGGGCCTGAATGCAATCACCTCCTACAAGGCGAAACCAGGAGGCAGCTCGAATGTCGGCGAAATATCACTCCCTGACGAGCTCAATGCGTTTTACGTATGCTTTGATTGGGAGAATACTGATGTTCCTTCCTGAGCCCCCATTCGCTGTGATGGTATTTCAGTCTCAGTCACAGAGGCCGACCTCAGGAAATCCTTCAGAGGTGAACCCTCGAAAATGGAATTCTTTATTCTTTGGAGCGCAGAAGGTTAAGGGGGGACTTGATTGAGGTCTTTAAAATGATGAAAGGGATAGACAGAGTTGACATGGACAAGCTTTTCCCATTGAGGGTAGGGAAGATTCAAACAAGAGGGCATGACATGAGAATTAAGGCTGTACACCTTGGCAATAAGTACTCCTGTTTGAGTACTGTTGGGGGGCACAGCCTACCTGGGGGTAGCAACAGCGACCGGGCCTCCGGTACAAAGACCGGCCCTGTTGCTCAGAAGGGTAAGGAAAAGAAGAGGAGGGTAGCAGTAATAGGGGACTCTATAGTTAGGGGGTCAGATAGGCGATTCTGTGGACGCAGTCAGGCGACCCGGATGGTAGTTTGCCTCCCTGGTGTCAGGGTCCAGAATGTGACTGAACGTGTCCAAGATATCTTGAATGGGAGGGAGAGGAGACAGAGGTTGTGGTACATATAGGTACCAATGACATAGGTAGAAAAAGAGAGGAGGTCCTGAAAGGAGAATTTAGGGAGTTAGGAAGAGTGTTAAGGAGAAGGACCGCAAAGGTAACAATCTCAGGATTACTGCCTGTACCACGCGACAGTGAGAGTAGGAATGGAGCAAGGTAGAGGATCAATGCGTGGCTAAAGGACTGGTGCAGAGCGCAGAGATTCAAGTTTCTGGATCATTGGGACCTCTTTTGTGGAAGGTGTGACCTGTACAAAAAGGATGG
Source organism: Okamejei kenojei (assembly GCA_035221665.1). Lineage (NCBI taxonomy): Eukaryota > Metazoa > Chordata > Chondrichthyes > Rajiformes > Rajidae > Okamejei > Okamejei kenojei. The sequence goes on from CM069133.1 coordinate 90,574,497, forward strand.
GTTGCACTTGAACCCGAGGGGAACCAATATCCTGGCGGGGAGATTTGCAAAGGCTACTGGGGAGACTTTAAACTAGATCGGTTGGGGGGAGGGACTCAAATAGAGAAGGCAAGTAGTCCGTTTGTGAAGCAGGAGGCAGAGAAGAGAAGCAGTCAGACGCAACACGTAGGGAGGAAAGAAGAAAAAAATAACAAACGGCGAATAAGAAGTGGAGGGTTTCTTAAATGTGTGAGCAGAGAGACAGAGGGGTGTAAAATGAAGATAGGAGCAATAGGTAGCAAGGTGAAAAGTGGCAGGAAAACAAATCCAGGGCAAAAATCTAAAAGGGCCACTTTTCAACATAATTGTAAAAAGGCCAAGAATGTTGTAAAAACAAGCCTGAAGACTTTGTGTCTCAATGCGTGGAGCATTCGTAATAAGGTGGATGAGTTGAATGTGCAGATAGCTATTAATAATTATGATATAGTTGGGATCACGGAGACATGGCTCCAGGGTGACCAAGGCTGGGAGCTGAACATCCATGGATATTCAATATTCAGGAAGGATAGACAGAGAGGAAAAGGAGGTGGGGTAGTGTTGCTGGTTAGAGTGGAGATTAACGCAATAGAAAGGAATGACATTAGCATGGAGGATGTGGAATCGATATGGGTGGAGCTGCGAAACACTAAGGGGCAGAAAACGCTAGTGGGTGTTGTGTACAGGCCACCTAACAGTAGTACTGGAGTTGGGGATGGCATCAAACAGGAAATTAGAAATGCGTGCATCGAAGGTAAAACCGTTATAATGGGTGACTTCAATCTACATATAGATTGGGTGAATCAAATTGGCAGGGGTGGAGGAACCAACTAGAGAGCAGGCTATTCTAGACTGGATATTGAGTAATGAGGAAGGGTTAGTTAGCAGCCTTGTTGTACGTGGCCCCTTGGGCAAGAGTGACCATAATATGGTTGAGTTCTTCATCAGGATGGAGAGTGACATTGTTAATTCAGAAACACGGGTCCTGAACTTAAAGAAAGGTAACTTTGAGGGTATGAGACGTGAATTGGCCAAGATCGACTGGCAAATGATTCTTGAAGGGTTGATGGTGGATATGCAATGGAAGGCATTTAAAGACTGCATGGATGAACTACAACAATTGTTCATCCCAGTATGGCAAAAGAATCAGGAAAGGTGGCGCATCTGTGGATAACGAGGAAAATCAGGGATAGTATCAAAGAAAAAGATGAAGTGTACCAATTAGCCAGAAAAACAGCCTACCAGAGGACTGGGAGAAATTCAGAGACCGACAGAGGAGGACAAAGGGCTTAATTAGGAAAGGGAAAATGGAGTATGAAAGAAAACTGGCAGGAAACATAAAAACTGACTGCAAAGGTTTTTATCGATATGTGAAGCGCAAAAGATTAGTTAAAACAAATGTAGGTCCCTTGCAGTCAGAAACGGGTGAATTGATCATGGGGAACAAGCACATGGCAGACCAATTGAATAACTACTTTGGTTCTTTCTTCACTAAGGAAGACATAAATAATCTGCCGGAAATAGCAGGGGATCGCGGGTCAAATGAGATGGAGGAAATGAGTGAAATCCAGGTTAGCCGGAAAGTGGTGTTAGGTAAATTGAATGGATTAAAGGCCGATAAATCCCCAGGGCCAGATAGGCTGCATCCCAGGGTACTTAAGGAAGTAGCCCCAGAAACAGCAGATGCCTTAGTGATAATTTTTCAAAACTCTTTAGATTCTGGAGTAGTTCCTGAGGATTGGAGGGTAGCTAATGTAACCCCACTTTTCAAAAAGGGAGGGAGAGAGAAAACGGGGAATTACAGACCAGTTAGTCTAACATCGGTAGTGGGGAAACTGCTAGTCAATTATTAAAGATGGGATAGTAGCGCATTTGGAAAGTGGTGAAATCATTGGACAAAGTCAGCATGGATTTACGAAGGGTAAATCATGTCTGACGAATCTTATTGAATTTTGAGGATGTAACTAGTAGAGTGGATAAGGGAGAAGCAGTGGATGTGTTGTATCTGGACTTTCAGAAGGCTTTCGACAAGGTCCCACACAAGAGATTGGTATACAAACTTAAAGCACACGGTATTGGTGGTTAAGTATTGATGTGGATAGAGAACTGGCTGGCAGACAGGAAGCAAAGAGTAGCAGTGAACGGGTCCTTTTCAGGATGGCAGTCATTGACTAGTGGGGTGCCGCAAGGCTCAGTGCTGGGACCCCAGCTATTTACAATATACATTAATGATTTGGACAAGGGAATTAAATGCAACATCTCGACGTTTGCGGATGACACAAAGCTGGGGGGCAGTGTTAGCTGTGAGGAGGATGCTAGGAGGCTGCAGGATGACTTGGATAGACTGGGTGAGTGGGCAAATGCATGGCAGATGCAGTACAATGTGGATAAATGTGAGGTTATCCACTTTGGTGGCAAAAACAGGAAGGTAGACTATTATTTGAATGGTGACCGATTAGGAAAAGGGGAGATGCAGCGAGACCTGGGTGTCATGGTACACCAGTCATTGAAAGTAGGCATGCAGGTGCAGCAGGCTGTGAAGAAAGCGAATGGTATGTTGGCATTCATAGCAAAAGGATTTGAGTACAAGAGCAGGGAGGTTCTGCTGCAGTTGTACAGGGTCTTGATGAGGCCACACCTGGAGTATTGCGTACAGTTTTGGTCTCCTAATCTGAGGAAAGACATTCTTGCCATAGAGGGAGTACAGAGAAGGTTCACCAGACTGATTCCTGGGATGTCAGGACTTCCATATGAAGAAAGACTGGATAGACTTGGCTTGTACTCGCTGGAATTTAGAAGATTGAGGGGTGATCTCATAGACTTACAAAATTCTTAAGGGGTTGGACAGGCTAGATGCAGGAAGATTGTTCCCGATGTTGGGGAAGTCCAGGACAAGGGGTCACAGTTTAAGGATAAGGGGGAAGTCTTTTAGGACCGAGATGAGAAAATCGTTTTTCACACAGAGTGGTGAATCTGTGGAATTCTCTGCCACAGAAGGTAGTTGAGGCCAGTTCGTTGGCCATATTTAAGAGGGAGTTGGATGTGGCCCTTGTGGCTGAAGGGATCAGGGGGTATGGAGAGAAGGCAGGTGCAGGATATTGAGTTGGATGATCAGCCATGATCATATTGAATGGCGGTGCAGGCTCGAAGGGCCGAATGGCCTGCTCCTGCACCTAATTTCTATGTTTCTATGTCATAGAACATAGAACATAGGTCATGGGCCTGCATTCTGTAAATTCCATTTTGTCAATTAAGTGTGGATTATGAAAGTTTTCAGCTAGTGCACACAATAACTAAACCTAATTTAGCACAAACTTTCCAATGGGTGTCAGGAGCATAATTTGAGTTAAAATCCTTCTTGCATCAACTGTAAAAGCCAAACATCTCCAGCTGGCCCTCTGGTTTTGTTTTGCCTCATACTGCATCACATTATACCTTTGTCTCCCGTGTATTGAACTCACCACACTGTCAGTAAGTGCAGCTTTGAATTAGCCAGAACAAATCCATCAGCAAAATCATCTTTCAAATGTGGATCAGGAGATGAAGCTTTACAGCAATAGGAAATTGTATCTCAGAAAGGCTTTACATAGAAGGATACCATAGCTAAGAGCAGAAATGTAGTCTCTTCTGGACCTAAGGTTTTCCAAGGATCCAGTATCAGCAAAATAAGTTTGCTTGCTGTGGATTGCTTGCTGGTGGGTTGCTTGCTTGCTCAGTGAGAATGCTGCAGGGCTCAGTGCTGACCCCTAGTGGCAATGAATGACGATATGCATCTCAATAACTGCAGTGCACCCCTTCATTACAGCAGTTCGGGAAAGGGAAATCTGACCTTACTGATTTCGCTAATCATGACTAGCAACGTGAGACACTGAAAAAAAAATTATCTACATCAGTGGCTTTGGGCAACTGACTAGACGATTTAAATTAGACATAAAGACACTCAGGCCTTTCACTGTTGAGGTTGAGCAACCTGTTGCTTTCCCACCTCTTGCCAACCTAGTTGCTGCCCTGAGTTAAAATGGAAGGTCACATCTGCAGCTGGCAGAGTAAATAAATGTGTAGCAGAACTAAAGAAGTAATCAAGTCTGAAGAAGGGTCTCAACCCGAAATGCCACCCAATGCTTCTCTCCAGAGATGCTGTCCGTCCCGCTGAGTTACTCCAGCTTTTTGTGTCTATCTTCAGTTCAAACCAGCATCTGCAGTTCCTTCTTATACATCAAGTTATCCACAATGTTTTATCGGTCTTTTCTCCAACAGAAGAGCCAGCCTTATCCTGCGAGACACAAGGCTCTGGATCATTTGTGCGTTTTAATTTAGTTTAGTTTAGAGATACAATGCGGAAACAGGCCCTTCGGCCCACCGAGTCCGCATTGACCAGAAATCTCCGCACATTAACACTACCCTACACACACTAGGGAGAATTTTACATTTATACCGAGCCAATTAACCTACAAACCTGTACGTGTTTGGAGTGTGGAAGGAAACCGAAGATCTCGGATAAAACCCATGCAGGTCACGGAGAGAATGTACAAACACAGTACAGACAAACACCCGTAGTTAGGATCAAACCTGGGTCTCTGGCGCTGCGAGGCAGTAGCTCTACCACCATGTGGCCCTGACAGGAACAATTGTAGCCTAAATCCAAAAGAGTGAGGTGGGACGGTGGATCAGCAAGAAATGCCTGATGCAAGTAGCACAAATGGATTAAATAGGCAATGTTAATAATATGACTATACTAATAGGAAATGTAAGTTTATTTATCCCTGAGCCTACATTGAATTGATTGGAACACAGGTGTAACTAGTCTACTTTTGATATCACTCACAATTGACTCCAACAAAATCAGGAAGTGGCTGCACCTAAAACCATTTAACAGCACAGGAGCAAACTAAATATTCCAATTTTAGGCCAATGATCCTTCTATACAAAAAGAAGACCCTTTTATACTTTTGTAAACAAGGAACTGCCAATGCTGGTTAATACACAAAAGGACAAAGTGTTGGAGCACCCTAGTTCTATCCTAAACCAGGAACAATTTACAGAAGCTAATTAACCTCAGAGAGTGGTGAATCTCTGGAATTCTCTGCCACAGAAGTAGTTGAGGCCCCTTCATTGGCTATATTTAAGAGGGAGTTAGATGTGGCCCTTGTGGTAAAGGGATCAGGGGGTATGGAGAGAAGGCAGGTACGGAATACTGAGTTGGATGATCAGCCATGATCCTATTGAATGGCGGTGCAGGCTTGAAGGGCCGAATGGCCTACTCCTGCACCTATTTTTCATGTTTCTAACCTATAAACCTGCAAATCTTTTGGAATGTGGAAGTCAACTGGAGCACCCAGATGAAACCTACACAATGTACAAACTCTACAGACAGCAGCCAAGGTCAGGATCAAACCTGGGTCTGTAGCACTGTAAGGCAGCAACTCAACCGCTCTGCCACTGTTCCTATCATCAATATATTTAGTTTACTGATGTGTCACAGAGGATAATCATTTAGTTTACTAAGGTGTCATAGCGGATAATTGTCTTATGTCCCTGGTAGGCATAATTAGTAAGTTTGCAAATGACACTAAAGTGGGTGATATTGTAGATAGTGAAGATGGTTGTCAAAATTTGCAGCAGGATTTTGATCAGTTGGGCAGGTGGACGGAGGAATGGTTGATGGAGTTTAATACAGAGAAGTGCAAGTTGTTGCATTTTGGGATGTCTAACCAGGGCAGGACCTTCACAGGGAATGTCAGGGGCCTGGGGAGTGGCAGAGCAGAGGGAATGCAGATACATAGTTATTTGAAAGTGGCGTCACAGGTAAATAGGGTGGCTAAGTGTTAAGTAAGCTTTCGGCACATTGGCCTTCACCAGTCAAAGAGTATACAATACACTACAATACCGTTTATTGTCATTTGAACTTCATTGAGGTTCAAACGAAATTTAGTTTCTGCAGTCATACAAACAAGAAAAGAACCAAGACACAACATAATTTACACAAACTTCCATCACAGTGAATCTCCTCCTCACTTTGTTCGAAGGCAAAGTCTTATCTCTCCCCTGCACTCCCCATTCTCCTCCTGATGTCAAAGTCAAAGCCCCCGGCGGGCGATAGTAAATAAGTCCTGCGGCCATTCAGGCCGCGCCGGGCAATGTTAGAGCCCCTGGCGGGCGCTAGCAAGTCCCGCAGCCGTTAAAGCCGCGCCGGGCGATGTAAGGCCCCGCTCCAGGTCATTTTCAACCCCGCAACTCGGGCGGGAGACGATGCCATCGCGGGAGCTCCGAAAAGCTGGTCTCCCACCAGGGACCCGCGAGCTCCCGGTGTTACTGTCCACCGGCCTGCAGCTGGAGCCTCCGAATCTCCGGGGTCGGGCAGCAGCAGCGCGCCACCACTGCTCCTCCCGTTCCGAACTCGGCCAGCTCCACGATGTTGAGTAGTCCACAGCCCCACGACTGGAGCCCACAGGTCATTCCGGTTGGAGGCTGTTCCATGGTGGTAGGCCCCAACGACAAAGGAGACCCGACAGAGAAAAGGTCGGGTCCTCCGTACATGGAAAAGATTTTAAAAGTCTCCTCCACCCCCCACACATACCCAGGTAAAAAAAACCCCACTGTAACTACACTCAAACGAGACAACAAATAAAAAAAGACAGACGGACTGCAGAGACCACTGCGACAAGAGTCGTGCCGTGCACGTACTGAGTATAGAAGTTAGAAGGCCATGTTACAGTTGTACAAGACATTGATGAGGCCACTTTAGAGTACTGTGTTCAGTTTTGGTCAGCCTGTTAAAGGAAATATATTGTTTAGCTGGAAATAGAAACATAGAAACATAGAAATTAGGTGCAGGAGTAGGCCATTCAGCCCTTCGAGCCTGCACCGCCATTCAATATGATCATGGCTGATCATCCAACTCTGTATCCCGTACCTGCCTTCTCTCCATACCCTCTGATCCCCTTAGCCACAAGGGCCACATCCAACTCACTCTTAAATATAGCCAATGAACTGGCCTCAACTACCCTCTGTGGCAGAGAGTTCCAGAGACTCACCACTCTCTGTGTGAAAAAAGTCTTTCTCATCTCGGTCTTAAAGGATTTCCCCCTTATCCTTAAGCTGTGACCCCTTGTCCTGGACTTCCCCAACATCGGGAACAATCTTCCTGCATCTAGCCTGTCCAACCCCTTAAGAATTTTGTAAGTTTGAAAGGACAGCTGACAACATGGGAAAGTCCATGTGACAGCTTGGAGAGACAGCTGACAGGAGGGAACAGACCCCAATGGGGCCGTCATGGGCTAGCTCCCCATGACAGCAGTCTCCAACGCTGTTTCAGCTAGTTGGAGACACCCGCTAAATGCTACAAAAAGTAAATTAAAAGAAATACCCCTAGAGCCTGCGAGAGCGGGGGCGCAAGATGGCTCACCGATTGATAACACGGTTACAGACCCAGGAACGGAAACGACCACGGACAAGGAGAGCATGGCACATGAGACATCCACAACAGCTGCGGGACACAAACTTCAGGTGTGCATCTGTGGTTGGGAGAAAAGAACATCAATGATGGGCTTGAAGATCCACCAAGGGAGGAAAAAGTGCTTGAGAGAGCAGAGACATGGGCCTCGCATTGACCAGTACTTCTTACGAAGCAACCAGTCAAATCAGTCGAATGAAGCACATCGACGGGACACAAACCAAAGTTCGCAGAGCATCAGCACCCATGTCACTGAAGAGGGTGATACAAGCACAGAAATGCCGGTGGAGGAGCCCACGCAACAACTACAAAGACCTCCATTGGAGGGAAAGATCAAAGGGCATAAACCTGGAGTGAAGTGGCCCAAAGCTGTTGAAAAGAAAGAGTGGGAGACGGTCAACAGTGACCTTATACATATCTTGGAGCAACAAGTGGGCACAGCAGTGGAAAAGCTTGAAAGGATGGGCAACATAATCTACAGCTATGGAGAAGAACGGTTTGGGGTAAGTAAAGGGAGAGGTGGAAAGAAGTTACCAACACCAATCAAGTCCAGGAGGCAGCAGGAGATCGAGAGGCTAATCAGAGAGAGGAGACAGTTGAAAAAGCAATGGAAAAAAGCAACTGATGCAGAGAGAGAAGGTCTCATGCTACTCCAAGAGGACATCAAGAGCCGATTGGCAACCTTGCGAAAAGCAGAGAACATGAGGAAACTTCGCAAGAATAAAGAACACACAAGAACACGGTTCTACAAAGACCCTTTCAAGTTCATCAAAGACCTCTTCGCAAAGGAAAAAAGTGGAACTTTGAAAACATCAAAACAAGAATTGGAGGAACACCTGGAAAAGGCCCACCAAGACACGAAAAGGCATGAGAAGTTAGTCATCCCACATGACATCCCACCTATTCAACCACCTGAATTCAACCTGGACACCAGCCCTCCGAAATGGAAAGAGGTAGAGAACACTGTCCGGCGAGCAAGAGCAGCATCAGCTCCGGGGCCAAACGGAGTACCATACAAGCTCTACAAGAATGCACCGGATGTGTTACGCTTTCTATGGAAGCTCATGAGGGTGGTGTGGAAGAAGCAAACAATACCTAAGGTGTGGCGAAGGGCCGGCGGCATACTAATACCTAAAGAAAAGGATGCATCAGACATCAGCCAATTCCGGCCAATATGTCTCCTCAACGTCGAGGGAAAAATCTTTTTCAGCATTGTATCACAAAGGCTATCCACCTATCGGGTAACAAACAAGTACATTGATACATCTGTACAGAAAGCAGGAATTCCAGTTTTTTCAGGCTGCTTGGAGCATACAAGCATGATCTGGCACCAGATCCAAGCAGCTAAGAAGGACAAGAGAGACCTACATGTGATCTTCCTCGATCTGGCCAATGCATTTGGTTCAGTTCCACATGAACTCCTTTGGGAATCTTTTGCCTTTTTCCATGTACCAGAGCTCATCACCACACTGGTCAAGAACTATTTCCAAGACCTGCAGCTGTGCTTCACAACAGCTGAATTCAGTACAACATGGCAGCGCTTGGAAGTAGGCATCATGGCAGGCTGCACAGTCTCACCCTTGGCCTTTACAATGGCCATGGAAGTCATCATCAGGGCCTCAAAATGGGTGGTGGGCGGTGAACGAACCAGAGCTGGGCTCCGTCTGCCACCCATCAGGGCATACATGGACGATATGACAACAATAACCACTACTGCAGCATGCACCAAGCGGCTACTTGGAAAACTGCAGGAGAACATCAAGTGGGCCCGAATGAAAATCAAACCAAGTAAGTCTCGAAGCATCTCCATAGTTAAGGGGGTGCTTAGAGACACAAGGTTCTGCATCGGTGACGACCTAATACCAACAGTGTCTGAGCAGCCAGTAAAAAGCCTGGGCAGATGGTACAACGCAAGCCTCAAGGACAAAGAGCAGGTGCAACAGCTAAGGCAAGAAATTGTCAACGGCCTGGAGATCATCAATCAGACCCTACTGCCTGGGAAACTGAAGCTCTGGTGCCTACAGTTTGGACTCCTTCCTCGGACAATGTGGCCACTGACCGTTTATGAAGCTCCAATAACAACTGTGGAGAAGATGGAGCGAACCATAACTTCATACGCGAAGAAATGGCTCGGTGTCCCACGATGTCTAACTAACATCGGCCTCTATGGCAAAGGGGTCCTGGAACTACCTCTCACTAGTCTAACAGAGGAATACAAGTGTTCCAAAGTAAGACTTCAGATGACACTGAGGGACTCTAGAGACAAGACCATCAGTGCTGTTGCGCCGCCCCTAGTAACCGGCCGGAAGTGGACACCATCTGATGCAGTACAGCAAGCTTCATCAGCCCTGAGGCACAAAGACGTCGTGGGGCAAGTGCAGCAGGGAAGAGGAGGCTTTGGCCTTACGACAAGTAAACCAACTTGGCGAAAGGCCACAACATCAGAGCGGAGGACATTGGTGGTTGAGGAGGTGCGGCGACAGGAGGAGGCCGCAAGAAGTGCAAAGGCGGTCTCTCTTGCCAAACAGGGGCAATGGATGCAGTGGGAAGGTGTGGAGCGGAGGAAGATCAGCTGGAAAGAACTTTGGGAAATGGAATCAAGCAAGATCAGCTTCATCATCAGAGCGACATACGACGTCCTTCCATCACCAAAGAACCTCAATCAGTGGTATGGCGAGGATCCAACCTGTGCCCTCTGCCCAACTCCAGCGACCCTCAAACACATCATGGTAGGCTGCAAGACCAGCCTCACGCAAGGGAGATACACGTGGAGGCATAATCAGGTATTAAAAAGCCTGGCAACAGCCCTTGAGAACAGGCTGTGTGCGACCAACTCCTTGCCTCCGAGAGCAAGCAACCCCTCCCACTTAAGGGCGACAACCTTTGTCCGAGAAGGACAGAAAACACCGAAACATCCTTCCACTAGATCAGAAGAAGAAAACCTATGCAGGGCCCGTGACTGGAGGATGCTGGCGGACATCGGCCGACAACTAATCTTTCCACCTGAAATTGCTTCAACCAACCTCAGGCCAGATTTGGTGTTCTGGTCCCTTTCACAGAAGACTGCTTACATCATAGAGCTCACAGTTCCATGGGAGAACTCTGTTGTGGAGGCCTATGAGCGTAAGAAGCTGCGCTACACAGAGCTTGCAGCAGAGGCAACGCAGCGTGGCTGGAACATCAACGTTTATCCAGTTGAAGTGGGATGCAGAGGATTTGTTGCGTCATCTACCATCAGACTGCTGAAGGAGCTTGGAATCCACGGTCAGGCTCTGCAGAAGACCATAAGATCACTCTCAGACGCGGCTGAAAGAAGCAGCTGTTGAATTTGGCTCAAGCGGAAAGACCCATGCTGGGCCCCAAATGCGTCATGGTGAATCTTTGAGGCAGTTTGACACGGGACACACGCTGAGGGCTGATCATCCTGCAGCGGGCCGCCCTTGTGGAGGGTGTATAGTGATAAAAGGCCGAAACACCCAGTGATGCAAGGGTACACTACTGATGATGTGTCCTGTGCCCAGCTGTCCTGAAGGTTACCCAGGCCAAGATATACGTATACGTACCCCCCCCCCCCCCCCCCCCCCCCCCCCCCCTGATGTTGAGCGTCGACCACTCTCAGCAATCAATGAATGTCGTGAAATGCTCCCCACCTACTGGCACAAGGGACTTCTTAACATCTAGTCCTGTGTATTTGATTCTATAAGATCCCCTCTCAATCTCCTAAATTCCAGAGAGTATAAACCGAGTCTATCCAGTCTTTCTTCATAAGACAGTCCTGACATCCCAGGAATCAGTCTGGTGAACCTTCTCTGCACTCCCTCTATGGCAATAATGTCCTTCCTCAGATTTGGAGACCAAAACTGTACGCAATACTCCAGGTGTGGTCTCACCAAGACCCTGTACAACTGAAGTAGAACCTCCCTGCTCCTGTACTCAAATCCTTTTGCTATGAAAGCTAACATACCATTCGCTTTTTTCACTGCCTGCTGCACCTGCATGCCTACTTTCAATGACTGGTGTACCATGACACCCAGGTCTCGCTGCATCTCCCCTTTTCCTAATCGGCCACCATTTAAATAATAGTCTGCTTTCCTGTTTTTGCCACCAAAGTGGATAACCTCACATTTATCCACATTATACTGCATCTGCCAAACATTTGCCCACTCACCCAGCCTATCCAAGTCACCTTGCAGTCTCCTAGCATCCTCCTCACAGCGAACACTGCCCCCCAGCTTAGTGTCATCCGCAAACTTGGAGATATTGCCTTCAATTCCCTCATCCAGATCATTAATATATATTGTAAATAGCTGGGGTCCCAGCACTGAGCCCTGCGGTACCCCACTAGTTACTGCCTGCCATTGTGAAAAGGACCCGTTTACTCCTACTCTTTGCTTCCTGTTTGCCAGCCAGTTCTCTATCCACATCAATACTGAACCCCTAATACCGTATGCTTTAAGTTTGTATACTAATCTCTTATGTGGGACCTTGTCGAAAGCCTTCTGGAAGTCCAGATATACCACATCCACTGGTTCTCCCTTATCCACGCTACTAGTTACATCCTCGAAAAATTCCACAAGATTCGTCAGACATGATTTACCTTTTGTAAATCCATGCTGACTTTGTCCAATGATTTCACCACTTTCCAAATGTGCTGCTATCCCATCTTTAATAACTGACTCTAGCAGTTTCCCCACTACCGATGTTAGACTAACTGGTCTGTAATTCCCCGTTTTCTCTCTCCCTCCCTTCTTAAAAAGAGGGGTTACATTTGCTACCCGCCAATCCTCAGGAACTACTCCAGAATCTAAAGAGTTTTGAAAGATTATCACTAATGCATCCACTATTTCCTGAGCTACTTCCTTAAGTACTCTGGGATGCAGCCTATCTGGCCCTGGGGATTTATTGGCCTTTAATCTATTCAATTTACCCAACACCACTTCCCGACTGACCTGGATTTCACTCAATTCCTCCTTTGACCCACAGTCCCCTGTTATTTCAGGCAGATTATTTATGTCTTCCTTAGTGAAGACGGAACCAAAGTAGTTATTCAATTGGTCCGCCATATCCTTGTTCCCCATGATCAACTCACCTGTTTCTGACTGCAAGGGACCTACATTTGTTTTAACTAACCTCTTTCTCTTCACATATCTATAAAAACTTTTGCAGTCAGTTTTTATGTTCTCTGCCAGTTTTCTTTCATAATCTATTTTTCCTTTCCTAATTAAGCCCTTTGTCCTCCTCTGCTGGTCTCTGAATTTCTCCCAGGCCTCTGGTATGCTGCTTTTTCTGGCTACTTTGTATGCATCATCCTTTGCTTTGATACTATCCCTGATTTCCCTTGTTATCCACGGATGCACTACCTTCCCCGATTTATTCTTTTGCCAAACTGGGATGAACAATTTTTGTAGTTCATCCATGCAGTCTTTAAATGTCTTCCATTGTATCCACCGTCAACCCTTTTAGAATTAATTGCCAGTCAATCTTGGCCAATTCACATCTCATACCCTCAAAGTTACCTTTCTTTAAGTTCAGAACCATTGTTTCTGAATTAACAATGTCACTCTCCATCCTAATGAAGAACTCAACCATATTATGGTCACTCTTGCCCAAGGGGGCACGTACAACAAGACGGCTAATTACCCCTTCCTCATTACTCAAAACCCAGTCTAAAATAGCCTGCTCTCTCGTTGGTTCCTCTACATGTTGATTTAGATAACTATCCCGCATACATTCCAAAAAATCCTCTTCCTCAGCACCCCTGCCAATTTGATTAACCCAATCTATATGTAGATTGAAGTCACCCATTATAACTGTTTTGCCTTTGTCGCACGCATTTCTAATTTCCTGTTTGATACCATCCCCAACTTCTCTGCTACTGTTAGGTGGCCTGTACACAACACCCACCAGCGTTTTCTGCCCCTTAGTGTTTTGTAGCTCTACCCATACCGATTCCACATCCTCCAAGCTAATGTCCTTCCTTTCCATTGCGTTAATCTCCTCTCTAACCAGCAACGCTACCCCACCTCCTTTTCCTTTCTCTCTATCCCTCCTGAATACTGAATATCCCTGGATGTTCAGCTCCCAGCCTACGTCACCCTGGAGCCATGTCTCCGTGATCCCAACTATATCATAATCATTAATATCTATCTGCACGTTCAACTCGTCCACCTTATTACGAATACTCCTTGCATTGAGACACAAAGCCTTCAGGCTTGTCTTTACAACGCATTTACCCCTTATACAATTTTGCTGAAAAGTGGCCCTTTTTGATTTTTGCCCTGGTTTTGTCTGCCTGCCACTTTTACTTTTCACCTTGCTACCTAATGCTTCTACCTCATTTTACACCCTCCTGCCTCTCTGCTCTTGTACCCATCCCCCTGCCACATTAGTTTAAATCCTCCCCAACAGCACTAGCAAACACTCCCCCAAGAACATTGGTTCCATTCCATTCCAGGTGCAAACCGTCCTGTTTGTACCGGTCCCACCTCCCCCAGAACTGGTCCCAGTGCCCTAAAAATTTGAATCCCTCCCCCTTGCACCACTTTTCAAGCCACGTATTCATTTGCATTATCCTCCTATTTCTACTCTGACTGGCCCGTGGTACTGGTAGTAATCCGGAGATTACTACCTTTGAGGTCCTACTTTTAAGTTTATCTCCTAGCTCCCTAAATGGAGCAAAAAAAAGATTTCGGAGGATGTTGCTAGGATGTTGCTAGGACAAAAGGGCCCGAGCTATAGGGAGAGGTTGAGCAGGCTAGAAGAGGATGTGGGGTGATCTTATCGAGGATCATGAGAGAAATATAAAGGGTAAATGCACAGTCTTTTACCCAGAGTGGGAGAATCAAGAATAGGGAAAATGTACAAACTCCGTACAGACAGTACCCGTAGTCAGGATCGACCCCGGGTCTCTGGCAGCTGTACCACTGTGCCACAGTGCATCGCCAGTATGCTAATGATCAGTTCTGTCTTTGAAGCACCTTCTCCTTTGAGTCAGAAGTTTCAAATGTCACTCTTAAGACAAGACCACAAAAACCAAAGCAACGCTTTTGTGTAGAGCTGTATGAGTGTGTACTGTCGGAAAAGGCATTTTTTGGCTTTGACATTAATCTGAGGCCTTATCTATTCTCTGAATGTAAAAAGGTCCCTTGAGATTATAAAGATACCAATATAACAAAAGCAATGTCATGGAAATAAGAACATATTCACGATGGGTGAAATTAGAATTCCAGGCACTTATGACCAGATATCTATTTAACATTCCATACTTGTCACAAGATATGGAATTGTTTGAGAAGATTAAAATCCAATTTAAATTATTACTTTCATAAGAGCAATAGGTGGCACTCTGAGTCCACACACTAAGCTAATTCCCTTCCTTACATTGGCAGGTGAGTAAAATAGATAAGGTGCAGCTCATTTTAATGCAGACTCCAGAGACGTTGCTTATGTGAAGGTAAAACTGCAAGTCTTTCTTATTGATTAACCATTGCTGGTTAGTGTGTAATGAATAACCCTGAAAAGGCCACTTAAAACTCAAGTGCTTCCTGTCTGTATACTTTTTATTTCATTTTGACTAACGTACATTACTGAAATAAATTATATTTTCTTATTACAGAATGTCGGTGTTTAGTTTCAAAGCCATCTTTCATTGGATAAAATCTATACATAACTAAAACTCTGAACTTGTGCTCCTCCGGTTTGCGGGGATTTACTATTTGCACAAAAATGGCACGCAAATGATAACGCTACGATTTTTCGCCAGGTTACTCACCGTTCTCCAGTGTTGCGAGTGCAACGTTTCGTTCCGATCGGTGGTATATTATAAAAGTTATTGAGGTTTAAAAATCCTAAAAATCGTGCGCCACGCAGATTGGTCTCCTCTCCTGTCAGTCAATGCCACAGCTGGCATGGCGGCCCCCTTACTGCCCCACTGGCGGCGGCCTGGCCCACCGCACTCACAAACTCCTCTCTCCCCATCTCATGGTAACTTGTCTATCATTTCCCCCACCACTGGCGGCGGCCGCGGGGGTGGGGGAGGGGGTGGGGAGTTCAGTGGAAGCCCTGGTCCCGTCTTCCACTCCCTCATCACTCATCCCTCTCCCCTGCCCACCCTCTGCGACAATAGCAGCCCCGTCTACCCGTCCCCCTGGGTCCTTCTCCTCCGCCACCGTCGTTGCGGTAACTCACCGTCATGGCCTTCTTGGGGGAGGTCTTCTCCACCAGCTCATCAAAACTTGTGGTGCCCACTGTGACGAACACTGACTCTATCCCCCACCCCCCCCATGGCCCGGCAGCGAGCAGGCAGGCAGGTCGGCGGGTGGGCAGAGCGGGGACAGGCCGAGTGGCAGCAGCGGGCGGTCGGACAGGACAGGGACGGGCCGAGCGGCGGCTGAGCCGGAGTGGGTAGAGGGAGGGAGGGAGAGTCGGGTTGCAGGGTGGCCGAGCAGTTTGCGTGGAGTTTGAGTAACTCACACACACACACAATCCAAACTGGTCCAATCGTCAAGTCAATGGTGTCTAAACCACAGCTATCAGTGAATGACCTGTGGAGGAAGGAACTGCAGATGCTGCTTTTTATGGATGGAGGGAGGGAGGGAGTGACTGACTGAAGGTACGGGAAAGGAGAGGGAGGGATGGATTTGGGGAGGGGAGGAAGAGAGGGGAAAGATCCTGGGGAGGTGAGGAGGGATGGTGGGGGGACTGAGAGAGAGGAAGGGGTCGGGAGGGAGAGGGGGGAAAGTGGGGGAGGTGAGGACAGTGGGGGAAGAGGGAGATAGAGGGAGAGGAGAGCAGTGGGGGAGGTCCGGAGAGATAGTGGGGGGTAGGGGGATTTGAGGAATGGGGATTAGAGGGGGGGGGGGTAGGGAGGGGAGAGCAGATATAGAGGGTGGGAGGGAATGACTGAGGGTAGGGAAAAGGAGAGGGGAGAGGAGAGGGAGGGAGAGGTGAGGGAGGGATTGGGGGAGGGGAGGAGGAGAGGGGAAAGAAGAGAGAGGGTGAGAAGGAGGGGGAAGGAGTGCTGGGGGATGAGGGGAAATGAGCCGCCCATGCACAGTTGGGGGCTATGCGTGAGTGATGGAATATTGTACTGGGGAACAGGTTACGTTGGGGGACCAGGCCTCCCGTGTGACAGGGATCCAATGGGTCTCACTTAGTATAGTATAATATTAAAATTGGTCCATATTCAAATGAAATAAATGCTATTTATTTATAAAATAAAATGCTGCTCTGCTGCAGTTTTGGTAACCAGTTTTGGTAAATTTGATATCAAAGGCACGCAGTTTATCCAGATAGAAAGAGGAATGCAGAAGAAGGCTCATTGAAAGACTTCATCTGCCTTTGCTGTGGCTGTTTGGTGTAGTGTTGGTGGGGCATGGGCATTGGGTTGGGATTTGACACAACCCCACATGTCGATGCTGGGAAGGTAGGAGGGAGAGCTCCTGGTCTTCCATTTCATTTCCCTGGAACAATTCCTTGCTGAGTTGGGGAACTATGGGTGGAAGCAGCCACTCAGATGTAAATGCGTTTATTTATCTGCAGGACAGGCACATGGACAGGATTCCGTGCAGTTTATGGTTTTAGGTGTTGCTTGAGTGGTGAGAGAGCTACAGATAACATGGACGTTTTTGATTGAAGAAATGCATCCAATGTATGGGATAAGGAAATAAAATAATCCACTGCATCATTAGTACTGTGGGATATCTAGATTGAAAATCTACATGGATGGCCCTCAGCTCATGTCACTGGCAGTGAGCACCAACTCCTGCTCACACTGATTCGCCAATCTATTCAATTTAATGTTTGATCATTCATAAGTTCATAAGTTGTAGAAGCAGAATTTGGCCATTCAGCCCATCAAGTCTACTCCACCATTTAATCATGGCTGATCTATCTTTCCCTCTCAACCCCATTCTCCTGCCTTATCCCCATAACCCCTGACACCTGTACTAATCAAGAATGCAGCAATCTCCACCTTAAAAATATCCATTGACCTGACCTTCACAGCCTTCTGTGGCAATGAATTCCATAGATTCACCACCCTCAGAAATTCATGACTAAAGAAATTCATTCTCATCTCCTTACTGAAGGAACCTCCTTTTATTCTGAGGCTATGGCCTCTTTTCTGAGACTCTCCCACTAGTGGAAACATCCTCTCCACATCAACTCTATCCAGGCCGTTCACTATTCAGTTAGTTTCAATGAGGTGTCCCCTCATCCTTCTAAACTCTAGAGAGTACAAGCCCAATGCCGTCAAACGCTCATCATACGTTAACCCAATCATTCCTGGGATCATTCTCATAAACCTCCTCTGGACCCTCTCCAGAGCCAGCATATCCTTCCTCAGATATACTGGGCCCAATACTGCTCCCAATACTGCTACAATCATTGTAGGCTGCGACACAAGAGCACCTGACAGATATTGGCAGCTGCACAGTGCACCATCCAGAACAGAAGCCCTCGCAACTTGAACATTTCCTGACCGTGCTTTGAATAAGATTCTACTTTCTATATAAATATAATTCAAATATGCTTATGGCTCTAATCCCTTACGATGATAGAATAAAACACAAATGCTCGAACTCCTGACCTCATTCCATTGTAGGTACTGTATATTGATGTGAAAGATTTCAAAATTGTTTTTCTACTTATAGCAACAGAAGTAGCTTTCACAGAGAGCATGTCAAAACTGGATTGTCCTTGGTAAAGTACTTATAAACTTCTGCAGGATCCTGTTCATAAAGCCTTTTCAATATCCTGACATATGGGAAAATTACTGTGGCCCCAACATGCTATCAGAATCAGATTGCAACTGGTTTATGGAACTATTCTGGTTTAATCTTCTTAGCATAGAAACCATAATCCTGAATTTGTATTATAAGCAGACAATCTATTAATAATGACTGAAAAAATATGCTTTGGGTATTCTGGCTTGAAACATGTGCTGCAGAAATACATAGTTTAGGACCATAGAACCCTAGGAAAGGATGACACAGAATGAGACCATTCAGCCCATTCATTTCTGTTCACACAACCACATCCCACGACCCATCATTGACTCTTCAGCCCTGCTGGTCACAGTTGCAAGCATCCTGGCTCAATTTAGTTGCAGTTTCTGCCTCTCGAACCCTTTCAGGCAACGAGTTCCAGGCCCCCAGCACTCTGGTTGAATAAATCTTTACTCATTTCTCCACATAATACATTGGAGCAGAATTAGGCCACTTAGTCCATCAGGTCTGCTCTGCCATTCTATCATGGCTGATCTACTTTTCCCTCGCGAACCCATTCTCCTGCTTTCCCCCCGTAACCTTTGATGTTAATCAAGAACCTATCAATCTCCATTTTAAAAATACTCAATGTCTTGGCCTCCACCATCAACTGTAGCAATTAATTCAACAGATTTGCCACCATCTGGCTAAAGAAATTCCTGCTCATCTGCATTCCAAAGGTGCATCCTTTCATTCCAAGGCAATACCCTCAGGTCCTAGATTCTCCCACAAGATGGCAATATAGAATAAATGGCAGGGACTTTAACATTGTTAATGTACAGAGGGACCTTGGGATGTGTCCCAAGCTTACTCAAAGTGGCGATGCAGGTGGATAGGTTAGTGAAGACGGCAGTTTGCAGGCTTGTCATTACTCTCAATGCATTGAGAGTAAAAGTTGGGAAGTCATGCTACAGATGAACAAGGCATTACTTAGAATGCACTGGAGTATTGTGTACAGCTCTGGTTACCACACTGTAGGAAGTACTTGTTAGAAATAGAGAGAGTGCAGAAGAGCTTCACCAGAATGTTGTCTGGAATGGAGGGCTGTAGTTATAAAAAAGCGATAAGATAGGCTGGGCTTATTCATGTGCAATTATATGGGTTCTAGCCTTGTAAGTTCGTCCAATGTGGACTATGATTTGCAGAGATGACAAATTTCACAATACATTAGGAAGAAGGCCTCAAGATCATCATACTTCTACAGCTGTAAACTTTACAGAAAAATATTATTGCACCATTTACCATCACATATTATGTTGTGAAAGGTCATTTTTGTTTCATATGGAAAAGACTGAAGGCAAAATGACTTCTCATTCTTCTCAGCTGTGTTTAAATTATCCTTAATTGTAGGGCTAGGCAAAGAGTACATAGTTTATTGTATATGCACAGTGACTCCACATCAAAGTGGAGTTAAAGGATAATGAACATGCAGAGCCAGTGCAGCATGATAGGTTTTTAAGTTGCAGTTAAATTCCTTCCTGCGTTTCCCAGCCTAAAGTTCCATTATGGATGTTTTCAAGAGAGAGTTAGATTTAGCTCTTAGGGTTAAAGGAATATGGGGAAAAAGCAGGAACGGGGTATTTAATTTTAGATAATCAGCCATGATCATGTTGAATGGTGGTGCTGGCTAAGGGCCGAATGACCAACTTCTGCACCTATTTGTCTATGTTTCTATGTTTCTATGAAATCTGGAAACCTAATAGGTATCTGTTCTCAGTCATAAGGTAGAACCAACAAGTTTGAAATGCAGGAATGCCCTGAAAATCTATCGAACAACTCATCTTCCCCGCGCTTCATTTCTGCTGGATGGCCGATTCCCAAATCTTCATTTTAATTCATAATATTATAAGTATTGATTAATGTCTTCGTAAAAGTCCAGTCAACAAAATAGAGAGAGTACAGAGGGGATTTACTAGAATGTTGCCTGGGATCCAGCAACTATGTTACAGAGAAAGGTTGAACAAGTTAGGTCTTTATTCTTTGGAGCGCAGAAGGTTAAGGGGGGACTTGATTGAGGTCTTTAAAATGATGAAAGGGATAGACAGAGTTGACGTGGATAAGCTTTTCCCATTAAGGGTAGGGAAGATTCAACAAGAGGGCATGACATGCGAATTAAGGGACGGAAGTTTAGGGGTAACGTGAGGGGGAACTTCTTTACTCAGAGGGTGGTGGCTGTGTGGAATGAGCTTCCAGCAGAAGTGGTGGAGGCAGGATCGATTTTAACATTTAAAAGTAAAGTGGATAGGTATATGGACGGGAAGGGAATGGAGGGGTATGGTCTGAGTGCAGGTAGATGGGACTAGGGGAAAACAAATGGTCGGCACGGACTGGAAGGGCTGAGAGGGCCTGTTTCCGTGCTGTAATTGTTATATGGTTATATCGTTATATCGTTAATCCATTACTTTAAACTATGCTTGGTGAATGCACAAATACCTGCAGGACTTCATGATGGGAATTAATACATGTATTGAAAAGCTTGGAGTCGACTCAAGATCATTCAAGTTGTTTTGTTTTTTTCAGAGATACAGCGTGGAAACAGTGCTTTTGGCCCACTGAATCCACACCGACCATCAATCACCCGTACACTAGTTATATGTTAGGTAGACAAAAGTGTTGGAGAAACTCAAAGGGTGCGGCAGCATCTATGGAGCGAAGGAAATAGGCAACGTTTCAGGCCAAAACCCTTTCACCCGCTGAATTTCTCCAGCACTTTTGTCTACCTTCGATTTTCCAGCATCTGCAGTTCCTTCTCAATCTAGTTATATTTAATCACATTTTCATATCGTACACACTTGGGGCAACGTACGGAAGTGAATTAATCTACAAACTTGCATGTCTTTATGATGTGGGAGGAAACAGGAGCACCCAGAGGAAACCCACGTGGTCACAGGGCGAATGTGCAAACTGTGTCCACATACACAGCATCCATAGTCGGGATCAAACCCGGGTCATGTGCGCTATGAGGCAGCAGATCTAGCTCTGCACTGCTGTGCCACCTTAAGATAAACTGAACAATTCCTAGATAAGGTATGATCATGCTACTCATCCACCAATTTGCACACCATTGAGTGAAGTCAGGTGGGAGGATACGAAGGTCAGATAATTGTCCATTTAACACATCTTGGGCAGAGATTCTATGACTTCTCTAATCCAATATCCTGGATGGTTAATTTATGTATCATCAACATTTTCTCTTTTAAATTCCAGCATTATTGTCAATCACAAACTATTTTTCAAATTGATTAGGGATATGATTCCAGACAAAAAGACTAAACATTTGTCAGAATAGTCCTGTAAATGCAATAGGCCTGGAGTCCTTGAAGTAGGAAATTCTCCCCACACAGCTAAACTCTTACAATGCTTCAGACAGGTCATTTAACCCATCATGTCTGTTCCAGCTGTCTACAAGAACATCTCTCTGCGTCCAACCACTCATCCTTTCTCTGTAACCTCACTATTTTTTCTCCACCATATACTGTATGTTGCCAAATCCCTCTTAAATAGGATCTCTTTCTGCCGAGTCAACAGCTGGTGCATTTGCAGATTACAGCAGTAAAGTGCATTAAAAATATTAACCACATTTCTTATAATTCTCTTCCCCTCCATTCCCCTCCCCTCTAATTCTTGTCCTCTCCCCTCCAATGACTTATTTTCTCCACTCTTCCACCAAAGAAAGCAGCTTCTCACTCTCCTTATCATTTTACATATTTCTATCAAATTTCCCTCATGTTTCTCTTCTCCAAAGAAAACACTCAATATCCTGAACCCATCCTTGTAACTGTTCCTTTATGTCAGAGACCAATTCTGGATTCTCCTTCATTCCTTCCCATCCTTCCTACAGTGAACATAATAATCCAGCCCAGGCTGGTATTTTTTAAAGGTTCAGCATCTTCTCTGATTTTAAATTCTCTGCCTTAGCTTCTTCTACCTTTTAAAACAGTGAACTTTAAACTCAAAGAGTTATAGAGTCAGGTAGACACAAAATGCTGGAGTAACTCAGAGGGACAGGCAGCATCTCTGGAGAAGGAATGGGTGACATTTCGGGTCGAGACCCTTCTTCAGACTTATAACTTCAGATTTATAGAGACACACAGTTCAGAAACAGGTCCTTGAGCCCACCATGTCCATGCCAACCAATGTCTCTACTAATCTAGTGTGCCCACTATACACTGCCTATTCACATGCCTGTTTAAGCATATCTTACAAGTAGGGATTGCGTCTGAGAGTACCACCTCCTGTGACAGTAAGTTCCAGACTGCAAACACTCTCTGTGTCAAAACCTTTCCCCACAAAACCCCTTTAAACTCTATTCTGGGGTGGAAGATTGCAACCTTCACGTGGTCCGCCCTGTTTCGACTAATGCAATCAACTCGACGTGCACAAACGGAAGATCAAATAGAACAAGTTGTCCCACAACTTTAGGCTGTGCACGCCACACGAACGAAGGAGAAGAACTTTATTCTCACACTTTAAACCCATGCCCATTTGTCTTTGATACCTTTGACCACAAGGCAAAGAGAGAAAAACAGTGGATCCATGTATTAAATTTCCAGCCTCGGTTTGCCAAGGGACTCAAGGTCTGACTAATACCAGGAGCATGAATGAAGTATTGGGCCTTTGTCTCCACATCTCTGACATACAACTTGTTCAATGTTAGGGAAACAACGAGGCTGTACTGTGGACAAATGTGAGGCTCAACCTTCCAAGGCACAGTAAAAAAAAAAGCATGCAAACACCTCACTGATTTTAAATATAAGAATCAGATGTATTCAGGGTAATCATGATGCTCACAATGATTAACTTGAATTGTTGTTAAAGTTGAATTAAAACTTGAATTCAGCTTGCATTGCAGAGCTATCGTTAGCTTTCACAACAGCTGGTGTGATGAAACAGTTCATGTTTGACCCTGAACATCCTTCTCTGGAGCAAAAAAATCATTATCAGCTCAGCATGTTTTTCTGTGAGTTAGTTAGGTCTCAGCCTTCTCTTCTCCAAAAAAAAAAACAGTCTCAGCATCCCTAACCCATCCTTGTAACTGTAGTTCTTCATGCCAGGAACTAGTCTCGGATCCTCCCTCATTCCTTCATTTGCTTCCTACAGTGTGCATTGGGCTAGAACTGAACACAATTCTCCAGTCAGTGATATTCAATGATTCAATGATACTATATAATTAAATGTACCTAGGTGCAGTGAAATTATTTGTTTTTGCATACACTCCAGTAAAATCAGACAGCATAGAGGGTTGCTCTCGGCCCGCCGGTCGTTCAGTTCTGCAGCGTATCCCAGCGGTGTTTTCTGCTGCCGTGCAGCATAGCCTTTTGCCACTACGTGGTACATCCTGGGCTCTTTTGACACTGTGTGGTACATCCCGGGAGGTCAGAGAGGTAACGTTTTAGGATTCAGCAACTTTCCCTTATTTAAGTGCCTGTCCAAAGGTCTCTTACTTTAATGGATCAGTAAGGCAGCTCTTTATTATCTCCCTTTCCATCCAAAGAATTTTCAAAGTGTTAGTCTGCCTGGCCAGACCTGCTGCCCAAAACATTCCGGACTGCAGCAAAAATCTGAGAATGTTGCCCCCTCCATTACATTACATTAAGGAGTAAGGCAACGGGAAACCATGAAGGAGGGTCTTGACCCGAAACGTCACCCATTCCTTCTCTCCAGAGATGCTGCCTGTCCCGTTGAGTTACTCCAGCATTTTGTGTCTACCTTCGATTAAAACCAGCATTTACAGTTCTTTCTTACACAACGAGAACCCATCTATTGTATTTCCATTTCCATACAAATATATAATTTTATGTTACATTTCCAGTCTCAGTCTGCAAGGGTCTTGGAACCTGACTGGTGCTAGGAGCAGGAGTCACATTGGCCCTTCACATTTCTGATGCACATTTTGTTCAATTTCTGGTGAATAAAGCGGTTCCATTGTGAACAAATGGGAGTCTCATTTAAGATTGAAGTGTATGCAAAATATGACTGAATGAAGCACCTCATCAATATAAAATATGCTTCTGACATGGAATCTATTTTGATCCATTTCAGAGTGTCTCATCAAACAACTGCTCAATGGAAGCTGCCACCCGCCAATGGTGGTAACAATTTTACACTCACACAGAATGACACCTGCCGCCATGATAATATGATTGCACAGCTTTCTCTGTGGTTATTAGGACAGTTACAACAATCAGATCTTACAGCCATTGAGCCATACAGCACGGAAATAGGCCTTTCGGATCAACGTGCCCATGAGACCAAGATGCCCCATCAAGAGCAGCGGTTTAGTTGCGGCCTTACAGCGCCAGGCACCACAGTTCAATCCTGACTATGAGTAAAATTGTCGCTAGTGCGTAGGATAGTGTTAGTGTATGGGACGATTGCTGGTCGTTGCAGACTCAGTGGGCCAAAGGGCCTCTTTCCACACTGTATCGCTAAAGTCAAAATTAAAGTCTAAAGGACACTGTGAAGGCAGCTTTTTATTATCACTGAGTATGTCAAAATACATGTTTAATTTATGCTCCATTGGAGCTGTGATTAGAGATCGGGTCCTGTCTGCAGCAATGTTGCCACATACAATAAAGCTGCAACTTGCTTCTCGATGCTTGTAAGGAAAAAAAGGAAAAAAGCTTCTGATGTTGCCACAAGGACTTTTGCAACTTTGAGAACCACGCGTTTCAGTTGCTGCATGTAGTTTGTGAACGATCTCCGTGTTAGAAAGTAGATTCTCTCTGTGTGAAAGTAGATCTCTGGAACTCTCTGCCACAGAGGGTAGTTGAGGCCAGTTCATTGGCTATATTTAAGAGTGAGTTGGATGTGGCCCTTGTGGCTAAGGGGATCAGAGGGTATGGAGAGAAGGCAGGTACGGGATACTGAGTTGGATGATCAGCCATGATCATATTGAATGGCGGTGCAGGCTCGAAGGGCTGAATGGCCTACTCCTGCACCTAATTTCTATGTTTCTATGTTTAGATTCAACTTCCCTCAGTTTCCCTTTCAGGTGAGTGCCCATGGGTTCTGGTTCCCACAGCTGCCAAAGACACTGGAAATGTTCCTGTAAAGAACACCGAGCATGTTCCACAGAGCACTGCTTGGGAAGCTGGCATTCAGTGTCAGTGCAACCTTCCTGCAGAATGGCATGGGTGGCTTTTCTACAGCACTCCTAGTGGAAGAAGTTCTCTGATGTCAATGTTCTGGGCAGCAGGTTTCATGACTGTAGCAGTTCCCCAGCGGCCCAGGTGTCAGTCCGGTCGGTGGTATAGACCTGTGAATGCAGATTCTTCTTCAGATGATTCCTATAAAATATTTCTCCTTTCACCTGAAACCTATGCCCTCTGATTCTCGATTCCACTACTCTGACCAAGAAATCTCTCATGAATTCCTCTCATGAATTTAAACACCTCTATAAGATTAGCCCTCATCCTCCTGCGCTCCTGGGAATAGTGTCCTAGCCTGCTCAATCTCTCCATATAGCTCAGACTCTCGAGTCCTGCCATCATCCTCGTAAATCTTCTCTGAACCCTTTTCAACTTGACAACATCTTTCCTATAACATGGTGCCCAGAACTGAACTCAGTACCCTAAATGCAGCCTCATCAACATCTTATAAAACTGCAACATGACCTCCCAACTTCTATACTCAATACTCGGACTGATGGAAGCCAATGTGCCAAAAGCCTTTTTGACCACCCCATCCACCTGTGACGCCACCTTCAAGGAACTATGAAACTGCACTCCTAGATCCCTCTGCTCTACAACACGTCCCAGAGCCCTACCATTCACTGTATAAGTTCTGCACGTTAGACTTTCCCAAATGCAACATCTCACATTTCTCAGTATTAAATTCCATCAATCATTCCTCAGCCCACCTGGCCAACCGATCAAGATCCTGCTGCAATTTTTAACAACCAACTTCACTTTCTGAAATATCTCCTTCTTTTGTATCATCTGCAAACTTACTAATCTTGCCATTTACATTCTCATCTAAATCATTGATATAGATGACAAACAGTAATGCCCCTGTCCCACTTAGGAAACATGAACGGAAACCTCTGGAGACTTTGCGCCCCACCCAAGGTTTCTGTGCGGTTCCCAGATGTTCCCGAAGGATTTTGTCAGTCTCCCTAATGGTCGAAAGTGGTTTCCGCTTCTTCTATGTTCCGCCGATTATTTCAAAAAATTCAAAACCGGCCGCGACTAAAAATAGGTTGCCATTTTAAAAATCTGTAATTTTTTTACAAAGCCGGTTGCGATGCTAGTTGAAGGTGATGGCGGAGGTTGCAGGTAGTGGAAGGCAAGACCTCTCTGGTGCAATAAAACTGGGTGAAAAAAAGGTCTTACCTTCCACTACCTGCAACCTCCGGCAACCACCTTCAACTAGCATTGCAATCGGCTTCGACTAAAAAATTACCGATTTCTAAAAAGGCAACCTATTTTTAGTTGCGGCCGGTTTTTTAATTTTTTGAAATAATCGTCGGAACATAGAAGAAGTGGAAACCACTTTCGACCATTAGGGAGACTGACAAAAACCTCCGGGAACCACACAGAAACCTTGGGTGGGGCGTAAAGTCTCCAGAGGTTTCCGTTCAGGTTTCCTAAGTGGGACAGGGGCATAAGTGGGACAGGGGCATAAGGGGCCAGCACTGACTCCTGAGGCGCACCACTAGTCACAGGCCTCCAGTCCGAGAAGCAACCTTCCATGGGGTAGAAGATTGCAACCTTCACGTGGTTCGCCCTGTTTTCGACTAATGCAATCAACTCGACATGCACAAATGGAAGGCTGTGCACACCACACAAAAGAAGAAGAAGATGAAGCAACCTTCCACCATTGTGTTAAAGAAGGAACTGCAGATGCTGGAAATCGAGGGTACACAAAATGCTGGAGAAGCTCAGCGGGTGCAGCAGCATCTATGGAGCGAAGGAGATAGGCAACGTTTCCGGCCAAAACCCTTTCTTCAGACTTATGGAGGGGATGGGGGAGGCAGGGGGGAAGAAAGAAAAAAGGAGGAGGAGGAGCCCGAGGGCAGAGGGAGAGGTAGGAAGGGGAGGAGACAACAAGGGTTAACAGAATTGAGAGAATTCGATGTTCATGCCAAGAGGATGCAGACTCCTCAAGCGGAATATGAGGTGCTGTTCCTCCAATTTGCGGTGTTGCTCACACTGGCCGAGGAGGAGGCCCAGGACAGAGGTCGGATACGGAATGGGAGGGGGAGTTGAAGTGCTGAGCCACCGGGAGGTCGGGTTGGTTAAGGCGGCCGACTGGCCCACTGCAGACTGCAGGAGTACGTGCTGAGGGACGCACTGAAGCTCGGTGCAGCCAACGCCAAGGCTCGGTGGGGGAGGGCCACAGTCTAAGGTCCTTCCGCTGCTGGACATGGGGGGTACGGTATGGTGGAGACGCCCCTCAATATAAGGGAAGGTATCCCACGCCATTGTGCCACATGAGTGGCACGAGTGGGGGACTGATTTGTGGAAATTTGGGGAAAAGAAATGTCTAAACTGTATTCATCAATTTGTACAGCCCCCGAAAATGTCGGATGGATTTGTCGCAAGGTTAATGTATTGTATATATTTATCATTTGAATAAAGTATATTTTGAAATTTTAAAAAAAGGACCGAGCAGAGGTGTTCGGCGAAACGATCGCCAAGCCTCCGCTTGGTCTCACCGATATAGATCAGCTGACATCTAGAGCAGCGGATGCAAAAGATGAGGTTGGAGGAGGTGCAGGTGAACCTCTGTCGCACCTACTCTCTGCTTCCTTCCATGAAGCTAATTTTCTTTCCACTCAGTTATCTCTCCTTGTACCCCTTGCGATCTAACCTTCTAGAGCAGCCTACCGTGTGGAACCTTGACGAATGCCTTGCTGAAATTCATATACACAACATTTACAGCTCTGCTCTCATCAACCTTTTTTTTGACACATCTTCAAAAAACTCGATCTGATTTTTGTTGGATCATATTGTTAAGATGTTATTGGTACAGCCAATAAAATTGGGAGCATGTTAGTTTTCTTTCTGCAGTGCTTAATGAATTGGATAAACAGTGCTAATTCATATAATCATGCAGCACGGATATAGTCCCTTCTGTTTATCTCGTCCATGCCAACCAAGATGCCTCATCTAAGCCTGTCCCATTTGCCATTTGGCCCATATCCCTCAAAACCTTTCCGATCCATATACCTATCTAAGTATAGGAAGGAACTGCAGATGCTGGGTGAAACCAGATAGACACCAAATGCTGGAGTAACTCAGCGGGACAGGCTGCATCTCTGGAGAGAAGGAATGGGTGATGTTTCAGGTCGAGACCCTTCTTCAGACTGAAGTCACAGACTGAAGAAGGGTCTCGACCCAAAATGTCAGCCATTCCTTCTCTCCAGATATGCTGCCTTCCCACAGAGTTACTCCAACATTTTGTACCTATCCAAATGTCTTTTAAAGGCTGTTTTCGTACCTGCTCAGCACTATCTTACATACACCCACCCACACTCTGAATGGAAAAACCTGCCCTCCGGTTCCTATTAAATCTTTCCCAGGTGTATGTTGATTTGGGGACAAGTTGGTGCTGGAAATGAACAACAAAGGGCAGGTTGATTGGAGGGGATAATCAAGCCTCTAAGCCCCACAATTTCCCAGATGGCAATGTGCTCATCAAGAGCACCCATCACCGCATCAGCCCTGACAGCTGCAGATCCACTGACAAATCAGCTGGTACTCTAATCAGTTCTGAAGGACTCAAGTATAAGAGTCTGCCAGTCTTAATAGGCTATATCAAGGAACACCTGATTTCAGTTTGGTTTGGAGCCAGCATCTCTGGCAATCCAGCTACTGCCTCTGATTTATATATAACATCAAGTAATCACATAGTTCTTTCTCCAGCCATGAAGGCCACAACAATATTGCAATGCAGGGCTCAAGGATGGATGGGAGATGTGAGACTAGGTTGCATAAATTTTCCCCGCATGCCCTTGAACACAAATGATTGAGGGCGATTTGATCGAGGTGGTTAAAATGCTGGAACAATCTGATCATTTCCTCTGGTGGGAGGAACAAGAGCAAAAAACGTATTAAAATGAAAGCAAGGATGTTCACGAGTGAAATCAGGCCTCATGTTTTCACACAAATATTTACAAAGCTAGAAATCTGTGAAAGTAAAGTAAATGTGTCTGAAAGTTGAAAGACAGAAGAAATCAATGTGAGCAACTTTCAATCCAATTTTAAGACAATATGATACATTTACTTTAATAGGGTGAGGTTTCAGTAGCAAACAAATCTAGCCAGCAAGTTAAAGGAACAAAGGATATTTAAATCCTCGTCCAGAGCATATGGAACAATATTTTTTTAATTACTAAATTTGCATGTTCACCCTGTGAGAGCATACGTTTCCTCCAAATGGTTAGTATTCCTCCTATATCACAAAGACATGTTCATTGGTACGTTAGTTTGGCACTGTGAATTGCCTCAAGACTGCAGGTGTGTGCTCAAATCTAGTGGAGGATTGATAAGAATGTGGAAAGAACAACAAAAAGGGATTTCTACAGGATTACCATAAATGGGTGGACAATGGCCTATGGTCCTTTTTTTCAGTGCCATATCTCTGACTCCATGACTTAATCACTTGCTTAAGTCTGCAGTATGTGGAGGATTCTATTGTGTAAACTTGTACTGCAGAATTACTCCAGGAAGAATGAATGCTAATACATTATTAAACTATCGTTATATAAGAGTATCATTCAAGAATTAAATCAATATTTGTATAATCACTAAATCGCTTGGAGTGCAGAATATGGCTCAATAATATTTTTGGCAAGCAAATCATCAGCTAAAACAATTAAGAATAATTGCTGTATAATGATAATAACTCAGCAAGAGGTTAAAACAGTCAGGAGAGGGATGAGAGACAAAAAGTATAGGCAAACAAGGAGGAAGAAATCACTAATGTATAGGAACATCCTTCAAAATGCTTGAATATTTTTAGTGCAGCAATTGTCCAGGCAAATGTAGAGTAAATATACAAGAGACTGCAGATGCTGGAATCTGAAAAAAAAATAGCTAGAGGAATAGTAAGATTAAACGAGAACTTACCAGTTCGAAGTTTGATCGTTATTTTATGAGGAGTAACGATGAGGGATTACGTGAAGAACCCCGCCTGGCGCTGGAAACGGCATACTTCAAAGCAGCGGCATGAAAAACACAGAACACAAATAGCCGAAGTAACATAGTAAGGCTCATAATAGACTTAGAACTACCAGATGATCATAATTATTATATGAGGGTGGGAAGTGGAGGGCACGTAATTCCCTCATCGTTACTCCTCATAAAATAACGATCAAACTTAGGAGAACTGGTAAGTTCTCGTTTTAATCTTACTATTTTACTTCGGAGTCACGTGAGTAATACGGTGAAGAGTTTAAAGCTTTCTGTGTTTTTTATGTCGTAGAATTAGTCAATACGACAGTCCGGCTAAGAAAAAATACATACATGAGAAACCAGACTAGTTTAAGTTCTTTCATAATAAAATTTTTAATGGTTAAAGAACATATAATAACCCTCCTTATATCCGAGGGAACCATTACAAGTGAGATAAAAGATATAAGTGATTACAAACTGCATCATAGCAATCAATAGTAAAACAAAGCAGGTGACTATAGTGAACCCAACACCGCGTGGCCAAAAGCCTGTCATTGTGTGAACAGGGTTTGTTGTAGAACTTTGAAAAAGTTTCTTCTTACTCCACCCTGCGATTTTTAAAATATGCTCGAGCGGCTACGTCCTGCACCTTCGCTGCGGAATGGTAGCTGCTGCCCTGGTGGAGTGAGATTTGAACACATCAGTGTCTAGTCCTGCTTAAAAGTAACACCTGTTTCAACCACTTTGAGATAGTTTGAACTGAAGCTTTTGTGTGTGGTTTTTTTATGCGTAATCATTTAACGTTTTTTCATTTCCTCGAAGAGTTTTGGTAACTTTTATTATTGGTTCAAATGTCTAACCACACACATGGTGGATCAATAGGATAAGCTTGAAAGGTTACCTTTGCTCCAGTTCTTCCTGGTCTGCTTTGTTTGATCAGATCATAAACATAGAACACAATGTTATCTGCGCTGTCACATGCATACAGTCTAAACGCAACATTTGTAACGTTTGCACTCTTTGAGCTGAGACCAATGACATTTAACATTATTAATTTGAATGTTAATCTTTCCAATGACAATCCTTCGATTGGGAGTCCATTTGTCTAAGTAAGGTAAGTACAATGCTACATCCCAAATCTCTGTGTATCTTGGTTTGGGTGGAATTTTTGTTAAAGATTCCTTTTCATGAATCTGGATATTAGTGGATTGTGATCCAATTGATTTCTGGTCAGACATTAGTGGCTCTTTTCTATTTTCTACTTTCTTTCTCTATCTTTCTATCCTTTGGAGAGGGAACTAGGACAAAAAGTATAGAAACATATTATATATATTTTTAATATTAGTATGAGGTATACACCTATTATTGTTGTATGAAAATATTATAGATGTCTTAAATTTGTAATTATATAAAATTGTGCATTTTTCAATTATATAATATAATTTTGAAATATAAAGTTATAATAATACAAACACTCTTAATATTATGAAAATATCATGAATATCATAGAAGTTTGGTTAAGATTTGGTTATTATGTAGTTATATTAGGGGGGGATTGTATTTGGTTAATTAGAAGAATATGTGTGGTATGAGAAGTGTGAGTATATATTGCTTATTTTAGGAATATACTACATACACTCCCAATTATACAAAAAATATTAACCAGGAACATGTATAATGGATAACATTACAATTAACACAAACAGTATCAAGTTGATAATCAATATTATATAATTTTGTTATTATATAATTTTCACTGCCGTATAAGAGTGTACTCGGTATATATTGTTTCTACAATAAAAAAATTAAAAAAAAAAAAAAAAGACATTAGTCCTAAATAAGATGATAAGGCACTGTGTGCAGTATTGATGGCACTGTAACTTAAGTGTTGCTCAAAATGCAATTTCAGCAAGGAACTCCAATAGTTTTGCAATATTCACAGTATGATAAGATATTTTTGACTGTGCAAAATATTCTTCCATTTCTTTATATGTGTCATATATTGTTTTTGTGTGCTATCTCGCATGAATGCGACTATAACTTCCATAGTTTTGTCCGACAATTCCCAGCTCCTGTAGTGGGTCTGGTCAAAAACCTGCAGATTAATAAATTCGTATAAGCATGTAATGGATGAATTTCTTTGGTTACTGGATTAATCAATAATCACTGCAGTTAGGAATTGACATATATGGTTCTTTTAATCATATTTACATTAATGGAACCATGGTTGTGTCGGCCAATTTGGAACTACCAACAATCCTGTGGCAGAATCTTGTTCTATTTTCTTCAGTGACATTGCTGAACCAAAGCAAATGGTGGTAAAGCATAAAATAACATATTCCCCCAGTTTAATGAAAAAGCATCTACTGCTACTGCATCTGGATCGTGTTCCCAAGACACATATTTAGGCAATTGATGATATAGCCTTGAATGCAAACAAATCAATTTCTGTAACCCATATTGGTATTACAATATTCTTAAATATTACTGGATTAAGATCCTTTCTGTGTTATCTTTAAATGATCCATGACCTATTATCTGCCACCAACATTTGTCTTTACTGGAAATGTAGTTGCCGAGATCCAAAATTTGGCGATTAATACACCATTGCCATATCTCATTGCCAGACAATCACATGATACTGATCTGACTCCCCCCATGTGATTAATATATGCAACAGCGGTTTTATTGTCTAACTGTATTATACGTAGACCCTTTTTTGAACAACAATATGCTTTATAGTCATAGAAAGCACCCAATAACTCTAATAGTTAATACCATATGTTTGAAGAAACGTTTCTTCTTGGACTTTCCATCTACCTCCACAACTGGAGAATGAATTGTTGCCCCCCATCCGAGAGCGCTAGCAATCTGTTTGTAAAACCATTTCAGGCTGTTGAATCAGAATGTTTTTAGCAGCTTGTGGAACATTTTCAACCCACCATTGTAATTCCAACAAAGCTTCTTTTGTTAATTGCATAGGCCTATCAAAATGGCCTGCCCTCTTTTTAAAGAGCTCTTATTTTGTCCCTTTGAAGGTTTTGATAATGTAATGGACCAAATTCTACTGCAGGAAATGCTGCTACTAGCTTACCAACAGTTTTTGCTACTTTCTCGGATGGAGGGATAAGGTTTGTGAATGAGATTTTTTACAAGTCACCAAAATATCATCAACTTTATCTGTTGGTAAAGTTTATTAACATTGTAACTGAGTTAATTACAAACCCCAAATAGTTAATTGATTGTGCTGGCTGCAGCTGGGATTTTAATTGGATGAATCAAGAACCCTAGCTTTTCAAACAAAGCTTTAGTTACTGAAACTGAATTCTCAGCTGATTCTTGATTGTCATTAATGATTAGAATGTCATTGAGATAAGCCATAACGATGTGTTTTTGTGCTCTTAATTGAGCTAAAACTGGTTTCAACAGTTTAGTAAAGAGCCTGGGAGCTGAACTCAATCCATTTGGCAAAGCTTTAAATTGCCATAATTGTCCCAGCCAATTAAATTTTAAGTACCTCCGAAAGAACTGATGTATTGGTACGGAATAATAGGCGTCTTTCAAATCAATAGTAGCCATATAACAACCTGCTGATTCAAATGTCTTTGCAGTATTAAATGTTTTCCATTTTAAAAGTTTGTATTCTTACAAACTTATTAAGATCTGTAAGGTCCAGAATAATTCTGCAACCACCATCTTTTTTATCTCTTCGAAATATATTTGACACAAATTGATGCTCGTGTTCATTGGTTTTTTCAATAACACCTTTTTCAAACAATTTGTCAATTTCCACATTTATTTCTGCTTTTTCTATTGCAGAAAACACGAAAGCATAAGCAGGCTTATTCTGTACTGGAGAGTTAACCCCTTCTTTAAATGTAATAATGGCTCCTGAAACTGTTTGTAAAATAAATCGATCAGAAGTGATAGTAAGCCAGTATTTATAAACTTTTGTAATCTCCCTCCGACTGGAGATTTGTCCACAGTTTCTTTAAGCATAGAATAAATCTTTAATACCTCTCCATATGAGCGTGGTGGTCTCCTTCTCCCCGAATACGGGTAAGCATTAGGCTGTGTTGGACGATGATATTTCCTTGACATATTCCTGCCTCTGTTTCCAAAATCAAATCCCCTTCTGGACGAAAAATACCTTTTTTTGTCCAAAGAACGAAAGGTCTCATGTGGCTAAAAGATTTAGCTTCTTCATCCATATCTTTTATTTGTTTAGGCAGGTTTTCTCCAAACAGATAACCAGGAGCTTGAACACCACTTGCTCGACACAGGCTTGCAAACCTTGGGTGAAATATGGGCGAATAGCAACTTTCCTTCTCATACAATTAATTTCAAAAAGAATTGCACAATAAGCCCAAAGTATCTTTTTGAATTTTATCCATCTCCACCCCTCCATTTGTCTCCATAAGCCGTAGTGGCAGCAGAAATTAATTTGTGAGGATTTTTTGAAATCTCATTTCTTGAGCTCTCATGCTTGGGGTCATGGATGCCCATATAGACCGATTAACCGTAGGTACTTCCAATGAGGCACAATTTTCTGGTGTTTTATATAATTCTGATGTTTCAATCATCACAGAATCTTGAAGTTGGTGAGATACCATATGTAATTATGTTGGCAGCTAGGTTTTCTTCCATTAGCCTCACCACTTCCTTCAGTATAGCAAACTCTTTTGCTATACCAGGCACATTTGGCCTTTTCTTTTTATTTTGTGGTGTGCATTCGTAATCCATATCACCACCTGCAGGGTCTGCCTTTTGCAGCCCTAAATCAATTGGAATTAAATCCCATGAGACTTTCCTCCGCCCCAAATCCTGGGTCCGGAGTTTCAAACTCCCATTTGGCACACAGCCATATTCTGAATAATCAAAAACCCCCAGGGCCTTTTTGGGAAACTTCTGTGTACTGTGACCCTTGTCTCATGATTTTTTGGAGAACTTTCTCCATATGCTCCATTTTTAGCCACATAGTTTTTGTTATCTGGAGGACTTTCAGTATCAGAGTAATCAGAAACCACAGGCCTCTCAGATTTCTTTTTACATTTTTTAGGAGCATTTCCCTCCGTGGTTATAACTTCTGGAGAACCTGGAAACTCGCTAACGGGTGAATCAGCGGCCACCGGTATCGGAACCGGATCCGCACTAGCTTCTGTCCCGTATTTTTATTTTCACCCGGGATGATCTTTTTACCCGCGAATTTTTCTTTTGCGATTTCTCATTTTCTTTTCCATTAATTTCTTTTTTGTGCTAAATCAGCACGTTTAACGTGACTCTGTTTTTACTTTTACTTTCACTATCCTGCTGGTTCCACCCAGCGTACATTTTAGAACGTCCCTACTTTGCCACACTTACCTGCGGGTCCGTTCCAACCGCTGCGAGGAGCTGCGCTCTGCAGCTTCCTGCTTCTGCCGTCAGCGTCGACGTAATGCCGTTTCCAGCGCCAGGCAGGGTTCTTCACGTAGTCACTCACGTGACTCCGAAGTAAAATCAGTGAGTTGACCAGCATCTGTGGAGGCAGAGGGACATTTCAGGTCCAAATCGTGCATCATGACTGAAAGTGGAGAGGGGAGATAGCCAGGATAAAGTGGTTCTCATTCAGTGGCACCCCACCTTACACATTCACTTCATCATTGCACTTCTGTAACTTGTCAAGACTTCCTCAAGTCCTCCCATGTCCTGAGACTCTGAAATGAAGATGGCAACGTTTGCATGGCCCACGGGCCACCAGCCAAACATTTCTCTCTTAGTCATGCACATTCCTGACAGTTGTTTTTGTCCCTTCATTGTCACTGGGTCTAAATCTTGGGATTCCCTAGCCAAGAGGTTGCTAGGAGCTGCTTCACCACATGAACTACAGCAGCTCAGAAGGTTCCTCATCAACACCATCTCAAGGGCATTAGGGATGGAGTCGGAGGGTGGTCTTAGCCAGTGATGCTGTAAATAAATCGGGAGGAGGAAATGCTTTTAAAAGCATTCCAACTGCTGGAGGCATCTGACAGCATAAATGAAAAGAATTAGGACAAGATTTGACTTTGGTCATGATAGTGTAAAGAAAAATGATAGCAATGTTTTCATTGTTCATCGTTGGTGCTTGCAGTACTACCTTCTCCTCGAACAATTTATCACTTCTGATGGATTTTCAGCTACTTGAAAACTCACTTGTGACTTTCATGGTTTCTTGTGCAATCAAACACTGAAGTGCTCTCTTTTCTTTCAACAGTTCTTCGGAATACATTTGCCTTTCATAAAGCACCACATCATCATTTCTCCTGAGATTTGCAATGTTTATAAAAGCTTCATTTTTCACACAGTTTGGAGCCGTTCTCCCGCTTCCCACAGGTGCTGCTCTGACGTTCTCAATTTTCCTGACAACACACGGTAATATTTTCATTTTTCACAATTGAGTTGCTTTTGTAATCCTGAAAGAAGTATCGCAAGAGCAAAACTAGTGATTAGGGACCAGAGAGACAGCTAAAATCAGTAAGTTAGCCTCAATGTATACTATGTGTTGACTCAACTTTTCCAGCAGGTCCAAAGTGCCCTCATTAAAAATTAAAAGCTGCTTCATTTAAACAATATAATGCAGTAACATTACGATTGACTGCATGTTCCACAAATTCATTTCTCCCATGTGCAACAAGAAGACCTGTTCGATGTAAGTCGACCAGGGTCTCAGTCTGCATCTAACTGTACATAACCCTGGCATCCTATTGTAAATCAAGGCGAGCTTTGACATCTTACCAAAGTGTCCAACTCCATTACACTTCCAATTTCCTCTCTTGCATTATTTTATTAGCTGCCAATATTCCACCATTCACTTCCCAGCTCTGATCTCAACTATTCTGATCCTGTACATACAGCAGTTTCATACCATTTCAAACAGGGTGAAACCACCATAGAACCACCATAAAACCACACAAAACACCACATAAAAACCACACTCACAGTTCAGTAGACATCCTCTAAACCTGTAGGCTTCAGTTCATCCAACCTATCATTGGCCATTAAATACCTCAAGAACCTATACTCCCCCTTCACTCCTATTATTGCTGACCTACGAGAACACTCTTTTTCCAAAAAACCTAATTTCAAAATCTTCACATAGTTACATACTAGACTAAGTGGGACCCGTTGGGTCCCAGCATCTCACGGGAGGGCTGGTCCCCCAACGCAATATTCCACCTCTCCACCAATTCCAATATTGATGGCCAGTGGGGGGGGGGGGGGGGGGGAGGGCATTCTGGAGCGCTAGTATGGGTATTGTGGGCTGAAGGGACTGGTTTCCAGAGGGCTAGCATGTGGACCAAATGGATTCTTGGCCACCACATTCAAATGCAGTTTCATACCATTTCAAACAGGGTGAAACCACCATAGAACCACCATAAAACCACACAAAACACCACATAAAAACCACACTCACAGTTCAGTAGACATTCATCTCCCCCATCTTGCAGAGACTGAGACATACCCACACGTCCGGGTTTTATAATCCCTCCTCCCTCCCACCGTAAGGGCCATGGCTTTCATGGCGTAATTGACAGGAGAGAGATTCTCAACATTTTTGTAAACACTAATAACACTTTTATTTTTAATTGATGGGAAGAATCCTCTGCACCTGATGAGCGGAGGGGGACTGAGTAAGATGGCCAAAAATCACAGCTGTAAGTGGTAGCGTTTTATCAATATGCAGTGCAAACAGGAAGTTGTCAAGTTACCACCCCCAACAACCATTTGCAGTGCAGCATTTCAAAGCAGTTACCACCACCAACAAACATTTGCAGTGCAGTATTTCAAAGCAGTTACCACCACCAACAACCATTTGCAGTGCAGCATTTCAAAGCAACCACATTTTCATTTTCAAACCACATTAAGGGCACTCACAGTTGAGTAGTTCAGTGTTATTCACAGCTCAGAGATGTCACCCTCTCGCTTCCTCCATCTTGCTGAGACTGAGTGAGGCACAACACTTCCAGGTTTTATAGTCCCTCCCCCTCCCACCAGCAGGGGCAGCAAAGGGAATGTCAACATTTTTTAAACATCTTTTATGTTTCATTGATGGGAAAAATCCTCTGGTCCTGCGCAGCGGATGGGGACTCTGAGTAAGATGGCCAAAAATCACAGCTGTAAGTGGCAGCGTTTTTTCAAAAATCATGAAACAGGAAAACAGGAAGTGGTCAAGATCTTACTTTTAGTAATATAGATTTTTTGCAGTCACTGGTTCTCCTTTGTACTCCTCCCAGCCTTTGGCTCACCCTAATAAACAATGCCATCCAGTGTACATCATCCTGTAATTTCTCGCCCCAAAATGTCAGCCACCACACTTTACTCTCATTTTTTAAGACACGTCTTAAAATGCATGCCTGACCTGATGGAGGTTGAGCAGGCAGTTTCCCTGTTTCCTAGAGTTTCCCCTTTGCTGGAAAAAAGCAGAACGTTTGTGCAGCATCAGCGGTTGCAATAACAAAGGCAAACAACTGGAGGGAAGTTTGAGATCCCTGTCCTGGGCCCTGCCCAGGAGCTGGAACTTCCTTGCAACTGAGGAGGTGAAAGTTGATGGTCCTGCACAGAAGAGGCATCATTGTGAAGAAATTCTGACCAGAGTGTTTGATCAAGTCTCTCTACTGCACCTTAGGGCCGTGACTTATACTGACAGTGTTACACAAATATAAGCTGATGTGGTGTGTAACACACAACAAACAATACAGCACAAGAACAGGCCACTCGGCCCACCATATCTGTGCTGAACCTCATGCCAGACCAAACTCATCCAAGAGCACATGGTCCATATCTCACAATCTCTGCCTGTTCATGCATCTGCCTAAATGTCTTTCGAACGTTGCTACCATATCTGCTCACCTCTTCCATGGCAGCACTTTACAGCCACCTACCATTCTCTGTGTAAAACAAATTACCACG
The DNA here is from genome assembly GCA_035221665.1 of Okamejei kenojei. Taxonomy (NCBI): domain Eukaryota; kingdom Metazoa; phylum Chordata; class Chondrichthyes; order Rajiformes; family Rajidae; genus Okamejei; species Okamejei kenojei. The sequence goes on from CM069133.1 coordinate 90,613,775, forward strand.
TAAATCTCCTTTATACTTTTCTCCTTTCCACTTAAACCTTTGCCCTCTATTATTTGGCATTTCCACCCTGGGCATAAGGCAATGAATTCACACATTTCTATCAACTCTCACCAGATTATAACACTCATCTATACGTTAGAAGCTACTAGAACTGGCACATCTTTAGGTTAATTTTCAACTACCCTTCAAGATGCCTGTAAGAGGAAACAAAGGGAAGGGATGATGGGATTGCTCAGTTGGGAGCAAGGATGGAAATGAAGGGTTAAATGGCCTCTTTCTGTGCTCAACACGTAATAAATGGACTGTTTTGTTCCTCAAGCAGCCTCCTTCCATGTTGCAATGCTTCTATGACATTGTTTACTGTTATTTTTACATTAGATTTGATAAACCTAGCTGAGACTTCATTATACACCCAGCAGGAACTGACTGCTTCCTAATCCCCCACCTGAAAATAGTAATGGCAAGAGCAAAGCATCAGTTGGAAACACTCGAGTCTTGTAGGGTGAGCATATGGTCAGAAACCAAAATTATCAAATGTTGCTTCGGGAATGTTGTTCCTTACATCCAACCTGATGTCAAAGTGGTGAAATCTGCAGTTACTGGAATCTTGAGCAAAATGTAAGTAAAACAAAGGGCTTTCTCAGAGTGGAGTTGGTTGAAGCATGAATGGTTGGAGAATAATGTGCCAGGGTTTTTATATCTGCATAATCTGTTGGTTAAACACATGATCTGAAAGCGGACACTTTGGCACTTTGGTACTGTGCTGGAAATAAAGGTGGCTTTATGCACCAATCCTGGATTTGGGTTTGAACCTAAAATATTCTTGAAATTAGTCAATCCTAGATGTTCCATTAGAAGGAATATGTTCAGCAATCATCAGTGAAAGAAAATGTTTGTTCCAGTTATGTTTTATTGATGCAATTGTTGGAGTAAATGTAAGAGTAAGATAGCTATAGGCAGCCTCACATATCACTTTTGAGCACAGGTCTGGTGAAATTTAGATAAGAGAGAAACTTTGCTCCTTTATTTTTCTCCACTCTTAAATACCCACACTGCACAAGTTAGAAATGCCTGCACTACTTCTGTAAAACATTGTCATTTCACTCACATCAGATGGAGACAGTAAACTGTTGGGTCAGAGTGAGTTTGCTCTCCCTGCTCACCAATATATTATTCATCCCCATAAACATAAAGCAATGCTTGCAAAGTCATTTCTTCACACGCCACATTCAAGACTGATTCTATTTCCTCATCTTGAACCATGGTTAAGCGACTGTGCATTATGGACAGCACAGTGGCGCTGCGGTAGAGTTGCTGCCTTACAGCGCCAGAGACCTGGTTTTGATCCTGCTACAGGTGCTGTCTGTACGGAGTTTGTACATTATCCTTGTGACCACATGCATTTTCTAATGTAGCTCCACTTTCCTCCCACATTCCAAAGTGTACAAGTTTGTAGGTTAATTGGCTTCTGTAAAAATCATAAATGTCCCTAGTGTGTTGGATAGTGCTAGTGCACGGGGTGATTGTTGGTCAGTGCGGACACAGTGGCCCGAGGGGCCCAGTTCTCACGCTGTATCTCTCAAGTCTCAAGTCTACAGTCACTAATAGTGAGAAATGGTGCACCTTATCTGAGGTAATAAACACTGCTTCCTTGTTTACATGCTCATATCATCATATCTCCTCCAACTCTAACATGAGAAAGATCACAGAACCCTCAACCTCCAGTCTATCTTTTGCAGAATAAATTGGTGGATGATACCCATCAAAGTAAGACAGGTCACCGGACATTTTAACCCTTCTTACCCTTTGAGATGAAGCTGAGGGTATTAACTTGGTTACAGGCACCACCTAGCCAGCACCAGGTTAGCAATGAATGCCTACATTGTTATCCCACCGATTTCTGTGAAAGACCAAGTGGCTATCACACTCCATCATCTTTGTTCCCTAATCCCGCGAGAGTGATATGTGCCCAGACTTGTCTTCTTTACTTTTCCCCTGCAGATCCAGTTACAGGAGTGGAAGAACCAAGCGGAGCTGAGAAGACGTCTTTCCTTCATTCCATAATGTTATTCAAGATGTTGAAAAAGAGATTAGGGCTTGGCGAAAAACTGTCTAACTACAATTATAAAGAGCCTTGTTGAGGTTGCACATGGTATTATGTAAACGTTTAGTCTTTGCAGCGAGAAAATAACAGAGTACTTGCTATAGAAGTATTGTAAATATTAGGCTGAGTGTTCCTGAGATAGCAGGTCTGTTACTGGAATGAGAATGAGTGGGCAGAGGCCCCGTTCTTTAGAATTTAGAAGAATGAGAATGGTACATGGGTAGGACGGTTTTAGAGGGATATGAGCCAAACATGGGCAAATGGGACTAGTTTGGAGCATTGGATGAGTTGGGCTGAAGGGTCTGTTTCCATGCTGTATGACTATGACTCTATGAGAGGTGACTTCATTGAAATGAACAGAATTCTGAGAGGATTTGAAGGGATAGATAACGAGAGGATGTTTCCCTTGGGCCAGGGTTTGCAGTCTCAAAGTAAGGAGTAAACCAACTAGAACTAAAATGATGAGACATTTCTAAACCTAGATTGGCAAATCTTTGGAATTCCCTGCTCTGGAAATCTGCAGAGACCCAGTCAATGTCTCATTTGAAACTGAGATTGTTAGATGTTTAGATTTCCTTCCTTAAGAAAATAGTGTTGAGGGAGATGATCAGCCATGGCTCTGTTGAATTGTAAAGCAGGTTTGAGGGCTGAACGGTCCACTCCTGCTCCCATTGCAGACTGATGCACAAGTGCCCCCTTCTCCCCTGAATTAATCCATCCCAGCCCCATGTCCACACTATACTATGTTTCCTCAGTCCAAGGTAGCTTCCTTCACCCGCCATGGGATACAGGACAATGTCAGTGAAGACATGGCACTGAGTGGCTTCAGAAAACACATGGGGATTGAAGGAGTGGAAAATTAATGTGATGGAATGGAATGAATTACTTTATCATCACATGTGACAAGGCACAGTGAAATTCTTTGCTTGCACATCCAAACTATACAAATAGCGGCCACCTACGGCTCCTCCTTTGTTCTTCCCTGCTCTCCCCCACAGTGGTTCCCCCCACGCCGGGCCCCCATTGTCCATTGTTCTCCCTCCCTCACCCCCCTCACCCCCCTCCCTCCCCATTGTCCATTGTTCCTCCCCCCCCTCACGGCGGTCCCCCAAAGTTCTCTTCGACTGCCGACCGCGGGTCGACCTGCAAGGCTTGACCCTCGCCACCGCCAAGGCTTAACCGAGGATGTCCCACTGTTCTGGCTGGAGTTGGGAAATTCCTCCAATGGGCTCACCCTATGTGTGATGGCAGAGTTAGAAAATGTCTTGGCTGAAATATGTAAAGCATTTCAAAGTTGCAGAAATCACTGTCCAAAGTTTTCAGAATTTGCTGTCTGACAAACACGTGCCTCGATGTGATGATTGCTGTCTGTGTGCCTCAGAATTCTTGTCTACCTGGGAGAAGGTGTGAACCCTGGAAAGCGCAGACCGGTGTGCCCATGACCCGTAGACATGCAGCGTGAGGGGGCTCAATGGCATGCAGAGACTCAGGGGTTGACATTTTCGAGCTAATGTCGATGGAAATAGCTTGCATCAAAAGGAAAGCCTCCGGTCGTGAATTGGTATGGGAAATATATGGCCCAGCATGAAATTGTATCCTCGTGGTCTGACGATTCAGACAAGTGTTGCTAACTGAGTCAAACTGAAGCTTAATTAAGCTGCCAGTCAAGTCTCTGATCCAAATGGATCGGTACTATTCGAATGCCAATGCTAGTAATTGCCACATTTGTCCTCAATATGTTACTATACTTCAATCTGAGCTGCTGTTCTGTGGGGAGGATGTGATGAATTAGCAAATGGAAAAATATTTTTTACATCCCTCTTGCTTGGCTCCTGTCAAACAGGGAGGCTGTGTTCTAGTTTGCCAACAGACTTGGTTTTTTGCCCTTTCACGACAGCTACTTGTTTATACAATGTAGCTTTTAGAAAGGCTCAACTATCTCATTGAATCGTAGAGCCATCAAATCATAGAGCACAGAAACAGGTCCCTCGGCCCATCCAAGCTGATGAAGGTGTCTATCAATGCATTTTTCTGCATTAGGTCCATATCCCTCAATTCCTTTCTTGTCCATGTATCTGTCCAAATGCTTTTTAAATGCTGTGATTGTATCTACCTCTACCAGCTCATCTGGCAGCTCGTTCGATACACCTGCCAACCCCTGTGGAAAATGTGCTCCACAGATCTCCTTTAAATAATTCACCTCACCTAAATCAATGTCCTTAGTTTTGGGCTCCTCTCCCCTCGGAAAAAGGACTGTAACCATCTACCCTATCTGTGCCCCATCTAATTTTATAAACCTGCATAAATTTACCCCTCAGTCTCCTGTGCTCCATTGAGAACAATTCCTGCCCCTCCAACACCTCTTTGCAACTAAAGTCATCCATTTCAATCAATCTCTTGATGAATTTCTTCTGCATTCTTTTTGATGCCACAATATCTTTCCTACAGTATGGTGACCAGAAATGTACATAATATTCAATGCCTTGTACAGCTGCAACATTATGTTCCAATTCTAATATTCTATCTTCCTTACTATCCTATCCATCCATGTTGCTATGTTCATGGTTATTTTCATGCATCCCAAGGTCCTTCTCTACATCAACACTCCTAAGCTCACTGCAGTTTATTTAATATGTCCTACCAGAATTTATTTTCCCAAAGTGCATTAGTTCACACTTGTCGGGATTAAATTCCATCTGTTACTGTTCTGCCCAAGTTTCTAGCATGTCTATGTCTCTCTGTATCTACAACTCCACCAATCCATGCATCACCACCAAAGTGACTTATCAGACCACATTCTCATCCAGGTCATTTAAAACAAAGGTCTCAACACCTATTCCTGTAATACACCAATGGTTAAAGACAACCAGTCAAAACAAAAACAATCATCCACCAATGTCATCTGTCTTCCTATCACAAAGCCAATTTTGGATACAGTTTTTTCAAAAATCCTTGTATCCTAAATTTCTGGACCAGTCTACCTTACGGGACCTTGTCCAATTCCTTGCTAAAGTTAATAAAAACCATGATTACTGCTTTGCATTCACCAATTTTGTTAGTAAGCTCCTTAGAAAACTCTATCAGATTTGTGGGACATGATCTATCCTGCATAAAAAAACACGCTGACTCCCCCCAAAACAATTCCTGCTTTCCAAGCGATCATAAATCCTATCCCAAATAACATTTTTTCAAGTAGTTTCCCCACTATCTCCTTAACATTTCAAAAAGCTGTACACATTAACAAAATAAATGTACCTAACTCCCCATACATTTTCTCTGCAGTGTTTCAAAAGTCTGCTGGCTTGCCAATTTCAACGTCATTTTTTTGAGCTTCGTCTGTAATTCACAATAGGTGCTGAGATTTTGCCCCTGCATTTAATTGGGATTTTCTCTGAATATTACAAGGAATATCATCGCTGGAGTCACAAATATTTCAAGTCACAAATATCACAAATATCGCTGCTGGAGTCACAAATATGAAATCGTTTTTATGCTTGGAATACATGGTTCCTTGAAACTCCTGCAATGGCCTTTATTTCTCAACTAGTTAGAGAGATTAATCTCTTCTAACCAGAAATCCTTGCCGCATTGGACACTCTGTTTCTTTGACTGGAATTCTTCTGTACATCTAGTTAGTCATGCTCTTATTTTCTGCATGGTTTCGCTGGCATATTAACAATTCTTTTTATTTTCCTCATGGGTACATTTGTGAGCATTTTGATGCTTATATTACTTGCAGAAACAATGAGAAAATCTCTGCTTTTTGTGGCGCTCTGCAATATTCCCTTATTTCTTGCAGAATAGAATTACTTCCAAAGATTTACTGGCAAGTTATTTTCCTCAGAGACATATGCGTAATTACAATGGGACTAATGTATTTCAATAACCGATTAAAACGATTCTGCTTGACCTGTAAATTTATAAAAATTCTTTTACTTCTCATTGAGGTTTGATATTGTATTTAGAATAAAAATGGATTATCATTTTCAACCTTGCATTTTATCATGTTCTCAAGTGATCTCTTCTGGAGAGCTTGGTGAGTAAAAATGTTTTTTATAAATATTGCCATCTGGTTTAACACAATGTACAACCACATGATTAAAATTCTGTGCTGCAAAGCATCCACTTACGCATCAGACTCTGCAGGTACACTTCGAGTTGCATCAAACTATTGGCAGCATCCAGTAATTGTCGAAGGACAAACCTAGTACTGCAGTATTTGGGGCTCAGCCGATACCACTGCAGCAATAAACAAAAAGGATATTGGTTAATATCCATGAAAGTCATCCATGATTAAACATCTGATTTTGTTTTTGGTAAGAAAGCTTGTTCCATTTGGATTAAGTTGATGGTCCATGTAAAACAACTCTTGGCTCGTGTTCCGTGGTGATCTATTGAAGTGCAATACTTAATTAAATCTATTTCCACTGACCTTGGCTGTTTCCATTGCAAGTATGATAGGTAACTAGTCTCTCTTCAACATCCATACCATCATAAACACCAGTGGTCCTGAATAGCTTATCCTGGGCAAGCATATTTACAGAGGAATAGCTGCACAATCTGGCACAATTTATGCATAAAAATTGGGGAAGTTGTGGATGGTGAGGAAGGTTGTCAAAGGATGCTGCAGGATACCAAGAGTTGGAAATACCGACTGAGAAATGGCAGGAAGTTTAATCTGGACTAATGTGTAGAACCATTATCATTATCATGTGAAGAATTCCATTATAAAGGATGAGGTTACGGAGTACTAAGTTCATGATAAAATAGGCCAAAGTCAGCATGGCTTTGTAAAAGGTAGGTCATGCCTAACAAATCTGCTGAAATTCTTTGAAGAAGTAAATAGCACGACAGAGAAAGGAGAGTCAGTAGATGTTGTTTACCTAGATTTTCAGAAAGTATTTGGTAAGGTGCCACACATGAGGCTGCTAAGGGAGATGAGAGCCCATGGTATCAAAGGGCAGATACTAGCATTGATAGCAGGTTGACTGGATGGCAGAGAAGGCAAAGAGTGGCCCATAACGGGGGCTTTTAAGGTTGGCTGCCAATAACTAGTAGAGTTTCACAGGGTTCGGTGCTGGGGCCGCTACTCTTCTTGTTGTACATTAATGATTTGGATGAGGGGATTGAAGGCTTTGCGGCCGAGTTTGCAGATGATATGAAAATAGGTGGGGGGCAGGTAACGTAGAGAAAGCATGGACCCTGCAGAAGGACAGGTTCGGTGAGTGGGCAGAGAAGTGGCAGATAGGATATAGTGTAGCAAAGTGTGCGATCATGCATTTTGGCAATAGGAATAAAGGCATAGGCCGTTTTCTAAATGGGGAGAGAATCCAGAAATAGGAGGTGCAAAGGGACTTGGGAGTGCTGGTGCAGGATTCCCAAAAAGTTACTATGCATGTCGAATCGGTAGTAAAGAAAGCAAACTCAATGGTAGCATTTATTTCAAAAGGGCTACAATACAAAAACAGGGGTGTAAAGCTGAAGCTCTTTTAGGTGTGGGTCAGGCCACATTTGGAGTATTGCGAACAATTTTGGGCACTATCTCTCAGAAAGGATGTGCTGGCTCTGGAGAGGGTCCAGAGGAGGTTTACAAGAATGATCCTAGGAATGATTGGTTAACATATGATGAGCGTTTGTCGCCACTGGGCCTGTACTCGTTGGAGTTTTGAGGAATGAAAGGGGACCTCATTGAAACGTACAGAATAGTGAAAGGCTTGGATAGAGTGGAAATGGAGAGGATGTTTCCACTAGTAGGAGAGTCTAGGACTAGTCATCGCCTCAGAATTAAAGGATGATGAGGAAGAATTTATTTAGTTCGAGGGTAGTGAATCTGTGGAATTCTTTGCCACAGAAGGCTGTGGAGGCCAAGTCAGTGGATATTATTAAGGCATAGATAGATAGATTCTAGATTAGTATGGGTGTCCGGGGTTATGGGGAGAAGGCAGGAGAATGGGGTTAGGAGGGAGAGATAGATCAGTCATGATTGAATGGTGGAGTTGACTTAATGGGCCGAATGGCCTCGCTCTGCTCCTATCACTAATGATATGACGAAGAATTGCACAGCAAATGGCAGGATCTTGGGAGCACTGATATACAGAAAGATCTTGGGGTACAAGTCCATAGCTCCTTGAAAGTAGCAATGCAGATAGATAGATAGGATGACAAAGAAGGCATGCAGCATACTTGCCTTCATCACATGTTGAGTATGTCAGGAAGTCATGTTGTAACCATATAAAATATTGGTTAGGCCACATTTGGAGTATTGTGTGCAATTCTGTCCACTGTATTACAAGAATAAAGTGGAGGCAGGTGCAAAAGAGGTTCACCAATGTTGTCTGGATTGAAGAGTATTAGGTATATGGCGAGGCTGGACACATTTGGATTGTTTTCTTTGTAGTGTTGGCAGCAGAAGAGATGAAGTTATGAGACTGAGAGTTGACGGTGGTTACTCTGTGGAATTCATTGCCACAGATGACTGTGAAGGTCAAGGCACTGGGTATTTTTAAGGTGGAGTTTGACAGATTCTTGTTTAGTAAGGGTGTCAAGGGTCATAAGGGGTCTGTGGTGGGTCCACTGTTGTTTGTTGTCTACATTAACAATTTAGATGGCATTGTAGTTAATACTGCAATTTACCAGATTACTCCAAATTATGTGGTACAGTGAACAATAATGAAGGACATCTAAGTTTACATCAGGATTTACATTAGATGGGAAGATGGGCAAGGAATGGCAAATTGAAGTTGGCAAGGATGAGGTGAGATTGCTTTTGTACATGTAACTAGGGCAGGACTTACACAGTAGTAACCCAGAGAGTGTTATAGACCAGAGACATCTGGGAGTACAGGTGCATGGTACCCTGAAAGTTGACAGTTTAGTGAAGGGGGCATTTGGCATGCCTCACTTAATTGGGAAGGATATTGAGTGCAAATGTTGGGACATCGTGATTCAGCTGGACAAATCAGTGGTGAGACCTACACTTGGAGTACTGTTTGCTTGTTCCACAACTATAGGAAGGATATCATCAATTTGGAAAGGATGCAGAGAAGATTCGCCAGAATGTTACCTGAGCTTGCGGGCTTGAATTGTAGGGAGAGGCCAGATAAGCTGGGGACTGTTTTATTTCGACTGTAGGAAGTGGAGGGATGACCTCACTGAAGTGTACAAAATCCCGAGGAGCATGAATAAGGTGAATTATCACAGTTTCTCCCCAGAGTATAGGCTTAAACCAAGAGGGGAGAGATTTAAGCGGGACTTCAGGGCCAATCTCTTCACTAAAAGGGTAGTCCATATCTGGAACGAGGAAGAGGAAGCTATAGAAGCGGATACAATTATGACTTTTGAAAGATATTTGGACAGATATACGGATAGGATAGGTTGAAAGGGCTATTGTGAAATACTGACAAATTGGACTAGCCCAGAATGACAACCTGGTTGGCATGGTCAAGAAGGGCCTAAAGGTCTGCTTCCATTCTGTAGTTCCTTGATTCTATGATTATATCTCAATTTTTGCTCCAATTAGGTTGATATTATATGCATCTATTGCAACCATTATCAAATGTGGAAGAAATGTAATATTTCAAGTGCAAGTTCAAACTTGCCATATCATTTTTGCCATTTTTCCCCCATGCCTGAATGTTGACCCTTCCAGCTAATTATGCAGCCTGGCTCTTCAGTTATACTGCTGAGATATTGGCTGGCCCCATAGCCTTTGCTATAACTCATGCTACTTGTGATGTGTAGAGCACAAAAACATTGAAAGGTACTGGAGACGTTAGGGACTTCTCTGGGTGGCTGAGTTTTCAGAGTCTCTGCTTCAACACTGCTGCAGGATGATATATAACTTCTTCTTGTCGTGTCGCTACACTTTTCCAAGCCACTGCATAACGCAGGCTCTGGCACAAGGGTTGAAGACCTTGAGATCTTCTGGTTTGCAGGGCTCTGGGAGGAGGGGGCAGGTAAGTAAGTGTCCCATAGTTTGGGTTGACCTCCCCGCAGTCACATTCGGTTGGTTCATCGTTGTTGTACCCCCGCTTCTGCATGAGGGCTTTGCACCATCTGACCCATGTTCTGAGGCGATTGAGGCAGAGCCAGACTGGCCATGTCTCTTTTGCTCCCAATGGAAGGGATTCCTCAGGTATAGTGGGGTTTTGGATAGAGAACTGGCTGGCAGACAGGAAGCAAAGAATAGGAGTAAACTGGTCCTTTTCAGAATGGCAGGCAGTGACTAGTGGGGTACCGCAAGGTTCAGTGCTGGGACCCCAGCTATTTACAATATATATTAATGATTTGGACGAGGGAATAGAATGCAACATCTCCAAGTTTGTGGATGACACGAAGCTGGGGGGGCAGTGTTAGCTGTGAGGAGGATGCTAGGAGGCTGCAAGGTGACTTGGATAGGCTGGGTGAGTGGACAAATGCATGGCAAATGCAGTATAATGTGGATAAATGTGAGGTTATCCACTTTGGTGGCAAAAACAGGAAAGTAGACTATTATCTGAATGGTGGCTGATTAGGAAAAGGGGAGATGCTACGAGACCTGAGTGTCATGGTACATCAGTCATTGAAAGTAGGCGTGCAGGTGCAGCAGGCAGTGAAGAAAGAGAATGGTATGTTAGCATTCATAGCAAAAGGATTTGAGTATAGAGCAGGGAGGTTCTACTGCAGTTGTACAGGGTCTTGGTGAGACCACATCTGGTTTTGGTCTCCAAATCTGAGGAAAGACATTCTTGCCATAGAGGGAGTACAGAGAAGGTTCGCCAGACTGATTCCTGGGATGTCAGGACTTTCATATGAAGAAAGACTGGATAGACTTGGCTTGTACTCGCTAGAATTTAGAAGATTGAGGGGGGATTTTATAGAAACTTACAAAATTCTTAAGGGGTTGGACAGGTTAGATGCAGGAAGATTGTTCCCGATTTTGGGGAAGTCCAGAACAAGGGGTCACAGTTTAAGGATAAGGGGGAAATCTTTTAGGACCAAGATGAGAAAAACATTTTATTTATGTTTATTTATCCCTGAGCCTACATTGAATTGATTGGAACACAGGTGTAACTAGTCTACTTTTGATATCACTCACAATTGACTCCAACAAAATCAGGAAGTGACTGCACCTAAAACCATTTAACAGCACAGGAGCAAACTAAATATTCCAATTTTAGGCCAATGATCCTTCTATACAAAAAGAAGACCCTTTTATACTTTTGGAAACACGAAACTGCCAATGCTGGTTAATACACAAAAGGACAAAGTGTTGGAGCACCCTAGTTCTATCCTAAACCAAGGACAATTTACAGAAGCTAATTAACCTCAGAGAGTGGTGGATCTCTGGAATTCTCTGCCACAGAAGGTAGTTGAGGCCACTTCATTGGCTATATTTAAGAGGGAGTTTGATGTGGCCCTTGTGGCTAAAGGGATCAGGGGGTATGGAGAGAAGGTAGGTACAGGATACTGAGTTGGATGATCAGCCATGATCCTATTGAATGGCGGTGCAGGCTCGTAGGGCTGAATGGCCTACTCCTGCACCTATTTTCTATGTTTCTATGTTTATATGGTTGTAGGTGTGTCACCCAAGCATCTATCCTACAGTGCGGGGGTCATTATTCAGGGAGTGAATTGCATGTAGGAAGCTATTTCAGGATTTTCACCTCTTTGGTGCCTGGACGTGTTGGAAGAGTGGGTGACGAGGGTCATCCTCCTGCTTGGTGCCTTCCACTTTTGAGGATACTGCTCATCTGATTGGAGGGGGTACAATACCACACAGCAGGTACAGGTCATCAACTTGTGTGGGTTTGAGGCAACCAGAGTTGGTTCTGCATGCTGCGTATAGCACCGGATCCAACTTCTTGGCTTGTGAAGAACGTCCCCAGACTGGGCAGGCATATGCAGCTGCTGAATAGCATAGTGTAAGGGCAATACCCTGGATGTTCCTGCATCTGATCCCTATTTAGAGATGGCCAGCTTGCTCAGGATGTTGTTTCTGGCTCCTATCTTTGCTTTTGTCTTGATAACAATGTCTTTGTAGCTTAGGGTGCGGTCCACAGTAACTTCTAGGTATATGGGTTTGGCTGAGTAGGCGAGACTCTTCCCTTACCAGCGAACAGTTAATTTGCGGTTCGCATCACGGTTCTTGAGGTGGAAGGCACTAATTTGTGTTTGTCTGGGTTTGCCCATAAAAGATTTAGGGCATAGTAGATGGTAAGGCCGTCTAACGCTTCAGTGAGGGACTTCTCAAGTTCCGCGAAGAACTGACACTGAGATGCGATACAGAGGTCATTAGCATACAGGAAGCTCCCGGTGCTTGGGTGGATGGGTTGGTCGTTGGTGTAAATGTTGAAAAGCAGAGGGGCAAGAACACTGCCTCGAGGAAGCCCAGTCGTTTTGTCTGAGCCACCTGCTGCGATCACACCTGAGGTCTATAAAGAAGCGCTTATTCTCCAGCATGTTTTGGATCAGAGCTGTCAGATTTGCATTTTTTGTTATCTTAGATAGCTTTTGCACAAGTATTCGATGGTTGACTGTGTCATAAGCCGCTGACAGATGTACAAAAGCGGCACCAGTAATAAATCCTTTCTCGTATCCATCCTCAATGAATTGGGTCAGATTCAGGAGCAGGCATTGGCAGGATTTTCCACGTCTGAAGCCTGCTTGTTCAGCAATAAGTTGCTGGTCTGTGATGGGGCCCAGGCGATTCAAGATTAGCCTCTCAAATAATTTGTATGTGTGACAGAGCATATATAACGATCTGTGTATTTCCCCCCTGAGTAAGTCACATCAATGTGATAGAGATGAATGGCCCATTGGAACACATACTTACATTTCTGTGACACATATCCCAGGTTTTTCCAAATGGAAATGGATAGTTGGGAGGGAAGACATTTCTTTTTAATGATATTTATTTCAGGCAACTTACATTTTTAAAGATATGGCAATATGAGCTACTGAGTGATAGTGTTTCAGGGACTGTTGGCAAAGTAGATGAAGGAATGGCTCCTGCTGCTGGAACCAGGACTGTGAAGTAGGAATGGAGGGTATTCAAGGATGTAAACCTTAAGGAGAGAGTGGAGATAGAAGTGACTTGAAGCTGTGGGCGGCCTTGAAGTTGAGTCTGAAAATTCTGTGGAAGATTGGAAAGCAGTGGAGCCTTTCAAGGACAGTTGTGATGGGAAAGAAAGACTTGGTGTGGCAAAGTAGTTGGTGTAGAGGATCCTGGATGCCTTTCCAGTCATGGATGAGGGATGGACAGTTTGCAATCTAATCTCAAGGTAATACAACAGTAATTTAGACTGTGGCTTCAGAACATGATATATAGGGACAAAGGTGTGAGATGTTGAGGTGAAAGAGTGCACTATTGATGAAGGTTGGGGAACTAGAGATTGAGATTGAGCAATAAACCAAGCATTACATTTAAATGGGGAAAAAGATGGGACTGAGAGTCTCAGTCACAGAGGCCGACGTCAGGAAATCCTTCAGAGGGGTGAACCCTCGAAAAGCGCCTGGACCTGATGGAATATCCGGTCGTGTTCTAAAAACCTGTGCGGACCAACTGGCTGGAGTTTTTACAGTTATTTTCAACCTCTCACTTCTGAGGTCTGAGGTCCCCACCTGCTTTAAAAGGAGATCAATTATACCAGTGCCCAAGAAGAGTAAGGTGACGTTCCTCAATGACTATCGACCTGTGGCACTAACGCCTGTGGTGATGAAGTGCTTTGAGAGGTTGATCATGGAGCAAATCAACACCTACCTCGACAAAAACCAGGCCCCACTGCAGTTCGCTTACCGCCACAACAGATCAACGGTGGATGCGATCTCGCTGGCCCTCCACTCCGCTCTGGACCACTTGGATAACAAAAACTCATATGTCAGGCTGTTATTTACCGATTACAGCTCGGCATTTAACACAATCATCCCCTCCAAGCTGTTTACCAAACTCTCAGAACTGGGTCCCTGCGCATCCCTCTGCAATTGGATCCTCAACTTCCTCATTCACAGACCACAGTCTGTTCGTATTGGTGGAAATTTGTCAGCCTCGATAACAATCAGCACGGGAGCACCTCAAGGCTGCGTGCTCAACCCCCTGCTGTACTCACTCTATACTCATGACTGCATAGCCGGTCACATTGCGAACTCCATCATCAAGTTCGCTGAAGACACCACTGTTGTGGGACGTATCACTGATGGGGATGTGTCAGAGTATAGAAGAGAGATCGAGCAACTGTCCATATGGTGCCAGCACAATAACCTGGCCCTCAACACCAGCAAAACCAAGGAACTGATTGTGGACTTTGGAAGGAGTAGGATGGGGACCCACACTCCTGTTTATATCAATGGGTCAATGATTGAAAGGGTCAAGAGCTTCATATTCCTGGGAGTGCACATGTCTGAAGATCTTTCCTGGTCCAAGAACACAGATGCAATTATTAAGAAAGCACATCAGCGCCTCTACTTCCTGAGAAGATTAAGGAGAGTCGGTTTGTCAAGGAGGACTCTCTCTAACTTCTACAGGTGCACAGTAGAGAGCTTGCTGACCGGTTGCATTGTGGCTTGCTTCGGCAACTTGAGTGCCCTGGAGAGGAAAAGACTTTAAAAAGTAGTAAACACTGCCCAGTCCATCATCGGCTCTGACCTTCCTCCATCGAGGGGATTTATCACAGTCGCTGCCTCAAAAAGGCTGGCAGCATCATCAAGGACCCACACCACCCTGGCCACACACTCATCTCCCTGCTACCTTCGGGTAGAAGGTACAGGAGCCTGAAGACTGCAACGACAAGGTTCAGAATAGCTACTTCCCACAGCCATCAGGCTATTAAACCTGGCTCGGACAAAACTATGATCATTAATAACCCATTATCTGTTATCTGTTATTTGCGCTTTAAAAGTTTATTTAATCATGTGTGTATGTATTTATATAATGATATATGGACACACTGATCTTTGTAGTAAATGCCTACTATGTTCTGTGTGCTGAAGCAAAGCAAGAATTTCATTGTCCTATCAGGGACACATGACAATAAACTCACTTGAACTTGAACTTGAATGGATAGTTTTTCTCATAACATACTGGATAAGATTTTTTGATAATGGCAATGTGGGATAAATAAAGTGGATCGTAAGTTGGATGTGACTGTCAGCAGCAGCTCTGTGAACAATGAGCCGCAACAAGACAAATTCTGAGCAAGAAACTGTATAGAAACTGTTGCAGAGTAACAGCACTCTGTGTTTTTACTTCCATTTTCTTGTTCCTCCTGAATAACCAGTTTGATTTTATTCACCCAGATTATGTATTGTACTGAATCATGTAGGCTACCCATTGGTGTGTAAGTTTCAGAAACAATGTTACCAATGTACTCAATGCACTGTGACCAAAGATGAAACATTATAACTGTTTAAAGTAGTAACAAGGAACTGCGGATGCTGGTTTACAAAGAAAGACACAAAGTGCTGGAGTAAGTCAGCGGGTCGGGCAACATCTCTGGAGAACGGGGAAAGGTGAGGTTTTGGGTCGGGTGCCTTCTTCAGACTGATTGTGGTGGGGTGGGGAACAAAGATGGAAGTGTGGAGGACAAAGCCTGGCAAGTGTTAGGTGGCTACAGGTGAGGGAGGTTTTGGACAGGCGGGTGGTTGGACAAACGGCAGGGTTGAAAAGACTAAATGTGTGAGTTAAGGATTGAAGAGTTGCGTAGAGTGAAGCCAGAGAAAGGAATGTAGGTGGAAGGGTAGGGGGAGGGCAAAAATGGGTGTGCGTCCAGGTGGAGCATTGGAAAGGGGGGGGGGGGGGGGGGGGGGGTGGCTGGGGAGGAAATGGGGAGGGATGGGGGGTGGGGGGAGGGAGTGGTTTTGGTAAGTTACTTAAAATTGGGGAATTCAATGTTCATGCCTTTGGGTTGAAAGGGGTGCTGTTCTTCCAGTTGACACGTGGTTTTGCTCTGGCAATGGAGGAGTCCCAGGCCAGAAAGGTCAGTGTGGGAATGGGCAGGGGAGTTAAAAAGGTCAGCAACCCAGTAATACAGTAGGCCATGGAGGGCTGATAGCAAGTGTTTGGCAAAGCGGTCACCAAGTCTACACTTAGTCTTGCTGATGTGAAGGAGGCCGCCACATCACCGAATACAGTAGATAAGGTTAGGGGAGTGGCATGTGAACCTCTGTCTCATCTAGAAAAGACTGCTGGGGTCCCTGGATGGATGTGAGGCAGGAGGTATGGGCACAGGTGTTACATCTCCTGCAGCTGCAGGGGAAAGTAATAATTGTTTATTTACTTCAACCTGATTCAAAAAAGGTTGAAAAAAAAGTTCAGTATCTGGTTTGTGATCCTCCCAACAAATTTTGGGAATATCATTAGCAAATCTGTTGCAAAACGCACTGTTTTAGATTCATATATTCGCAGAGTTTTAAATCTCAGAAACAGGCTCTTTGGCTACGATTTATCCATGCCAACCACGATGTCTATCTTTCTAATCATATTTACGTGTGTTTGGCCCAGGCAAATCTCTCTCAACCTTTCCTTATCCATGTACTTGTCCAAATGTTTTTTTTTAAATCGTATCTGGTTCCAACACCACTTCTGGCAGCTCATTCAATAGACAAAGGACAATAGGTGCAGGAGTAGGCCATTCGGCCCTTCAAGCCAGCACCGCCATTCAATGTGATTATGGCTGATCATCCACAATCAGTACCCCGTTCCTGCCTTCTCCCCATATCCCCATGACTCAGTTATCTTTAAGAGCTCTATCTAGCTCTCTCTTGAAAGTATCCAGAGAATCGGCCTCCACCGCCATCTCAGGCAGAGATTTTCGCAGACTCACAACTCTGTGTGAAAAAGTGTTTCCTCATCTCAGTTCTAAATGGCTTATCCCTTATTCTTAAACTGTGGCCGCTGGTACTGGACTCCCCCAACTTCGGGAACATGTTTCCTGCCTCCAGTGTGTCCAAACCCTTAATAATCTTATATGTTTCAATAAGATCCCCTGTCATCCTTCTAAATTCCAGAATATACAAGCCCAGCCACTCCATTCTCTCAGCATATGGCAGTCCTTGTAACCTTGTAAACATACGCTGCACTCCCTCAATAGCAAGAATTTATTTCCTCAAATTAGGGGATCAAAATTGCACACAATACTCTAGGTATGGTCTCACTAAGGCCCTGTACAACTGCAGAAGGACCTCTTTGCTCCTATACTCAACTCCTCTTGTTATGAAGGTCAACATACCATTCGCTTTCTTCAATGCCTGCTGTACCTGCATGCTTAGTTTCATTGACTGATGAACAAGGACCCCCAGTTCCCGTTGTACTTCCCCTTTTCCCAACTTGACACCATTTAGACAATAATCTGCCTTCCTGTTTTTGCTACCAAAGTGGATAACCTCACATTTATCCACATTAAACTGCAACTGCCATGCTTCTGCCCACTCAACCAGCCTGTCCAAGTCACCCTGCATCCTCATAGCATCCTCCTCACAGTTCACATTGCCATGCAGCTTTGTGTCATCTGCAAATTTGCAAATGTTACTTTGAATCCTTTCATCTAAATCATTGATGTATATTGTAAATAGCTGCGGTCTCAGCACCAAGCCTTGTGGTACCCCACTAGTCAGCGCCTGCCATTGTGAAAGGGACCCATTATACTTCGGAGTCACGTGAGTGACTACGTGAAGAAGGCCCGCCTGGCGCTGGAACGGCATTACGTCGACGCTGACGGCAGAAGCAGGAGCTGCACAGACAGCTCCTCGACAGCGGTAGGTTCGGAACCGGCAGGTAAGTGCAGTTGAAAAAAATTTTTTTAGGACTGGAAAACTCCGTGCCTGGTGGAAACTAGGATTTTAAAGGATTTTAAAAACAAACTAAAAGTTTAAATTGAACAGATATACTCTGTTAAAATAACGGAGTTTTGAAAAGAACGTCCCAGGGGAATACCCAGCGATCGGGACGAGAGATTAATTACGGGGGCCGGTTCCGATACTGGTACCGTTAAAATTACGGTAGGGAGGTTAAAAATGCTCCACAATCTTTTGGCAGGGAATTTTAAAAAACAGAAAGGCTGTACTTTAAAAAAGTTAATAAAAATCGTGATATGGAGAAAGTACTCCAAAATATAAAAAGAGACAAGGGTCACAGTACCCAAGCAGCCCAAAAAAGATCCTGAGGGGCTTGAATATACAAAATATGGCTATGTGCCAAATTGAGAATTGAACCCTGGATTAGGGTGGAGGAAGTCTCTTTGGATATAATTCCAAGTGGATCAGGGCTGCAAAAGACAGACCTGCAAGTGGTGATGTGAATTATGAATGCACACCACAAATAAAAAAGTGAGGCCAGATGTGCCTGAGATAGCAAAAGATTTTGCTATATCTAAAGGAAGTGGTGAGGCTATGGAAGAAAACCTAGCTGCCAACATTAATTATATGGTATCTCACCAACTTCAAGAATACGATAAAACTTTTATGTTTTATTAAAATATCAACGGTAAATCCGTTTATAAATATCCATGTCTCAAATAATATGAGATATAAGAAATACAATTTCAAAGTATTTCAAAATGGTGCAAATAAGTAATACTTTCAAAATAAAATAAATTGCCATCAGTTGTGGAGCTCAATAGGAAGAAATATATATAATTTACCGAATCTGCACTATAGGTTTGCAGATCAATACAAAATCAGGATATTAAACTCCTGATTATTATAGAATAAACCTGCCTTATGATAAATCAAAGATATTAATTACAAAAGAACAGACTACTGATCTTTAAACTTTGGGGAGAAAAACTATGATCCAATGAAAAATTTTGATAATGGATCAAAACAAAGGCAAAGATCTTTTTAACTTGCTGTGAAAAAAACTATGATCCAATGAAAGATTTGATAATGGATCAAAACAAAGGGCAGAAGTGGTATAATCCAAACATAGCCTTATCTAAACCTATATAATTGGGGGAAAGAAGGCTTGAAGTACGTTGAAAAGGTGCAAACATCTGGTTACAAAATAAGTTCATGAAATCTCCAATTATGGGGGATTACAGGTGTATTATGATTATTAACCAATATATCTAAGGAAGGATTGGTTCACCTGTATAAGAAAACTTTAAAAATTGATTTCAGGTTTGCACTCAAAAGTAATTTAATAAGAAGGGTACGTACATGTATATTATAAAATTACCTCAGTGTAAAGATTTCATGGTATAAACCATACAAAACATCATTATATTTACACTTTCACAGTGTAAGAAAATGGAAACATCTAGAACATGGAAAAACTGTTGTGATTAACAAAGTGTTAATCAATATTCAGGTGCTTGAAATTAATTAAAGTGGGTCAAGCTGTGCAAGTTCAAACATTGTCCAAACAATCAATCAGTTCAAAGCTGTTAAACCGAACACTGAAGGAACAATTTATACTGATAAAAGATCAGCACTTGCACTAATGAGGTCATGGTCATGGGTTATCTCGATTACATTTTAAAATTGGAAGAGATAAGAGCAGCTGCAAATTAGTGCCTGCCATTACAAACCTGGTGGCAGGTAAGGACCTGACCATTACATAAAGCATATGCTCAAGCATTAATAAAATATTTATAAATTACTATTCTGAATTCAGAAGTAATTCAAGCACCATAAGAGTGGGGGAAAATTGTTCCATGATACAAATATGTTTAATTGTTGTTGATTATTGCTGCTTCAACTATAAGATTAACAGCTGTTGCAAAACTGAAGCAAGTGTTACAGATGATGTACAGCTTCTGTGAATGTTTGGGTAAAGATAAGAATATTATCTATTCTTATAACAATAATTGATATGTCTCTTGTTCGGACTGCAGACAATAATACCAGGCGAACATAAATGGTTTGTCCTAAGAAATTTTCCAAACATTCGTATTAATTGTTGAAGTATAAGGAGTTATGGATTAAAAAAGATCGATTGTTTTATTATGGAACTGTCCATGTCGTATCAAGATGAACAATACCACGGCTGTGGCATATGTTAACAATGGTCAAATTTGGGAGAAAAAACATATTGTCATTATTTTTGCATTACTTACGATTAATCTGGTTGTATACAGATTAAATCACTGATCTTTCAAATGTTTCTTGTGGGTCACAAGATAAGTCAAATAACAATCATGGGATTATCTAAGTAAACAGATGTGGCATATTTTAAAGTTTAGTCCACCTGTTTATCTCTAAGGAAGAGACAATGGTATCGGAAGATAACAAATTTTGGGAGAAAAAACATATTGTCATTAATATGGATTACTTACGATTAATCTGATTGCATACAGATTAAATCACCGATCTTTCGAATATTTCTTGTGGGTAAGGTGGATGCTTTTCTCCCAATTACATGAGGAAAAGATTTCTTTGTGTTCCTCATTTTTGTTTAATAGGGCAGTGTCTGATGAAAATGTAGCGGGACACTGCCAGAGGCATTTTGGTGGCCTAATACGGGTCCTTTATGGTTTCATAAATATTGTGTGATTTTGAACTGCTAGTGATGATTCATAGTGGCAGCAATTTATTGAAGTCAAAAAAGGGGTCTCGACCTAGGTCGTTGCCTGTCTCCCTTCGCTCTTTGGATGCTGCTGCACCCACTGGGATCTCCAGGTTTGAGAAACCCTGCAGTAATTTATTGTTGTACAAAAAACCTCCATGACATGAAAATACAAATTTTACTATCTGCAGTTTGACCAGACCATCACAACAGCTGATGGTCAAAGAAGTCTAATGAATGTTAACCAATAT
Organism: Okamejei kenojei; assembly: GCA_035221665.1. NCBI lineage: Eukaryota > Metazoa > Chordata > Chondrichthyes > Rajiformes > Rajidae > Okamejei > Okamejei kenojei. The sequence continues at coordinate 90,634,608 of CM069133.1, forward strand.
AACAATATATCAATAAAATAATTATGTATAAAGAAGTGTTATACCTGCAATTTGCAGAAATAAGTCTAAAAAACAATATTTTGTTATACGAAATTGGAGGTCTGTATATACAGTAAAGTTATTTTATCATATTAGATATATGTGAATTCCTTGTGGATTGCATTTTCTAAGTATCTAATTGATAGAGCCAATTATAGGGCTCAGAGTGTTACCGTCTTATAAACGGACAATATATTAACCAAGAAGTTATCAGATGCATTCATAATATCCCAATATGGAAAGGGATATATATGTAAATGTTAATAAATATATATATATATATGATATATATATATGTGTATATGTATATATAATCTGTCCAAAATTGTAAAAAAATATAAAGGCAGGAGATAAATAATCTTGAAAATGCCTTAAGAAATGGACTCTAATTCTATCTATGATTCAAAAAACTTGAACATTGAAAATAATAATTCTGATAACTTTAGTATCAATATAAGAGTGCAAACATTGCAAATGTTACGTTATAATTGCATGTGGATACAAATTGCATTATCATATATGTTTATGAATCTACCAAACAAAGCACACCAAGAAGACCTGAAACGAAGGTAAACTATAAGCATATCCTGCCGGCTTTAAGTTGTGTGTGTGTGTGTGTGTGTGAACATTGATGAAAATGTTGCAGTAGGTAAGAGTCTCTGTGGCAATGAGACTGCTTATTACACACAAAAACCACATTGGGTTCAGTAAAAACTGATAGTTATAGAGGAATGTATTTCTAGATGGTTAAAAATTGGATACATTCAGTAGGAACTAGACACTGAAAGGTGGAAAAATCACTCTGTTAATGAGGAAAATACATTCACAGGAATGGCACAGGATGAGCCACTCGAGCAAAGATGCAAGGCCGCAGGAGGCTGTAGATTACTGTTAAAGTAAAAAGGAACCAGTCATGGTGTCAGATTTAGACACGCAATGTTCGGTTCTCTATAATTGTTGCTTTGTCATGCCATAAAAATATATATATCAATTGGTATTTGTGATAAACTTGCCTTTCAATGGAAAGGGCATTATTTTCATTTTTTATAATGTGAAATAATTTATCACATAACTTGAGGCAATGTTTGGGGAAAATGTGTTATTCGCTCGTTATTGTGTTTAAATGAGCCGTACTGTCGTATGGAATAAATTCTACGACACGAAAAACACAGAAAGCTTCAAACTCTTCACGTAGTCACTCACGTGACTCCGAAGTAAAATAGTAAGATTAAACGAGAACTTACCAGTTCGAAGTTTGATCGTTATTTTATGAGGAGTAACGATGAGGGATTACATGCCCTCCACTCCCCACCCTCATAAAATAAATGATCATCTGGTAGTTCTAAATCTATGATGAGCCTTACTATCTTACTCCGGCTATTTGTGTTCTGTGTTTTTCATGCCGCTGCTTTGAAGTATGCCGTTCCAGCGCCAGGCGGGCCTTCTTCACGTAATCCCTCATCGTTACTCCTCATAAAATAACGATCAAACTTCGAACTGGTAAGTTCTCGTTTAATCTTACTATTAATCCCTACTCTTTGTTTCCTGTCTGCCAACCTTCCTTCCAAACATCCATCATCCTTTAAGTGAAAAATTATCGCAGATTCTCTTTGAATCCTTCTTCTCTCACCATAAATCTATGCCCTCTACACTCCTTTAGAACTCCTTCCAAGGAAAAAAGGCTGCAATCTATGTTCCTATGTTCCTCTGTAAAGTTATGCCTCATTCTACTTCACTTAAGGGAAAACCATCTAGGTTGATCCAATCTTTCCTGAAAACTCAGGCCCTCTGGTCCAGACAACATTTCTGTGTTCGGCAGCAAAATAAACCATCTTGTTAATATTACACTGTGATTTATATGGGCATCCAACTCAACATTCAGAGAATTGTGTGCATGGTAGTTTGCAAAGGCAGTATTTTGAAACAGCTGAGTAACTTATAATTACAGTTTTAGAGACACCAGCTTCTCTAAACATTGAGAAATGTCTTCCAGGCCTGCAGCAATAAAAACACCCTCTTATTGTGGGATTGTTTTGAAGATTTCAAACATCAATCTGCCTGGTAGTAAAATAAAGCACCTTTGGTTCCAATTATATTATTACTGAATTCATGCTGCCTTTGGAAGCATGATTCGAAACCACCTTTGGTGGTGTTCAAAACGCCACAGACAATGCCTTGTTTACCACGAAGAGACTGCAAGTGGTGGAATCCTGAGCACAAAAAAAAACTGCCTAAAGAACTCGGCTAATCAGGCAGCATCTGATGAAATGTGGTCTGTCCATTTCCCTCCACAGTTGCTGTTTGATCTGCTGACTTCATGCAGCAGTTTATTTTTTGCCTTGTTTACCTTGAGAGGTTGGCATTGATTCAGACTATGAATCAGAGTGTGCTGCTCTGTGCTTACACACCCACTTGAGTTAACAGCAGGTCTGTCCCCACCATTAAGCTGTGATAACAAGAGGCTGCAGATGATAATGATGGATAACGCAGCAATCATTTGCAAGAAGATAAGTGGAAGATTTTAAGTCTCAGTCATATTTGGATGCAGATTAAATGATTAGAATGAGTTTGAATAGCAGATTGGCGGCGATTGCTTTTTGTATTTGTGCAAAGGGCTGAAGTTTTATTTTTTGTCTATCTAGTTCTGAAATGCTCTTGATTGATGAATTATTACTGAAATTTTTAAACAAAAAAGCAAAAAATTCTTCGTAGGATTTAGTCATTAGGCTGGAATAGCAGCAAATGATAACAATAATAACATAATTTTGGTGTTTCACAGGGTGTAGTGGAGCCTGAAATGAATATTTGGGATCACTAAGTTTCAATTACAGCAGGCAACTCATCAACAGAAATATGCCTTAGCGTTGAAATAAAAATCAGTGTATCTGAGATATGCCAGTTGGAATTCAATGATACGTCTCTGTAGGGTTCAGTGAATTATTTTTTTTAAAGTTTAATTGCAAACTTAGATTCAATTAGATAGCATTTTACTTTAGACTTTAGAGATGCAGCATGGAAACAGGGCCTTCGGCCCACTGAGTCCATGCCAACCAGCTATCACCCCATACACTAGCACCATCCTACACACGAGGGGTAATTTACAATTTTACTGAAGCCAATTAACCTGCAAACCTGTACATCTTTGGAGTGTGAGGGAAAACCGGAGCACTGGGAGAAAACACACGCACACGTATAAAACACACGCAGACGAGAAAACACACGCACACGCATAAACTCCATGCAGACAGCAACCGTAGTCGGGATGCCTTACACTGGCGCTGTAAGGCAGCAACTCTACCGCTGCGCCATTGTGTTGTCCACTGCGTCACTATTCCGCCCAAAATTTGTATGGTTCCTGGAATTATCTATAAAAGTTGTGGTGTTGTGGTGAGATTCTAATATTTGGAAGCTGCACAACTAGTGAATGATGGCAACTGCAAGGCCCAAAAGTTTCTTGCACACTTTTCCAATGTTCTTTCACCGTATTTCAGCCGTGATCCTGCCTGGATGGCCTGTATGAATGATGTTAGAGAGGGGGTGGGTGTTGTCCAAATTGACAATTGGGTAATAGCCTCTGTTTTCATTCCCCAACTCCACCTTCATCCTGTTTGTGAATCTGGTCTTTATAAGTGGGTGGAGCCTCATTAATACAAATGCGTTACATCCAATAATGATGGCCACCATGGATGGGTTTTAATAGAGAATTGCAATACTAACACTAGATGGTGTTATGATGGATATGTTCACCTTCATTAGTCAGGGCATTGAGACTGCATTTGTAGTATTGCATGCAGTTCTGGTTGCCCCATTAAAGGAAAGATGTGGAGGTGTTGGAGAGGGTGCAGAAGAGATTTATCAGAGTGTGCTTGGATCAGGTGGTATTTGCTACAGGGAGAGGTAGGACATATTGGGCTGTATATTCGAGAACATCAGAAGTTGAGGGGAAACCTGATAGAGGTATATATCAAATTATGAAAGATATAGATAGGGTAGACCATCTGAATCTTTATTACAGGGTAGAAAAGTCAAAGACTATAGGGTACATATTTCAGGTGAGAGAGACAAAGTTTAAAGGAGAAATGTTTTTCCCAGAGGGTGGTGAGTGCCTGGAACGCGATGCCTGGAGTGACGGTGAAGGCAGATATGATAGAGACATTTAAGAGACTTTTGGATAGGCACATGGATATGAAAGGGTATGGGTCATGTACAGGTAGATGAGATGATTTTATCTTTGCAGCATGTTCAGCACCTATCACTGTGCAACTCTCCATCCATGCTGCCATATTATCTTTTATACCAACTCCATTAAAGATTCAAACATTAAATGAGACTAACTTTGGAAATAAAGGCTCAATTTTTGTGAAATGTGGAGATTCGCACCACATTCTAGATGTAATCATCCCGCATGCCTGTTTGACCAGTCAGATCTGTTTCTGGATTGTCCAGCATTTCCATTGCACCATTGAAATAATGGCAGGGAACCGGAAGTGACATTGCCCATAATAAATACATTGATCTTATCAATTGACAGCATGTTGTGTGTTGCAAACATTAAACTCTGGAAAATGTAATATGGTCATTGTGGCTACAATATATTCAATACTGGCTTGGTTTATGAGGACTGTGCTGGGTTTCAGGAGAGACAATGATGGACGGTGCATCGAGATAACCAAAACAATGGGGTTGTATGGCAAACAAATGAGGCTCACTTGCAAAGAAGGGTCTCGGCCCGAAACGTCACCCATTCCTTCTCTCCAGAGATGCTGCCTGCCCTGCTGAGTTACTCCAGCATTTTGTGTCTATCTTCGAGACCTACTGTTGCCGTACCAATCTGGCCTACAGCACGAATGCGGGCAGCTCTGGGGCATTGCTCACTGTTATCTGTGATTATCGTGTCAAACATACCAATTTATTGCAGTAATTTTGACACATCCAGTTGAATGCACCTTTCAGGAACTGCCTTGTGGCCATTAAACCAGAAACATAAGGTAAATTATTTTTGTTGTTGATTTCGTTTGTTTTTGGCAAACAGAGTGATGTACAAAGGCAAGGAAATTTTGTGGTAACTTAAAAGCAAGTACAACACTCTCAAGCTAATTTCCTTGCGCTTCAATGCAGTAATGATGGGTGGGAAATCAGTGCCAATCTACATCATGAAGACAGAGACATCACCAAGGATTTGATTCAGGAAGCACTTGTTTCCTGAAAAGCAACAGTAAGCAGGGAAGCGCAGTTTGTCACAATGGCTGACAGAAGCCCATCTGGCACCAGCCGGTGGCTGAGAAATTAACTGCAGCGCAGACGCTGGGTAGGTCACCTTGAAATGCAGCAGCACAGCAGGCTTCACCTTCGCAATAGTAACTAATAATTGCTGACGGAAGCCACTCACTGTTGAAAGTCTATTTTCAGTGTGCTTTATTCAAACATCTCTGCTGCGCTAATGAGGACAGGAGATTTTTAAATTTGTCCGTGCTACACATCGAAAAACATAATGGGAAATTACAAATTTGTCTTAGATGGGTGCCCAGGTTGTTAGCCTGTGGAGACTCTCTACTCATTATCCTGTCAATACTTCCTATATGGGAACACTGACAACATAAGTTGTGAGTATTTAATGAGACTTAACCCTAATAATTGAAGAGCAAACTGTTTTTCTTCACCCTGTAGGATGGTACGTAAAGAACATTGCTTAATCTAAACAAGATATTAAATTGGTGGGACTGAGTTACAAGCTGCCGGCATGCCTTCAGCTGAACAATTTACTTCAGTGATTTCAATGTAGGTGAATTACATGTCTGAGTTAAATCTCTGGCTCCAAATTGATTGAGGAGTTTAGCAATTGAAGTGATAGTCAGTATAAACTATAACAATTCACAGTTCAGAAGCAGGTCCAGGAAGCACTAATGGAATAATTAGCAAATATAATAGGGCACCTTTCACAAAAAACAGGGATAAGAAAATATCCCAACTTCCATTTGGCATGCTGGTAAAGTGCTTTTGTCATCTCTCTGTTGTATAAGTATGGAACAGTAATTATTTGAAGTATTTTGATGAATTTAAGGGTGGTTCCCTGTAGTATTAGTAGCTGGTTGTGGCGCACTCTTAACTTTCCTTATGCCGTCCCATCTCTCTCCTTTGAAAGTGTGTTGGGGAGTTGGTGAAGAATTCTCAGTCTCCTGGTCTCTCACACGCATGACACTCTTTGAATGTCACGCTCCCAGAAGAGGCCATGTATCAGGCACTTTGCTTACTAAGTATCCTTTAGATGGTCAATCTGTATTTTTGTATTTAGGATATTAACTTTGCCACAATAATTGAATTGATATCTGGTTCACTAGTGACAGAAGCCTGTTGTCTGCAAATCAAGGGGAATCCGTGGAGCTCCAAGGATTGGTATAAAAGGCTTTGATTTGGAAATAGCATTAAAAAGGTCTGCAGCTTTGTAGGTCTGGCTACAGACTCCACAGCCATTATTAGGTGATAAGGAGGAAACATTTATGGATCTGTGTTGACTATTGTAAGTCATAGCATGGCCCTCTCACGCAGCAATTCAGTGACTATTAATTTTGTTTTGATACAACAAATTCCCTCATTCTGAAATTAAGCTTCCTAATTTCCATCTGTTGTTCCAGTTTCTAGTGTTCTGGATGTCTTGCTAGATGTTCTCCCATTGAGAAACCTTCATCCATTGATAGTGAGGAGAGGAATCTCTAACTTTAGGGAGGTGACAGATGTAATGTGTGCAGCCCTAAACCCAACGAGGGATCATATATCCAGCAGATCTCTTCCAGTGAAGCAAGGCCAACCAAAGTGCAATGTGTTCTGAGTCGGGTGCAGCCTGAATGTGGTCCACCACTGACATGCATGCATACCCGCAGGTTCTCATACAGGACAAGAAGGGATCACACCATCAAATAATCAGATACTTGAAATACTCTCATGCATATGATGCAGAGCCGAAGAATGAATGAACAAAGGAAGCTACTATCGGCGAATTCGGGGGAAACTCTTTACTCTCTGTCATCCACTGGCTTCTAAGGTCAAATGTTCAGTGAACTCTTTAAATCTTTCCATGGGCTTCTTTTGCTGTCCCATTGTTGCTTCTTGCTGTGGGATAAATTTGAAGATTGTGTTCAGTTCTGGGCACCATATTATAGGAAAGATATTGTCAAGCTGGAAAGGGCACAGAAAAGATTTGGGAGGATGTTGCCAGGACTAGAGGACCTGAGCTATAGGGAGAGCTTGAGTAGGCTGGGACTCTATTCCTTGGAGCGCAGTAGTATGAGTGGTGATCTTATAGAGGTGTATAAAATCATGAGAGAAATAGATTGGGTAGATGTACGGAGTCTCTTGCCCAGAGTAGGTGAATCGAGGACCAGAGGGCATAGGCTTAAGTTGGAGGTGAAATTATTTCATAGGAATCTGAGTGGTAACTTTTTCACACAAAGGTGGTGGGTGTATGGAACGAGCTGCCGGAGGAGGTAGTTGAGGCTGGGACTATCCTAACATTTAAGAAATAGTTTGACAGGTACATGGATAGGATAGGTTTTGAGGGATATGGACCAAATGCAGGCAGGTATGATTAGTGTTGCTGGGACATATTGGCATGCTGTATGACTATGACTCCATGTTGACGATTTAGGACAGACATCTCAATGAACACTTTCATCCAAACTCATATGAGTCTGGTCAGAATCTTACAGCGTGGAAACAGGTCCTTTGACCCAACTTGCCCACTCTAGCCAACATGTCCCAGCTACACTAATCCCACCTGCCTGCATTCGGCCCATGGGAATCAATGCAAATATATACAGGAGGCACTTCAGTTGGAAGCTCATTTGATTGGAACATCTTAAACCCTTGTACTGCTATGTATATATTTCCATGGTGGATACAAAGCTTCCTCTGTACAATATAGGTATGGATGTACATATGTCCGTGATGGACCAGGTTTTGGCTTGACTCAGGCCGCACCTGACCAATAACTCATTATGCTCAATTTATGAGCAAAGGTCCATATTTCAGGAGGCTAGAAAATATTTTATCCACTTGCTCAGAAGTGCTCTTTCACATTTGATTATGTGCAACATGCCACTGATCATTTTTGCTATGATCTCCCACTTCAAATCCAATTTTAAAACTAAATCTGCTTTTCTGTCTCAGCAGACCGATGGCTCTGAAATCATAGCAAACAACATAAAAAACACATTAAATAACAACTGCAGCCATTCAGCAATAGTTGTTGTCCAGGGTATTTCAGCACTAGATTTATATACTCCTGACACCAGTTGGAAAAGGAACTCCTTTCTGCATCTGGATGGGAAGATTAGCTCCAATAGTTTAAGCCTATAAATAACACAGAATAAATTCCAAGGTAAAATAATATTTAAAGCAAAAAAAACCCACAAACTGCTTGTGTTTATACAATATACGTACTGTAAGTATAGACTCCTATGTTATTAGCTGATTTGACACAATAATACACGAGCTTACTGTACTGAGCCCTTTTATTCTGAAATTAAATCTGTAAACATTCAGTATCTTTGCTACCTCTTCCCTCAATACCAAGGGGTATTGTCTGTTCCCCAGTGTATTATTTGATGGTGCACCCTATATGATGTTGCTTTTATTGCAGGTGACCTTCATCTGTTTGATTTTCATGAATCTCACCAGGACTGCGCTGCTCTGTTGATTTCACTGGACTCTCCAGCCATTGCCACTCAACATAAATCTCCAAGTTGCAGCCATTGGCTGCCAAACAGTGTGCTTGCCAATCCTCCTACTGTTCAGCCCTTGGCCCGGATGATGGTGGGACTTTCATTCCACCCAACTACTGCACTGATTTGTTGCAGCAAGTGAGCTGCTCAGCTTGACTTCATAAAAGTCCAGCAGGTTTGACTCTGCTCGGTGAATGCACAGACCATCTGCTACTGAAATGTAACCTTAAAACAGAAGTTAGAGTTGCATTCTGAATGATTGCGACTATGACGTGCCACTGCCCTGACTCTGACGCATCTGTGGATTTAATGGTTACAGGATCCTAATTTAATTGGCCCTTTCTTCCTCAACAGAACATCCCTGCACCACTATATTAAAGGTCTTCAGACTGAAAGTAGGAGGGTGGGGGGTGAAGAGCTCCAGTCGACAAAAGACCAAGATCAGTCAGGGGAGGCCACCAGTGACCTCGGGCAGGGTGGTGCCCTGGTAGGTCTGTTGTTGGCTGGGGACGGTGATATCTCAAGATAGATACAATGTGGTGAACTATGGAACTGATTAAACAAGTGGGGTGGAGGAAGGGGTATAAAAGGGAGGGGGAGGGGAGGCGATTGAAGGTATAAGGTGCTTAAAAGTTACTTAAAATTAGAGAATTCAATATTCATATCTCTGGGTTGTAAGCTACCCATGCCTTAAGAATTGTTTATTTTCTTTAATGGATACACTAGTCAGTTTAAATGGGTGAATCATTTTGAAGGACTGAAAAAAATCAATCTACAAAAACAAATTGGAACTATAATTTTTGAAATAATTCCTTCACTCTAATAGTGTCTTTAGATTAGCTTGTTGTTTATTTTTAATTGAGGAACTTCAATTCATCTTTCGACATGAACATGTGTGTTCAAATTGCAAGTTGAGTAAATCTGGTTAAAGAGAGTTGAAGGAAAATAGTGAAAGGACTCACCTAACTATTCCACAAACTTTAGCATGTGTTAACAACATCTGATTGCATGATATTTTACTTTTGCAAAGTAATTATCTAAGGAGAAAAAATGTTAGTTGTATGACCCTTGATGTTGATCTAAATGCTCACTGGCATTGAATGGAACGATAAAGTACAGTACACAAATACTGCTTTAAAAATTATAGTGGCTTCAATTTTGCATGTTCAGCTGGTGACATATCTGAAGGTTTGCATGAACTTTACCTCGGTGAATTTCTTCTTAAATGTTTATGTAATTACTCTGAGCTTCAAGAATGACCAAAAATGTTAATTTGTTAATTTGATATTTTTATTTCCACACTTATTATATCTTACAGAAAGAGACACAATTGAAACAGATTGTCTTTAGGTGGAGAAACCTTACGGACACAGCGAGAACGATAACAATAGTGCAAGAACAAATTTTTCATCAGAAAGCCATTAATGTATACTTTAAATAGATTATGTACAAATATTTTTGTTACTATATACAGTTGTGCACTACTGTTAATGAGCTTGGTAATGAGGATTACATCAATACACATTACAGTACATTTGATTTCTAGCCTATGGTTTTGTCAGAATTTTGAAATTATGCATGTCACATCCCATTTTTAGTAATCAATATTTGAATATTAACTCAAGTTGCATTGGTTACTGCAAAGCCAACGTGCAGAGCTTTCATAATTAATATTAGGGAAGATTACAGTATGCCAAGACAGAACTAAAGGGGTTATGAATTTTTGAGAAAATACATTGCAAGACAATTTGTCAGGCAAGTAAACAGAAGGGGTGCACATACTGCTGAAATATTTGTGTTCATTTAAAAAAAATAAAATGCTTAAGTTGGGTTGTAGCAGATGCAAACGTTCCTATGGTTAAATAAAATCAGGTAGATAACAAGTGTAAAAAGGTGGTTTTATACTATGTTGTTTTTGGCATTGCTAGGAACTCTGGCCTGTTTGTAAAACTTCCCATTGAGGTAAATATACACTTGTGACAAAAAAGCACAAACACAACACAGTCAGCTATTGAGAAAAAGACAAATGAATGTTTAGATTGGAGGCCCTTTATTAATATAGATGGAGATCATCCACATGGACCTGCCTTTCCAGATGCTGCATATTTTATTTCAGCATCTGCAGATTGTTCTTTATCATTGTTAAAGGAGAAATCTTCCTTCTATATGACTAGATTTAAACAGAAAAATAAAATCTGAAGCCTAAAGATTAGCAATAATCTCCAGGCATATTGGCAGATACTCACTGATGTATTGACTATTTGAGAACAGACAGTTACCATTAAAATATTGCAGTCAAATATTGCTTTGCTTCAGATATAGGAGAAGCAAAATTGAAACATTTTTCAATGATTCACAGCACTGATGAGTTTTCCCAATGAAACATTATAATGTGTTAATTCCCCAAACTGATGTATGCATCATTAAAAAGACATGCACATTTCAGCCCAACATATCTTTTTACATAAGTGCTCTACAGTGCTTAATAAATGTTATTTATGTGCCTCTATAAGTATTAGCTTTAAAACACATTTGTAAGGTCTTCCACCAGACATTGGATCACAGCATTTTCAAATCTCTATCCATTTATTATATTTCAAAACAGATTTAAAGTGGTGATGACTGTTCCGAGGGTCTGTTGCTTACCTGTCTTATACCTAGCAGCCACGCATAATGCAAATTCTAATGGTTGTTCTATTGAAGCATGGCAAGATCTGAGGTATGTCTACCTACTGAATTTGGAACTGATCTTCTGCAACTCAGACTGTACCCACTGATGCCCTGGAACGTATACTAAATCCAGACATTATATATTTAATCGTTTGTAAGATTAAATTTGCATCGCATATTCTTTGCTTAGAAACATCATTCTGTGCCGAAATGGTTTTGTTAAATGTCACCATTTAATTTTCATGCAGTACATTCAGAAATACAAGTGAGTGGTCAGTGGGAGAGGTTGATTTATCCGGAATCATTAACAAGAAGCTTATATAATAATTACTGCTCTGTCCAAACTCACTGTGGGATGGTGTAAATAATTAGTGATTTGAAGTAATTATGTCATTACTATGTTTATTCCTGTTCTGTTAATTTACTGCTGTCAATAAAAAAAATAATTGAATATTGTCAACCCAAGAAATGCAATTTTTAAAAGAATCGGTAATTCACTGAACCAAGGCCAAACTCATCTTTAACATAGTAGTTTATGTTATTTGCTGATGTAAAGGAGGAAATTATCACAGTGTTGCAATAAATTATTCTAACATTTATTAAGCTGCGCAATCATAGTGATTAAAAATATTTTGGACTTCACGATTATGCTGACCATTATCCATTAACTCAGACTGAGTGCATCTTGTTTATAACGAATGAGGGCTTCTGCAAACAATAGTTGTAATATTATTATTGGAGATTGTCCTCAACTGTAGAGGTATTAAAATATTAACCTAAATTAAGTTTGACCAGGAGTACATTGTTTCTTATTCATGTATTGTGACTTTCAGTAACTGATTTTTGTGCCTACAAGTTTCTGAAGTAATTACTAATTTTAAGAATGGACCGTGCAGTTGAACTATATAGAGTCAGAAGCACATTTGCTCCCATGATCCTTATACTGATGAGCTTCCAATCTTGGGCTTATTAGACAGTAGCCTGGTGCATAGAACAATGGTTGAGCCATTTCTCCAGACTCGTATTAACTAGTTTCATACTGCATTTAAATGGTAGTTACATCAACATCTCTGCCTATTCCTATGGTCACAGATTTCCACAGAGACTGAAATAAATAATGACTGGATTGGAGGCTTCAAATGTGGAGGTGGGATAGCGTCGGTGATGTTCAGTGAGGAAGAGATATATTAGAAAAAAATTATGCATGCACCAAATAATTTGATCCATACTTCCTTTAGCGTATTATTAAGATAATTATTAATCTTTTGAATAATTTAAAATCCTTTTAAAATTTAATCACATTTTAAAACTCTACGTAATGAAAGGCTCAAGCGATAAAGTGATAGCAGCTCACATGCATTATCTTAAGGAAGAAGTTAGCCTGCAATGCACCAATTTTAAGAGGTATAACATTTGTCACAGTGCTACAGCGGTGGCTCAATTTGAGGGACATTTAGACAGAACTTTGTTTTTAAGCATCCACGGCACCCGACTATCACACACATTATTCCTGAATATGCACATAAAGAGAGCCGTTCCCCATTTACTGATGATGGTGAAAAGCCAGATCAATTCTAACTAGGAATTTTATTTTATTGATGGCAAATGTTTCTGATATAAACATTTAACTATTGTAATTTTTTTTCTGGGGGCAGATGTAAGATTTTCTTCTGCCCATTCCCACTCTTCATATCCTTGGAATTTACCATTGCTTATTGGACAAGTGAATAATATTCTTTCTTGTTTTAAAAGTAGATTAGCTGCCTTTACGGGACTGAGATTCAAATCTAATCGAGCTTGGTTGAAATGCATACCCTATAACCCCCAACAAGTCTGAATAAATTGCTGCCCTTGCTTTCTTACAGCCAAACTTAAAAGCTCTTTCCACTACAGAGCAACTAAAGAGGAGCTACTAGAAAGTGTAATCTAGATTTAACAGCATGGGATTGTAATCACTGGTGTGATGCTGAGATGTCTTTACGATAAGAAAATTTAGGTTGGGCACCACAATATTTTGAATGCATTATTACACCCAAAGATGAACTCAGCAAAGTTAATTAGAATATAGTGGAAGGACAAGTACGTAAAACAATAGAGACAAAAGTTGTAGATCTGGTATTCATGTCCAAAATACATGCTCCTAATCACAGCAGATAATTTTAAGACCATTATTCTATCAAATTAGATTGATTAATTTGATCCCATTTTGCATCTTTCTGTGAAAATATTGAAGCGCTTTACTCAACAATAAATTTTAGTGAAATTACCTTGTGAAAATGTTTTTTAAATGACTTGTAATAGCAAAGATATTGAAAAATAGTGCCATAGCTGAATCCTAATTTTATCATATTGCTGGCAGTTAATACCAATGACAGGACAAAAGAGAGCATGTCATTGTAATTTGAAATATGTATCAGAAGCTATTGTATTAAGAGTTAAAGTTAGAGATTGAAAAATATAATCAATGGGAAGATGAGTGCATATTTGTTTTGTCTCTTATGTTTCAGATCCTACGTTCATCATGTAAAACCAATAATTGACTTGATAAAAGTACACATTGCACTTCAAACACATAATGCTTGCAAGAACATCACATAAACATCACATTGCACATGTTGTCCCGAGATTGACAATAATCCTAAGTCATTTCATTACATACATTATGGCCATCATCAGCCCAAAATGGACTTCAAGGTGAGGTTATTGCTGTTTTAATTTTTATTGACAGCTGTAAATGTACCCATTGAATCCTAGCTATTTGAATATCAGCTGAACATTAACATTATAAAGCCCTAGTTTACATATTATATATATATATATGTATGTATTTATATTTATATATTTATTTAATTAAAAACACACATTTACAATATCTCCCAATTTACTGAAACTGGTGTATTGACCAAATAACATAAAGCTTGTAACAGTAGCATGAAGAGTAAAGACCTATATTAGAAGTAATGTCAAGAGGGCACAATGTGGACTTGCATGCCACACCTTATGCCAGTGTTAGAATTTCCCTGTCAATACTGCACAAAGCTTATCTTGTGAGAAGAAAATGAATGTGGTTTGTGCAAAAGTGTTATACATTCTTAATTCTTTTTGAATGGATTAGCAACCCATTTCATTACCGCACTTGCATTTTGAGGGTGTATATGTAATCTAATCAAAAGTACAGAGGAATGTAGACTTTAAAAAAAAAGTTACATTCAAGCATAAAGTTAACAGTCTCGACTGAAAATCAACAAAATACTATTTTAATCCGTTACAGATTAGGTTTACTTTGAAAATATATTATGGTCTTGAAAAAAAGTGTGAAAAGAAAGCATACACCAATGGTTATCTGTAATTGACTAAGTAAAGTGCAGAAATAATCTATAGGCCCTAAGGTGTTGATTCCACAAAGTGGCAGAATGTCAGTAATAGATTTTTGTTCTGTGCTAGGCAGTGAAGCAATAATGTTGTATACAATAGATAAATAGCTACGACCTTAACAAAAGATTAATAGCTCTGTAACCTTAATCATGCCACTCACACCTGTTTCTGATACTTTCAATCTATAGCAGCGTAATTGTTTTATTCATGAATTGTACTGATGATTAAAATTGCTGTGCTAAGCAGAAAAAAAATGTTAATAATTAAAACATAAAATTGTATAATGATTTAATAGATGTGCAAAAAAATACAATCTAATACTTACAGATATAACTGTACCAAACATTACAACTCCAGCACTAATCTGATTTGTGGTACCTGAAGAACAGGCGTTTTGGCTAACTGGCTAAATGTTATTACCCCATTCCCAAACCAAGAAGATGCCCTCAAAATCAGTTTAATGCACCATTTTATCTTTAAAAATAAATTACTTCACACCAGTCATCTTGAAATATAATGTGATATTATTTCAATATCTGAAAACCTGGCAGAAAAAGTTTGCCACTGAAGTATCATCTAGCAACAAAAAAGAACATTGAAATGAACCTTCTAAAGGGGTCTTTAACCAACTTGGGCAGTGGTCTTTCCACAGGTATCGGAGTAATCCCGTGAAATCCCAGAAAGTGTACATCTCTCCAAGACACAAACACCAACTTTATTAATTTGCTTGAAATGAGTTCAAAAAGTCAACCAATCAAGAAAAAAAACAGTTGTTATTGTTTAGTATTACTTTCTCATTCACCATTAAATTGCATGTGCTGGCTGAGTCAATCTGGGAAAAAAAACAGAGCTGCAGCAAGCAGGATGAGTTCTTATTTTCCCATCTTTACCTCAAAGTGAGAAAAAGCGTGCAGTCGCAAAGCTCACACCGTAACAGGGCAGGTGATGACTTTCTCTTCCAACAGAACACTGGCAATCAGAAACACAATGTATAGTATAAACATTATCAAACCGAGAATTTTGTTCATTTTCCATCTGCAGGCTCCAATTGAAATGATGACGAAGATGAGCATAATGAACAGTAGGACGATAGCGCAGAACAGGCCATTGCTGCTGACTTTGATAGGGTTAAAGTTGTTGGAACAAGCTTTCAGGAGCCATGGCAGAGGCAACCTGTGAAAAGATGAAGGAAAACAGATTTCTGAAGCAGCATGTCAAACCTTCACTTCTTCTATCAATATATCGGAGTTACATTCATAGTATTAAAGTTTAGTTTGGGTTAGTTTAGAGATACAGCGCGCAAGCAAACCCTTCGGCCCACCGAGTCTGCACTGACCAGTGATCCCACACATTAACATTAGCGGTTTGTAAGTTTAAGTTTGCAGCATAGAATGCCACAGGCAATCCTTTTTCCCTGTGGTTATCAAACTGTACAACCCCTTTCTGTTGTGGGGTTGACTGATTCCCCCCCCCCCCCCTCCCCCAACCTCCCTAATCATTGCACATCCCAAACCCGGACTTTCCACTCGTCACTTTAATTTCATGTTTCGTGCATTTTGTGTTTCATGGCTGTTGGCAGACCAAATTCCTACCTGGGATAAATAAAGTTTGATTGTATCGTATCATGCCATATCGTGTAGTATTGTATCGTATCATGCCATATCGTGTAGTATCGTATCGTATCATAATGGACAAGATAGAAATGAGTTTATCTGGCATTACAGGGTTGGTAGCTCAGGGTATGGGAAGGTGTCATAGAGAATTGTATTTGGAAAAGTTGATGTTTGGTGAGAACAGGATAGAAGTCAGCTTTGGTGCCTCTGTTAATTAATATAATTTTCTCTTAATTCAGTCAATGGTGTAGGTGCCAGTGGCTGAGCAATCCGTTTTGGTGCATCACTAATAATCTCTGAAGGTGGCGGTGGTAAATCACCTCCTTTTATTGCTGCGGAATGCTGACTTTGCATTTGTTGTTTGGGCTCATGAATATAATAGCTTTCTAAGCAGGATAGAAGTGGGGAGAACTTAAATCGAAATGTGCTTAAGCATATCCAAGTGAGTAGAGGATACACAGAGTTGATTCAGCTGGAACTTATGGAGTCGAAGGAAAAGGCAGAGATGCAACAATTGACAGAAAATTTGACATAGGAAAGCTCCTTAATACTGAAAGCCAAAGAAGCCATAAATATAAAGGTCAAAATTATTTCTCAGTAACTTACCCAACCGTAATGTCAAATATATTGCTTCCAACTGAGCTGGACACTGCCATATCACCAAGTCCCTTCCGTGCAACGATTACACTTGTGATTAGGTCAGGAATCGAAGTGCCTGCTGCTAAGATTGTCAATCCCATAATCTCTTCGGTGATCCCAATAGTCTCCCCAACCTACAGAATGAAAAGAGAACGTATTATTTTGCGTGACACCAAGAAGAAAAGCCTGCAGCTGCATCAGAATCCAAGCACAAAGGTCACTATTTGAAAGCATCATTCCATTTATTCGACTTAAACAATTCCTGGAGAAAAGGATTTGCTCAGTGGATGAGAGATATTAAGAGGCATGAATCATCATCTGGGTACAATATTTTATAGAGATTCAACGATAAGCAGAGAATAAGTCTGTTCATGATGAAACGATCATAGTTTGCGAAAATTACCTTTGAAGACAAAGGATAATGGTTTGCCTTGGTCATTAGATTTTTTTTCATATGTACAATGTGTAACAAAGCAACGGCAAATATTTGGAACTTAATTATTTGATATTTGAAATCAAATAGTAACGATTTGAAGGAGAGAAGAAAATTAGATGAATGGTGGTCATCAGAGGTTTTCTTTGGGGAGTGACTCACCTGTGCCTTTCCCCAGGAGGTATCAAAGGGTCATACTGGATGGAAACAGGCCCTTTGGCCCACTGAGTTATGTGTACATCAGTATACCAATAGATTCATACATAAATAATTAACTTGACAGCATGCACACATGTGGAAGGAGATAACTAACACACTCAGTGGAAATCAATACTTAAGGAAGTGGCTCGCATAGGTGATAATTTTCCAATGTTCCATAGATTCAGGATCAGTTCCTATGGATTGGAGGGTAGCTAATGTTATCCTACTTTTTAAGAAAGGCGGGAGAGAGAAAACCGGGATTTATAGACCAGTTAGCCTGACATCGGTGGTGGGGATGATGCTGGAGTCAATTAAAAAAGATGAAATAGCGGCACATTTGGATAACAGTAGCAGGATCGGTCCGAGTCAGCATGGATTTACGAAGGGGAAATCATGCTTGACAAATCTTCTGGAATTTTTTGAGCATGTAACTAGGAAAATGGACAAGGGAGAGCCAGTGGATGTAGTGTACCTGGACTTTCAGAAAGCATTTGATAAGGTCCCACATAAGAGAATAATGGGTAAAATTAGAGCACATGGTATTGGGGGTAGAGTGCTGACATGGATAGAAAATTGGTTGGCAGACAGGAAACAAAGAGTAGGGATTAACGAGTCTCTTTCAGAATGACAGGCAGTGACTGGTGGGGTATTGCAAGGCTCAGTGCTGGGACCGCAGCTATTTACAATATACATCAATGATTTAGATGAAGGGATTGAAAGTAACATTTGCAAATTTGCAGATGACACAAAGCTGGGTGGCAGTGTGAACTGTGAGGAGGATGCTATGAGAATACAGAGTGACTTTGACAGGTTGGATGAGTGGGCAGATGCATGGCCGATACAGTTTAATATGGATAAATATGAGGTTATCCACTTTGGTGGCAAAACCAGGAAGGCAGATTATTATCTAAATGGTGTCAAGTTGGGAAAAGGGGAAGTACAACGGGATGGGGGTCCTTGTTCATCAGTCACTGAAAGTAAGCTTGCAGGTACAGCAGGCAGTGAAGAAAGTGAATGGTATGTTGGCCTTCATAACAAGAGGAGTTGAGTATAGGAGCAAAGAGATCCTTCTGCAGTTGTACAGGACCTAAGTGAGACCGCACCTGGAGTATTGTGTGCAGTTTTGGTGCCCTAATTTGAGGAAGGACATTCTTGCTATTGAGGGAGTGCAGCGCAGGTTTACAAGGTTAATTCCCGGGATGGCAGGACTATCATATGTTGATTGAATGGAGCAGCTGGGCTTGTACGCTCTGGAATTTTAGAAGGATGAGAGGGAATCTTATTGAACATTTAAGATTATTAAGGGTTTGGACACGCTAGAGGCAGGAAACGTGTTCCCGATGTTGGGGGGGTCCAGAACCAGGGGCCACAATTTAAGAATAAGTGGTAAGCCATTTAGGACAGAGATGAGGAAATACTTTTGCACATAGAGAGTTGTGAGTCTGCGGAATTCTCTGCCTCAGAGGGGGGTGCGGCCGGTTCTCTGGATACTTTCAAGAGAGAGTTAGATAGAACTCTTAAAGATAGCGGAATCAAAGGGTATGGGGAGAAGGCAGGAACGGGGTACTGATTGTGGATGCTCAGCCGTGATCACATTGAATGGCGGTGCTGGCTTGAAGGGCCGAATGATCTACTTCTGCACCTATTGTCTATAGTCTATATATGGTCACAGGGAGAACGTGCAACCTCCACACAGGCAGCACCTGAGATCAGGATTGAACCCGGGTTGCTGGAGTTGTGAGTCTGCAGTTCAACTAACTATGTCTGGACTATTATCAATATGCTTGGATGAATGCGGTGCTTTGGGACAGTGTAACTCCTTGACGGGCATCCCATCAATCATGGAAAGGGCCTGTCCCACTTGGGTGACCTAATCCACGAGTTCTGGCGAGTTTGCCCTCGACTCATACTCGCAGCATGGTCGACACGAGGTCGTAGGAGGTCTTCGTAACTCTCCTTTGTGCTCAAGAGTAGTCCCTGTGTACTCGAGGCCTCAGCTAGGTCGCGGCGTTTTTTTCAATATGTTAAAAAATGCCCAATAGTAAAAAAAGGTCGCCATGGAAAAAATCGATACATTTTTTTACTCGTAGGTTTAGTCGTAGTAGGCATGTTGGTCGAGGGTAATCGAGTGTAGTCAAAGGTAGTCGTAGATAGTCTTCATCAAATTCGAAGGGAGGTCGAAGGAGTTCGTCTTCGCTCTCCACTATTCGGTGTCCAATTTTTCCGAAATTAGTCATAGCTAGTCGTAGCTGGTCTTCAACATAGTCGAAGGAGGTCTTCTACATAGTCGAAGGATGTCTTCAACATGTCATTTTTTCAAACTCTTCTAAACTCGCCAATTAGGTCGCCCAAGTGGGACAGCCCCTTAAAGCATTGAGTTAAGGGCCGGTCCCACTGAGGAGACCTCCACCACGACCTCTGGTGACCTTAAACAACTTTAGGTCGCGGTGACCTACGACCTCCTACGTATGTATGTAGTGTACCACATCCTACGACTATGATGAAGACCTCCCTCCACTATGAAGAAGACCTCCTTTGACCTCCTTCGACTATGTTGAGGACTGGCTTCGATCATGTACGTTTTACTTGAGGATGGTCTCTGGCAAATTGGTCCGTGAATGAGCACGACCCCCTGATTTATCCTGATTTTTAAATGAAGTACATATATGCTGATGGAAACTGTATCAAGCTTTGCTTTCAAAATTAGCTTGCACATTTCAGAAAACGAGCTTCATGTGCTTACATAGAAACATAGAAAAATAGGTGCAGGAGTAGGCCATTTGGCCCTTCGAGCCAGCACCACTATTCAACATGATCATGGCTGATCATCTAAAATCAGTACCCTGTTCCTACTTACACTGATAACCTTACATTTATCCACATCATACTGTATCTGCAATGCATCTGCCCACTCACCCATCCTATCCAAGTCACCCTGCAGCCTCATAGCATCTTCATCGTAGCTGACACTGCCACCCAGCTTTATGTCATCTGTAGACTTAGAGATGTCATATTTAATTCCCTCGTCTAAATCATTAATACGTATTGCAAATAACAGGGGTTCCAGCACCGAGACTTGAAGCACTGCCACACTGTCCATTAGTCACTGCCTGTCATTCTGAAAAGGACCCGCTAATTCCTACTCTTTGCTTCCTGTCTGCCAACCAGTAACCTACCTGCAATATTACGTGCTCTAATTTTGCACATTTATCTCTTTAGCTTTTAGTTTTGTCTAGTTTAGTTTAGAGATACAGCGTGGAAACAAGCCCTACCGCCCACCGGGTCCGTGCCAAACAGCGATCCCCACATATTAACATTATACCTACACATACTAGGGACAATTTTTACATTTACCAAGCCAATTAACCTACAGACCTGAACGTCTTTGCAGTGTGGGAGGAAACCGAGAATCTAGGAGAAAACCCATGCAGTTCACGGGAAGGCCGTACAAACTCCGTACAGGCAGCACCCATAGTCGGGTTCGAACCCGGGTCTCGGGCACTGCATTCGCTGTAAGGCAGCAACTCTACCGCTGCGCCACCATGCCGCCCTCTTGTGTGCGACACTGTCAAAGGCTTTTTGAAAGTCCAGATACGCCACATCCACTGGCTCTCCCTTATCCAATCTACTTGTTACATCCTGAAAAAATGTATCTGCCTTCAGTCCCAACAGTTTACCTAACACCATTTCCTGACATGTGGATTCCCCTCAGTTCCTCCCTCCCACTAGATCCTCGGTCACCTAGTATTTCTGGGATATTGTTTGTGTCTTCCTTAGTGAAGACAGAACCAAAGTACTCGTTTAACTGTTCTGACATTTCTTTGTTTCCCATTATAAATTCACCTGTCTCTGATTGTAAGGGACCTACATTTGTCTTCAGTCATTTTTTCCTTTTTACATATCTAAAGAAGCTTTTAGAGTCAGTTTTCATATTCCCGCAAGCTTTCTTTCATGCTCTTTTCCCCCCTCTGAATTAACCCCTTTGTCCCTTTGTTATATGCTCCTTCCTTGAATTTAACACTATCATTAATTTCCCTCGTTAGACACGGTTGAGCCGCCTTCCCTGTTTTATTATGTTTCACCATTATGCATTTAATGCTTACTAGACTAAGTGGGACCCATTGGATCTCTGACACTGGAGGCCTGGACCCCCAACACAATATTCCACCACTCACCCATAGCCCCAACTCCGCAGGCGCGGCTCATTTCCCCTCATCCCTCAGCACTCCTTCCCCCTCCTCATCTTCTTTAACCTCTCCTCCTCTCCTCCCCAATCCCTCCCATGACCTCTCGTTCCCTCTCCTTTTGCCCCTTACCCTCATCACTCCCTACATCCTCTCTCTCTCTCCCTCCTATCCTTCCATCCCCCCCCCACTCATCACCCTTCCCCTATCCCCCGACTAGTCCCTCCTCACCTCCCCCTTGCCCTCCTCTCCCTCCTCTCCCTCTATTCCCACGCTCCGTCTATTATGACGCTAGTAAAGACGCGCACGGGAACTCTCCCCCAACTGTGCATGCGGGGGTAGGGGCGCTGTTTTAAGTTCAATTTTTTAAATAACTTTTAAAATATACCATCAATCTGAACAAAACTTGTTTCATTTACAGCACAGGACAATGGTGAGTTAGGTGGGGACAAAAATTGTAGCGCTATTGTGTACCGTTTTTGCGCAAATAGAGGTACAACACAAACCTGCAAACAAGATGAGAGATTTAGTAATATATTAGACCAAGTGGGACCCGTTGGGTCCCGTCCCCTCAAGGGAGGGGGAGGGGTGGCCTGCGTCATCACACACACACACATACACTAACCCCCCTTGATATTATATTAGTATTATTAATTCGCTCCTTTTCCCCCATCACTTGCCCTATCCACTCACACATATTTCCCAACTGCGCAGGCTTGAGGGGTGGGAGGAGGGGCGCAGCGTCACAGGGGAGGGTTGGTCCCCGAACGCAATATTCCACCACTCACCCATAGGTCCCACTACTCACCACTCCCCAGAGAGGGGGGAGGGGTGGAGAGGGAGGGGTGCTGAGAGGATGGAGAGGCATAGAGGGAGGGGAAGCAGAGAGGGAGGGGGGCAGAGAGGGAGGGTTGGCAGAGAGGGAGGGGTGGGTAATAGAGGGAGGGAGCAGAGAGGGAGGGGGGGGGGGCAGAGAGGGAGGGGGTGGCAGAGAGGGAGGGGGGGCAGAGAGGGAGGGAGGACAGAGAGGGAGGGGGGCAGAGAGGGTAGGGCAGAGAGGCCTCGTACTCAACCCGGCCCTGTCTATAGACTGTAGCCGTCAGTTTGGCCGCCGCAGCCTCCAGTCCAGGTCCCAACTCCATCTCTGGGCTTGTCCTTTGTTCCACTGGCGGCGTCTTTTTCGGTGCCAGTCACGGCTCCATGCCAAGCCCGGGGCTCGGCCCTCACTCCAGCTCCAGCACAGGCCTAGTCACCGTGCTTGGCCCGCGGCAGCAACCTCCACACCGGGCAGCGGGCGTGGACCCGAGCGACTCCAGTCCAGGGCCTGACTTCATCTCCGGGCTCGTCCTTTGTTCAATCGGCGCCGTCTTTTCGGTGGTGCCGGGGTGGGGTGGGGGGGGGTGTGGAGTGTGAATAGCCCGGGGGAAGGGTGAAGTGTGAATAACCGAGGGGGGAGGAGAGGGAGTGTGAAGAACCCGGGGGTTAGGGTGGGGGGAGGTCGGGGGGTGACGTCATTCACAGCGCGTGGAAGATTCTGTGTGTGAGACGGCTCCGAGCCGAGCTATTGTGACGTCATCAGTGAAAGCTGGTTGATGTTTTTAAACTTCTTTTGATGTCTCTTGATGTTTTTAAACATCTTACTTTTAATAGTAAGATTAAACGAGAACTTACCAAGTTTGAAGGTTGATCTGTATTTTACGAAGAGTCGCAGTGAGGGATTTCGTGCCCACCGCTCCCACCCTCTATCATCAGGTCAATCAGGTAGTTCTACGGTTTTCATCTTACTATTTTTAGTCATGGTTGGTTCTGTGATTCCACACCGCTGCTTTGAAGGATGCCGCGCAGGCGTGCTGGCGGGGTCTTCACGAAATCCCTCACCGCGACTCCTCGTAAAATACAGATCAACCTTCAAACTTGGTAAGTTCTCGTTTAATCTTACTATTTTACTTCGGAGTCACGCGAGTGACTTCGTGAAGATTTCAAAGCTCTGTGATTTCACGCCCTGAACAACGTCCATGCTTATCACACTGCCGCCATTCTGATGGAGTAAGACTGTTAATAGAGTTCAGTTGACAGTGGCTGAAAAATCAACACAATTTATTAATCAAATAAACAACAAACCCCTAATTCGGGGACAAATATTTACTGAGCAATACCCAGAATAGCTTCTTCGAATGTCGCAGGGGCGGCCAGAGGTTTATTATAGAATTGCTGAAACGTTTTCTCACTGGCCCAGCCCGCAGTGGTCCATGGTCACCTCCATGGCTCTCGCTGCTGACGTGGATGCAGCTCTGGTGGAATGAGGCTTAAAAATGTCAGTAGCGACCCCTGCTGCATCCAACACTATCCTGAGCCACCTGGCGATAGTCTGTGTAGTCACTCGACAGTGCGGAGGTTTATGGCTGATGAAGAGTCCCTGTTCCTTCATCCTGATAACTCCTGTAACTCGGATGTAGCAGTGGAGATGGGTGACTATACAGAGTGTGGCATCCACAGGGTACGCCCGAAACCCCAGCTGCAGCCCATGCGCCCCTGGCCTGTGCTGTTTTAATAATTCTTTAACAAAATATTTTATTCGACCAGGGGTGGCCACCATGCTGTCCAGACGCAGTTTTTGTAACGTCCGGACTCGTTGGGCTGTCGTCAGTGCCATGAGCATCACCACCTTAAGGGTGAGCTGTTTTCAATGGTAGCTCATCTATTGAGCCCAGCTCCTCAGTAGGTCCACGATCCACACATCCCACTACCTGGGTCGTGGAGGGTTGGTAATTGAATACTCCCCTCTAGACAACCAGGTGGTGGGAGCCGATACCACAGGCGCACATGGCACTGTAGCTGAGGCCCACAAGTGGAGGCCTGCGAGGCCAACACATCCGGTATTGTTGCCGGTCGGAGGACTTGTTGTTCCGGGCACAGAAATCTCCCACTTCTGATTTGAGTGAGGTATTGTTTGTGGATTCCCGGCATGATGCTGCAATGGTTCATGGTTGAGAGGTCTTTTCAGAACCTGCAAGCCAACAAGTTTAAATGACCATGGCAAGGATGACTGATCCCCGTAATAGGGTGAGTAATTAAATTGGGGTGTTCCCAATCGCCATCCATGATTGTTTTAAAATTTTCTCAACCATCGGCTACCATGGTTGTGTAGGCCAGTCGGGAATAATCAATATACCAGTTGCAGAGTCCAGTTTAATTTTCTGCAACACCCGACTGATGAGGCAGAATGGGGGAAATGCGTAGCAAAACCATTTCCCCCAATGGATCGAAAACGCATCCATCGCTATTGCCCCAGGGTCTGGTTCCCATGACACATACGTTGGTATCTGATGGTTCAACCTGGACGCAAATAGGTCAATATATGGTGTCCCAAAGCGAGCTATAATATCTCCAAAAATTTGGGGATTTAACATCCACTCAATGACCTGGTGTCCGCCACTGTATTGAGCTTCCCAGGCAAATAGGTCGCAGTAATCCAAATGTTTCTTTCAATGCACCAGTACCAAATTGTATTAGCCAATTCATCACAAGATAGCGACCTGATACCACCCATATGATTGATGTAAGCCACCACTGTAGTATTATCCATTTGAAGGCGGACATGTAAATTCTGTGAATTAGTACAGTAAGCCCGCAGTCCATGAAATGCGCCCAACATTTCTATATAATTTATCCCATGTGCCTCCAGAAATGTAGCCTCATGAGAATTCCATCTGCCACCACAACTGGACATCGTATCAGTTGCTCCCCAACCTTGTGCGCTTGCGTCAGTTTGTAACACCACATCAGGGTTGCCCACTATGATAGGTTTATGACATTCTTGAATATTCTCAACCCACCATTGTAGCTCATTTCTGGCTTCTGATGGTAACCGAATTGGCCGATCAAAGTGACCAGCATTTGTTTTTAACGCTGAGATTTTTGATCTTTGTAAATTTCGGTAGTGTAACGGTCCGAATCGTGCAGCTGGGAATGCAGCTACTAATTTCCCTATAACCTTTGCCGTTTGCCGAATAGTCGGTACCCTGGCGCAAGCAAGATTGAGGCACTCTTCTATAATAGTAGTAGCTTTATTAGTTGGGATGGTAATCTTCATTGAATTAGTGTCTAGGGTGAACCCCAAATAATCCATAACCCGTACCAGGTGCAATTTTGATTTGTCTGGATGAATTACAAATCCCAGCTTCTCAAACAAATCCTTGGTTGCAGCCACTCCTTTAATTGCCAATTGGAGGGTTGGACCCACTATAAGGATATCATCCAAATATGCCATTACTATATAATTTTGTTGTCGGAGAAGAGCCAATATAGGTTTTACCAATTTGGTAAACAGCCTAGGAGCTGTGGTAATTCCATTGGGCAATGCTTTATACTCCCATAACTGACCCTTCCAGACAAACTTCAAAAATTTCCTACAAGCCTCTGCAATGGGTACCGTATAATATGCATCTTTCAAATCGATGCATGCCATAAAGTACCCTGGGTAAAGCATCTGCTTAGCTGTTTCAAACGTGTCCATTTTGAAATGGGTGTATTGTACAAAATTGTTCAATTCAGACAAGTCTATTATAATACGACATCCCCCATCTTTCTTAATCCTAGTGAATATATTAGACACAAACTCAATTGGTTCATGCTTAGTTTTGCCAATTACCCCTTTTTGTTCTAACCGTATAATTTCAGCTTGTCCTGCCTCCATCTCTTTTTGGGATAGAGTAAATTTCCTACGAGGGAATGCTGCGTAGGGGGATTTATACCTTCAATGAATTCTATAACATATCCTTGAACACTTTGTAAAATAAACTCATCCGTGGTGACAGTTTTCCAAATGTCCAAAAAACGCCCGCAACCGCCCACCTATTTGTGCAGGGGAGATGCTACGGCGTGAGAAGAACCAGACCCCCTCACCTCCAAGGTTAACGGCGGTTCCGTACATACTGTGTTTTGAATGGGCGTTGTGGAGGTTGACGAGCCGGAGGCCGCATTTTCCATGCAGGCCTTTGTTGGCCTTGCCCTAAAAAAGGTCGTGGCACTTGTTGGTATGGAGGTGGGTTGGATCTCTGTACCCTTTCCGGCGGCCGATTTCTCCATGAGGAAGTAGGTTGCTGCCTGTAATATGGGTGAGGCCTGGTCTGTTGAGGCTTCATGAGGCCGACTGTTTTGGCCTCCTCATCCAGTTCCTTCACCTGTTTGGCTAGGTCTCCGAACAATTGATGCTGCGGTGGAGCGGTTGATGGTCGGCACAACCCTGCGAATTTAGGGTTTAGTGTGGGCTTAATGGAGCTCTTACGCAGGCTGTTGATTTCGTATTGGGCGTTGCATAATAGTGCCAGTGCGTCTTGCTGATCGCTCGACACATTATCCCCATCCAGGGTTCTTGCAAACGCCGTTATGCCCGTGGAGAGAACTTTTAATATGCGCTGGAGGCGGACATCCTGCGCCTTGGTGGCCGTGCTCAAGTGTCCCCAGATCTGGGCGTTAACCAAGGGCACACTGAGGTTGACGCAGTTTTCGGGCGGTTTTATTTTCTCCAATGTATCACTGAGAACCTGACTCTGGAGTTGATGTGTAGTCAGGTAATCAATGGTGCCCGCCAATTTTGTGGTGCAGAGGTTCTCCTGTCTGGGTGGTAGCGGCAAACTTACTCACCACTTCCAGCATATCCTCCTCCTGCTCTGGCTCAGCGGTTACTGGCTGTCCCTGGGTCATCTTCGAACACAGCAGCTGGGAAATCACTCATGCTTCCTGCTGGAGATGACGAGATGCTGAGCGGAGTCCTCGCACGGCTGGTAGAGATGCCCGCGAGTCCCGTTCTTCTCGTTCTCGGTCCCGCTGGAGGAGTTGCTCCACTAAGAGCTCCAACCGCTCAATGCGACCGTCCCTGCGAGATGCAGCGGACAAGCCGACTTCCCCAGGCCCTGCAAATTCACTGGGGCTTCCACCATCGGACCTCACCCCCTTAGAGTGCTGTCTAGGGTCCAATGGCAGGTCGTCGTGACCTACAGCCCAAGTAGGGTCATACGACTCCCGCACGGACTCTCCGCTAGTCTGTCTTCTCCCAGACTGTGGCGGCCCACCTGGCTGATAAGAAGGCAGGTGAGTTGACTCGGCGCCGGCCCCCGGAACCTGGCTCCCCGGAGTCCGTGCAGGCTTACCTCCACACTTGCCCATTACTTGACGTGGAGGCGCATGGTCAGCCGCTGCCAGAGCTGAGCTGACCGACCGCTTCCTGCTGCCACCTCCGCCCTTGACCGCAGCCTGACGGTGTGTGTTGTCGGCGGTATCTGCTCCAGCAGGCCTACACGACGCAGCAGTGTTATGCCCGGGCTGCACGATGGCAGATATCCCCGGCTGTGGTACGTATCGGCACTTTGCAGGGCTCCCCTGTCGTGCGGCTGTCCCCCGGCCCAGCCCCCTCGGGTCTACTGGAGCTCGGGGAGAGGTAGCTTGTAACAAGCGAGACCCCTTGCCACGTACCTGCTTTCCCCCTCTTTTCTTGGGGGAAAGGGGCTCGAAGTCTGGATCTGATATCTCCAGCTCCGGCGCGGTAAACCATTCCGGTGAGTTGGCCCCTGAATCAGCGGGAGCACCCGACTTCCGCATTCCTGCCCCCACACGCCTCGAAGCTGCTGGTGTTGCTTGCAGCTCCGGAGACAAGGGCCGTTGGCTGGTCGAAGCTCGACTTTTCGACAGCGCCTTCCTCTTGCCCTTGTCCATCCTGTAGGATAAAACACATACTCACCTACCGGCCTTTATGAAGGAGCCCGAGGAGAGAGCGCACTCCCCCGCCAGCTGCCGCTGCAAATGCGCGCGACGATATGCCGCGTGCTGGAGGGGTCTTCACGAAGTCACTCACGTGACTCCGAAGTAAAATCAGTAATCAGTCATTGAAATAAAGCATAAAATGTTCAGATAAGTTGGTCTCGGGCTCGAGGGGAAATATGTCAATCAGAATATGTAAAAATGTTACCATTATTATGTAGTGTTTTTGCGAAGATATAGACAACCAGATATACACACACACACACACGTACAAGATCACGCTTTTAATAAGTATATGTTATAGATAGATATAGATAACAGGGATGTGACCTCTATCCTTTTCTCTTTAGAAGGGTTAATGATGTTGATGCTCGATGTCAGATAACCACTTAATAAAACAAGGGATAGTAACTGCAAAACAAAAAACTTTCCAGTTTCTGGTTCAAACTTACAGGAGATCAACGTGCTTACCTGGTGAGCCCACCAGACCATCAAGTAGGAAAATCCACCAATCCAGCAGATTGATCCCAAGAAAGAAAAGACAAAATATTTCTGCATCCTCTGCAACGAGAAAAAGTACGGGTTAATTTTAATTGTGTATGCTAACGAGAACATCACGAGAATATATTTGGGCATCTACTTATATGATTAACTGTAATCTTTAAAGTCTGTGGATCTTTCCATAATAGTAAACAAATTCCTGTAAACAAAATCCAGCAAAGTATTCCTGTGTTAACTGATGCTTCTGAGCTCCCTCCACACTTCTAGCTAAATCCCGTGCCAGATTCCAGTGGGATTTGGGACGACAAAGAACACCCAGGCATACCTACATTGCCAATCATTCTTGGATACAGCAGTCAAATATAATGGCTCACTTTTTGAGAGTTATTTATACCACTGGCGTGCAAACAGACTTTTAAAAATGTAGTTCCCACTTTCCTTTCATACAGCCATCATGTTACCTGACCATATAGCCTTAACTAGGATCGGTAAATATACTGCAAATTTTCCTTGATTTGTCACACATACCCGAATAATCCTATTTGATAGCCTTCAATCTCTTCCTTAAACTCTTCTAAGACTGAGGTACCTAAATTGATTCCTTTTGTTTTAACACATGTAGAATTTTCCCCCAACCTAGAGACCATAGGCAATGAGGACCAATATATATTTTGATCATTATGCAAGTTAATAAATAATCAGTTTCACAATGAATGACAGAATCACATTTTCCCTCATAAGGAGCCATAGCATCATACATCTTGGAGCAGGTTTCCAGAGGAGGTAGTTGAGGAAGATACTATAATAGCATTTAAAAACACTTGGACAGGTATAATAGACAACAGACAACAGGTGCAGGAGGAGGCCATTCGGTCCTTCGAGCTCATCCACAATCAGTACCCCGTTCCTGCCTTCTCTCCATATCCACTGACTCCGCTATCATTAAGAGCACTATCAAGCTCTCTCTTAAAAGTATCCAGTGAACTGGCCTCCACTGCCCTCCACTGCAGAGAATTCCACAGACTTGCAACTTTATGTGTGAAAATGTGTTTCCTCATCTCCGTTCGAAATGCCTTGCTCCTTATTTTTAAACTGTGGCCCCTGGTTCTGGACTCTCCCAACATCAGGAACATGTTTCATACCTCTAAGTGTCCAAACCGTTAATAATCTTATATGTCTCAATAAGATCCCCTCTCATCCTTCTAAATTCCAGAGTATACAAGACCAGCCGCTCCATTCTCTCAGCATATGACATTCCCACCATCCAGTAAATTAACCTTGTAAACCTACACTGCATTTCCTCAATAGCAAGAATGTCCTTCCTCAAATTAGGGGACCAAAACGGCACACAATACTCCAGGTGTGGTCTCACTAGGACCCTGTACAACTGCAGCAGGACATATTTTCTCCTATACTCTTGTTATGAAGGCCAACATGCCATTCACTTTCTTCACTGCCTGCTGTACCTGCATGCTTACTTTCATTGACTGATGAACAAGGACCCCCAGATCCCGTTGTATTTCCCCTTTTCCCAATTGGACACCATTTAGATAATAATCTGCCTTCCTGTTTTTGCTACCAAAGTGGATAACCTCACATTTATCCACATTAAACTGCATCTGCCATGCATCTTCCCACTCACCCAACCTGTTCAAGTCACCCTGCATTCTCATAGCATCCTCCTTACAGTTCACACTGCCACCCAGCTTTGTGTCATCTGTAAATTTGCTAATGTTACTTTTAATCCCTTCATCTAAATCATTGATGTATATTGTAAATAGCTGTGGTCCCAGCACCGAGCCTTGCGGTACCACACTAGTCAGTGCCTGCCATTCTGAAAGGGACCCGATAATCCCTCCTCTTTGTTTCCTGTCTGCCAACCAATTTTCTATCCATGTCAGCACCCATATGCTCTAATTTTGCCCACTAATCTCCTATGTAGGACCTACATAGACAGGAAAGGTTTAGAGGGATATGGGCCAAACATGGTAACATGGGACTAGTTTAGATGAGGCATCTTGATCGGTATGGACGTGTTGGGACAAAGGATCTGCTTCCATGCTGTATGACTCTAAGTACCCATACAAACTGGTCTCATTTTCCCGTTTGACCCAATATATTTTTCCTATCCATTTAAAAATGAACTCCAGGATTTTCTATATTTCACTATTTTATCTATTTGTCCCATGAGATCAATAATTGTGCACATGATAAAACTTCCTAACAATTATTTCTGAAGTAATCTTTGAGGTAGAAATTCATTTTATGTTGTACGTATTAAATATACCAAAATAATTAATGCATCTGAGCTTTTATTTGATCAATGTGTTTAAAATAAATGAAATTGGTTCTATTGCACCACTGCTAGGTATTGGAGATTTATTCACTTTTTCTTTTCCTGCATTTCATTCTTGGTCTTCACACTTTCATTTGTTTCTCTACGGCAGATGCAGTTGCTGTGCTGTGCATACAGTATGTTAAAACGTATGCTGTGTATACTGTATGTTAAAATAAAATGCACTGATGCTTACCTTCTTCCTGACATCAGGCAAGCTAATCCACAATAGGAAAATAATAGGCAGTATTATTAGATAGATAATCCGTTTGCGTGCTGTATCTGGCCAGGCCAAGCTAAGTGGCTGGTCCTCATAGTCATTCTGTGTGGTAACTTCAGCCTAACAAAAAAGGGAGGGAAACACAATTAGGAATTGCATTCAATATTTACCACAGGAATAACGCATTGCATTTTCTGTCAAAATTGATTTTTGTTGTTATTATTCATCAAAATGGAACTATTGTTCTGCTGGCAAGACAACAATGGCTGTGAATTTGAGTGGATAAGCAAAGGTTACAGGTTAAAATTGTAAGCACTGACTGAGGAATGGGAAAAAAAATCTGTTCTCTTGTGATTAATCTGGAATGTCAATTCATTTTGATAGTTCATTCAATTATTTCTGATGTTGAAATGCTCACACAGTCCTGGGGTTTTCATGAACAATTCAAACCTAGCGTGTAATTAATGACTACTCCAGCAGTCCATATTCACAACCTGATCAATTTAAATATTGATTCTAATTAGAATTATCAGTAATTTTGTTCATTCAAATGATGGTCTATATATGGCTTAATCATTTACTTTCCTACTTTCAAGCTCATGTATAATTAATTACGAATGATGAAAAGTCTTAAAACCCTCCTATGGAAAGTTATAGCATTGCAATAGTTTATTGCATTTGTTTAACTTTAGAGCTTGAACCTCATCATTATCAGGGATTGTGTAGGAAGGAACTGCAGATGTTGGTTTAAACCAAAGATAGACACAAAAAGCAAGAGTAACTCTGCAGGACAGGCAGCATCTCTGGAAAGAAGGAATGGGTGATGTTTCGGGTCAAGACCCTTCTTCAGACTGGTTAGAGATAAGGGAAATATAGAGATATAGACGATGATGTACAGAGATAAAGAACAATGATTGAAAGGTATACAAAAAAGAAACGATGATAAGGGGATCAGTCCATTGTTAGCTGTTTGTTGGGTGAAAATGAGAATTTAGTGCAACATGGGAGGGGAGCGATAGAGCGCGAGGGAATCAGAGGGATTCTACAGTACATTCAAGGTTTTATAGACAAAATGAAACCTCTGATGTGATACAGCAGCTTTTTTTTTCTGCATTGTTTTGAGTAGATCCAGATTTTCCAAAGTAATTAATCCAGGATGTCCATTTCAATTACGTGAAACTGAGACACCCTTGGGCTGATTTCAGAGGGTATTGTTATTAAAATAGCAGGACGAAATTACTACCTGTGCCTGACTCACCAGCACTCACTTTCTTTAAGTGAGTGTTTTTTAGTGAAAGGAATGGCTTTCGGTGAAGGGAACTGCTGAAGAATCAGGTGAGGCTAATAATGGCAGAGCACTAAAAAAAGTCAATTTGGTTGGCTCTAGTCACACTAGCTTCAGTGGCAGTGGCAAGCCCAGTCCTCTGGCGGATGTGCCAGACACAGAGGATCATGATGCTCAACTCTTGAAAGGTGAGGAGCAGCCATAATGATTTAATCTTGCAGCAACTCTTCATCTCTGAGTAACCATATTAGACCAAAGGGAGCTACTTGAAGTCAAGGCAAGCAGGGGGCTCACGTTGTCGACCTCCCCGTGGTGAGCCCTGTCAACTGACTTCAGTCAGGCGAACGACAACAAACGGAGGCAGCAGCAGCGCCGTAGCTTGGCGCCAACCCGAAGCATGCGCCCTTTTTAGGGCGGGCACCTACGGATGTCGAACCGGATGGCATCATCCTGCTGCGGACTTCTGTTGCCTCAAACGCAAGAAGAAGAAGAAGGCAAGCAGAATGCTTTGAAGTCTATGCAATGGAGAACATTGCTGACGTTGCCAGCTGCAACCTGATGGCAGCAGGGTGGTATTCTGGCAGACTTCTGCTGCTACTGCCTAGGCTGTTTTGCAGATACTTTTCAGTTTGCTCTCCAAACAGTCACAGCCGCAAACATTTTTCCTTTAAGAGATGCAGGATTGATATAACCAGGCATTCTCGTGATGTGCTAAGTTCACTGAATCATTTGGTGAACTCGTGGCATGTATTTCATATTCAACTCCCATTAGTGAGTTGGCAAAGGTTTATAACATATTTGTTTTCCAACGAATGGCCAACATAGTCTTGCAGGTGGCTTCAGGTAGCAAGTCTGCAACAGCTGTGGGCTAGGAAGAAATGATAGACCAGGTGCAAACCAGTGGTAAGAGGACAGGAATGAGTTAATAAGATGTTGGTCACCTTCTTATGCTCTTGGAGCAATTAACACGACAGTGGGTTGGCTTATAACTGTGGAATTAATTCTGGAATGAAACCCTGGGACTCAGAGAACTCCATGTTCAGGAGTCACCCATATTTTCCGAATGAATAATGCGGCCAAGAAATTAACATAAGAATCTGTGTTTATTAACAATGCCAAACATGATGATCTTGGATTTATTCAGTAGAGTTAAGGGGGTCAAGGAAAGAGCGTTCATGTTGCGGCCCTGTTTCCACCAATCTTTCCACCACTACACACAAGAAGCCCAAGAAGTGCAAGTCGCCATTGTCTACAGGAAGTGTGTTCAGCTCTGGCTGAACAATTTCTAATCTTGTGATATGGACTCGATAAGAAAAATAGTAGAGTTGAGAAGAATCGTTTAATGTATTTAATGAACCAGAGAATTGCACAGTTGTGTTTTACTTTGGAAATTATTGCAGTAACTTTAATTTAGTTTTAAATTTGTTATTGCGCTACTATACCAGTACCATATTTGGATAGTCAAAATATTATTAGGATAAATCTTGTGCAAAGTTAGAGGGTCATTTATTCCTCTGCTCTCTCCAGCCATTTCATTGCTCAGGTCCAGAATTAAAAGTAGTATCTGCTGCTACAAACATTGTGATTGACATATTAATCTGACATTCAAAAATTATATCACGATTTTGGACAGGATACTAATGTTGCAGCATGCTGTGTGCAACAACTGCTGGACTGGGCGCACCATTGAAGTGGCAATATGCTTGAAAAAGAAAACTCAATCACAATTGCGCAATGTTTAATTATGTCAACTACAAGTGGCAAAAATGAGTAAATCACTGTTAATACTGGTGGCCTCTCAGAAGCTCAGGGCTAATTAGCAGTTGCTTGAAGTCAGTCCATCTCGTTCCTATTCAGTGGAAGATGTTGGCTTAAAACAGTCAAGCACAGATAGAATGTGCCCTCTGAAGTGTAAGATGTGCTGTGCCACACAGATAATATACAAACACAACAAAATAGAGAGAAATGACAGGAGCCATTCAACGACTTCAGGTTGCAAATAGCAAGACTGCTGAAGATAGTTTTAAAATAAATCTTTTGACTAACTAGCACAGCAATAGCTGTAAAAGTGAGCAAAGGAGGATTAGAATGTTGGCAGGAGAGCTGCCCAAATCTCGTCTTCAATGATGGATTGACTTTTTGGTTTAAGACCAAAGGAACACTAAAAAATTAACTGCTTAACAGAATGATTATATTGCACAAAGGTGATTTTTTTTGTCCACTATGCTGTTCAATTTCAACGATATATCAATGATAGTGAAAAATCAGTGACCTACTTCAACTTGCAAGGTTTGGAATTTTCTGACTGGGTTCTCCGTCCATTTGATACTTCTTCAGTAATTACAAAGACTTCCAACAGCAAGAAGTCTTATTAAATATGTTTAGTAGTGGATGGGAAATATGGCTTTTATCACCATCTGAGAGGTTGCAATTTTATCTGCCAATTTCAGAAGACAACCAGCATGGAAGTTCTGGGCCTTGTTCTCTTGCAACCTGCACACATTTGAGACCTGTACCTTATTGTTATGCTTCCCCAACAACGGAACAATCTTCCTCATCTACGGCCAATCCCTTATGTTTAGCCGGTGTTAACACTATAAACATCCCAAGGTGTTTCCCAGGAGCAAAGGGCTAAACTTGACAAGAAGCCAAAGAAAGTGACATTGGGACAGGAATTCAGACATTAGGACATTGGGCCCTTCATGGGCACCCTAAAGAGGAAGACAGGTGTTCAGCCAGGGAAGCCTAGAGAGTGAATTTCAGACCAATGCCCTAGATGACAGAAAGCACAGCTGACAATGGGCGAGTGATGCATTTTCTTTCATTTATTTATTTTACCATTGGTTCAGGTCAATATTAATTTCCTACCCCTAATTGCCCTTGAGAAGATGGTAGAGCCAGATTCTTGAAGCTTTGTGATTCTTCCAGTGATGTTGATCTTGCTCCCCTGTTGTGGAGGAAGCTCATGTTTTCAGACCAAACAGCGCTGATGGAGCAACAACATGCTTCCAATTCATAATAGCGTATACATTGGAGGGGACACGCAGGGGATGTTGTCACGCGTCTACTGCCCTCTTCTTTCTGGGCAGTGGAGGCCATGGATGTGCGAGACACAGACTGAATAGTCCAGTAGAGTAACTGCAATTTCCACAGTAGATGACATACACTACAACTGCTGTGTGATGCTGGTGAAGCAAATTCATGCATAGGGATGCGGATGAAGTAATAATCGTGCTGGCTGTTTTTTCTTGGATGGTGGCTTGATCAATGAACATCCCCATATCTGACCTTAAATCACTGATGAAGCAATGATTAGGCCTAGGGCACTGTCCAGAAGAGTTCCCACAGTGAACTCCTGGTTTTGAATGACTAACCTCCAACAATCACAATGTCTGCAAAGTCTGATTCTATCCCTCACTACTATTGTTTTCAGTTTTACTGGGCTGTTGATGCCAATATTGCCTTTTCTTGGATATAGCTCTCTCATCTGCATCTTGAGCAAGTCCGGTAGGTAATGCTTCTGTTGAATAAGGGACTTGCTGGACCATGAGGTTACAGACCGTGGTGATGTACTATTCTGCGGCAGCTGATGGTTCACGGCACCTGAAGGATGTCCAGTTTTGAGCTGTCAGATTGGTTCTGATTTACATCCATTTAGCATGATTATACATAAAGCGGAGATCCCTTGGGGTGTAGTAGAAATTTGTGTTAACAGTGATTGTGTGGTTTTTAGTTTTATCACTGCTGTCACAGAGAGACGCATCCACAACAGGTGGCTCAGAGAGGATAATACGTGGTAAGTTTATCCCTTGCGCGAGGTCACTTTCTACCTGTCGCACACTGGATCTGGCAGCGATGTCCTTCAGGGCTCATCTAGTCTTAGCAGTGGATGTTGAAGTCACCCCACCCCACATTAGTACATTCTTGCTACTTTCAGTACTTCTTAAAAGTGTTGTTTAACATGGACGAGCAATGATTCCTCAGGTTAGTCAGAAAGAAAGGTGAGAATCAGAAAGAGATTTGAGCTGATACCATGAGAGGTTAAGAAGCTAAAGTCAATATTGAGGACTTTCAGGGCCTTGCCCATCCTCCTTCACACCACAGTGGAGTGAGAACACGAGGCTCACAGAAATACAGGAGGTTACAGAGACAGAGAGGGACATTGAAGAATTATTTTTGTCCAAGTATGAGAATATTAAATTGGAGAGATTGGTGGACTAGAAGCCAATGTAAGCTGGCAAGTACACAGCTGAAGGGCTCTCACTTACAACATAAACAAAGCCCTATATTTTGTTTCACGATTGAATGGATAACCCACCTAAAAACATGCAACATAATTAGTCCAGCTTAATGAAAGAGGGTCCTTAGGATATTTCTAAATTGGGTGTTCGATCAAGGTGGAGAATAAAGCTAGAAAATCCAATGTAGCAGTAATTGTGGCAAATCTTGGATCACCACCAGTGTGTAGTTGGCACAGTTAGAGGTAACTGTTAGGTACTTCCCCCCCTCTGGTGAATGCTATGTACTTAACTCCTTTGTTTCTCTCCTGAGTGCAGGCTGTGTGGCTGGGAGTCAGGAATCAAGGGGTTAAGGGCTCCTGTACCCGATTGGCCAAGCTGCATCAGGTGACGGGTGACTCATCGGAAGCTTAAATACCAGAAGCTCCCAGAATTCTCTCTCTCTTCATCGACCCTGACTCATGAACATACTGTATTCTGAACTGCAGGAGGCCTGGCCACATGGCATAGCGAGGCTGGCTGGAGCACTGTTATCTTTGTTTATTAGTTTATTCTTGTCCTTGACTGGGTTGTTTGAATCAGGTTTGAGTTTTAATTAAATAAAAGACTATTTTCTTGAACGTGAGCCTGGTTTTTGACTATGTTACGCGGCTCTGAAGTACCTGCATTCGGGAGTCGTAACAAAATGGGGGCTCGTCCTAAGCTTTGAGGACCCTTGACAGTTTTGGGTTCTTTTTGGTAGGCTTCTGGTGACTGAGGAAGTCTGTGTTGTGAGGTGACTGAGGAATTCTGTGTTGTGGGGAGATTTTTTTCTCTCGTCCGTTTGTGGTCACATTTGTGACCAGGGTTTGGCTGGTGGTTTGGTCCTTCATTTGATATGGAGTTTAAAGTGGAGAACTTTACTGAGGCTCCTAGTCAGGAGTTGTTTGATAAATGTATGAAGGAGCATTTGTTTATGCTGGCAGAGAGCTATAAGGCGCCTATTGATAAGCATTTGAAGAAAGAGGCGATAAAGTTGGAGTTATGGTCTGCGTTGGTGAGGAGTGGGGTATTGCCTGCTGGTGCAGACAGTCCTCTATCTTCTACAAAGCCTAGTCAGGAAATGGGGGACCCCATTCGATTGACAGAGTTAGAGCTTGAAATGAAAAAGGAGGATAGGGCCTTAAGAGCGAAAGCGCTTGAAATGAGAGAAAGAGCTCAATTTTGAGCTTGAAAGGAAAAAGAAGGAGAGGGCCTTAAGAGAGAAAGAGCTTGAAATGAGAGAGAAAGAGCTCATGCTCCAATCAGAACTTGAAATGAAACGCCTTGAGCTGCAGGAGATGGAATTGAATGCTTCCTGATTTTCTTCTAGGGAAAGGGAGGTGTCTAAGGCCACGGTGTTAGTAGATGAGTATGTATAGACTCATAAAACGGAGTTTGCTGGGCGATCCTATAGTTTTGGTGCATGGCCGGTTAATCGTGGTGGTGTCGCCGGTGGCAGTGCCAAAGCTGTTTCTGTGCCTGCAAGTGTCAGCTCATTAATACAGGGGGAGGTCCGAGCTGATAAGGTTGACGGAGATTTCAGGACTAAGGAAGGGCCTGTGTGCTACTATTGTAAAGGGAGCGGGCACATCCTAAAGTCGTGTCCCGTCCTGCAAAGGAAAAATGCAAAGCCTGTGGCTTTGGTGGGTACAAAGAGCACCTGTGGTTCCTGGGATGCCTGCGTCTGATGAGTGTATGAATTATTCTGCGTTCATCACGAAAGGTTTTGTTTCTCTAGAGGATGGGGGTCATAGAGTTCCAGTATCCAGCTTGCGTGATACTGGTGCTACTCAGTGCTTTATATTTGATAGTGTACTGCCGTTTTCTGGGGAGTCATTGGTTGGGTCCAGTATCCCTGTGGTAGAATTCGGGTTGGAGGACATGGTAGTGCCTTTGCATACCGTGGGTCTCGAGTCCCAGTTAGTTTCAGGCCGGGTAATTGTTGGGTTACGGCCGTGTTTTCCCGTTGCGGGAGTTTCTGTGATTTTGGGGAATGACATGGCAGGAGGTAGAGTTCTCATTACTCCTGAGGTGACGGCTGTTCCAATGGTGCAGAGACCTGATAGATTGGCTATGCAGCATCCGACGGTCTTCACAGCTTGTGCTGTCATGAGGGCTATGGCTATGAGCTAGGCAAAGTTTGAGGATGTAGTGGACCTGAGTGAGAGCATTTTTGGGGATCAGGATGATGGATCCTGTGTTGTGAAGGGTGTTTCTACATCTCAAGATGGGGTCTTGTCTGAAAATGTGCCCGTGTCGCTGTCACGTGACCGGCTGGTTGAGGAGCAAAAGAGTGATCCATGTTTATCGGATCTGTTCGACTGCGCGGTGCCTGAGGGGGATATGGATTCCACAGCAAAGGGGTATTTTCTGAGGAATGGCTTACTGATGCGAAAGTGGTCTCCCTTGGATATGTCAGGGCATGATGACTGGAGCGTGGTTGATCAGATTGTGATACCTCGTCGGTATAGGGACGAGATACTCTGTTTGGCTCCATGATGGACCTCTGGGTGGACATTTGGGGGTCAATAAAATGTATGACCGTATCTTACAGAATTTCTTTTGGCCAGGGTTGAAAAAGGACGTGTAGCAGCACTGCAGGTGTTGTCACATTTGCCAGGTGGCGGGAAAGCCGAGCCAATCGATTGTTCCTGCGCCTTTATATCCAATCCCTGTGGTCGGGGAGCCGTTTGCATGGATTCTAGTTGATTGTGTGGGCCCTCTACCTCGGACAAGGGTGGGCAACAAGTTTTTATTGACAATTATGTGTGCGTCCACCCGCTTTCCGGAGGTGGTCCC
Source organism: Okamejei kenojei (assembly GCA_035221665.1). NCBI lineage: Eukaryota > Metazoa > Chordata > Chondrichthyes > Rajiformes > Rajidae > Okamejei > Okamejei kenojei. The sequence goes on from CM069133.1 coordinate 90,674,637, forward strand.
TTTACGTTACATTACTGCCCCTACCATTGTGAAGTCTCTCACTAAGTTTTTTCATTGTTCGGTTTGTCCAAGGTGGTGCAGAGTGATCTTTCCTGGTCCGAGAACACAGATGCAATTATTAAGAAAGCTCATCAGCGCCTCTACTTCCTGAGAAGATTACGGAGAGTCGGTCTGTCAAGGAGGACTCTCTCTAACTTCTACAGGTGCACAGTAGAGAGCTTGCTGACCGGTTGCATCGTGGCTCGGTTCTGCAACTTGAGTGCCCTGGAGAGGAAAAGACTACAAAAAGTAGTAAACACTGCCCAGTCCATCATCGGCTCTGACCTTCCTTCCATCGAGGGGATCTACCATAGTCGCTGCCTCAAAAAGGCATCATCAAGGCAGCATCATCAAGGACCCACACCACCCTGGCCACACACTCATCTCCCTGCAACCTTCGGGTAGAAGGTACAGGAGCCTGAGAACTGCAACAACCCGGTTCAGGAATAGTTATTTCCCCACAGTCATCAGGCTATTAAACCTGGCTACGACAAAACTCTGAACATTAATACCCCTCCATCTGCTATTTGCACTTTATTAATTTATTAATTAATGTGTGTATTTAAGTATATAATTGTAGTCAATGCCTACTATGTTCTGTTGTGCTATGCAAAGAAAGAATTTCATTGTCCTGTCAGGGAGACATGACAATAAATTCTTTTGACTTTTTTTTGAAACTCACCTTAAGTGGTGATAACAAGCTCGCAAGATGATCTTGTAGGTCAGCATGTTGTTTCAGACTCCAGTTGGTGCAAGGAGCCCATTTCCAGTGCCACCGCTTAACCTCCACTAGTGGGCTAAGTATAGATTTCCTGAGCTGAGGGGCTGGATACACAATGGTATCTAGCCTTTCAGCAAGAAGCCACCATCCACTGCAGCCCCAGACATTTGAATGGGGGCTACCAGGGTAACCTGCTTGTTTGTTTCTTTATTTTATTTTATTTTATAATAATGTTCTTCAGTTTCAGATGGTATCAAGGCCAAAGTAAATTTAATCTGCATTTGGGTACAAGAATACTTAATGCTAATGTTTGGTGGAGAAGTGGTAAGGTTTTTCACTTGCAGTCCTACAATCCCATTGCATGTTGTCAAACCGGTACTTTTACTGTAGACATATAGGTCTTTGGCACAGACCTTTAATAAACGTACATGTCACATGGCCGGAAAACAAAATAATGATGTTTAAACCTTTAGAGGTGCTGGTATGCTGTACTGCAGTGTAAAGTCACAAAAAAAGCTCAGGGTCAAGCCGTTCTAGTGCAGCTGCAGCATTGTGGAAAATTGCACAGACCTTGTTCTGCCTGTGAAAGGTGACACATATTCCACCCAAACCAGCCTTCTATCAATCGTCAGCACATCGCTATCAAGCTCTCACTTAAAAATAGCTTGTTTATGATACTCAGAGTGTGATCTTCACTGGAACTGCTTGACTCTAGATCTCACCCTGGACAAAGCTGCTGAATCCAGAGAAGGTGCAAGTGTGAGTGCCCATGGCCTCAAGCGACATACAAAAGAGTGTAGTCCCAAGGAACCCAAGTGAAAATGGAGTAGGAAGCAAGAGGAAAGCTCTAGCACAAAGGAAGGTAGTCAACAATCTCAGCCCCAGAATATTGCTTCAGAAGTTTTTTCAGGGGAAGGGGAGGGGAAGGGTGTTTCTGGCTCAGCCATCTTCAACTGATTTATAACGTGGAATTATCAGTCCAAATAAAGAGAGAAATAAAAGCTAAATAAAAGTTCTCAATGCATAAGTACAATGTTGAATATTGCTGGACAAGATCCTTAGTTTGTTTTGTACTGTGCGGTATTAAGAACAGTAATTTTTGACTGAAGTCCACGATGCCTAATAGAACAATAGAATAAAAAACTTTAGACCCATAAATTTAGCAAAGGTAAGGCTTTTCACATTAGAGCCAACAGCCTGGGGTGAAGTGACGAGAAAACAGCAAAGAAAAATAGTGCAGGAGATATATGCAGGAGAAGAATCCCAGTGGATTAATTTAAGTGATTCTAATAGCTTAAATGAGTTGAATGTCTAGTAATGTGGAATAATGCAAATGAGTTTTGATATTCTGAGTATTTGTAGATGATCAGTGTGCCACATTGATAAAACTGAATGGTTGAGCTAGTTCAGTGTCTGTTTTGCCGTAAATGGTAAAATAAAACTTATTTAAAAGGCATCAGAATTGCTATTTTTTGCAACGACAATAGTAAGAAGGTCAAAAGTCTACTGATTACAGCATTGTTTGGTTCCATTCACAATCCACATGTCTGCACTTGGCAGCATTTGAACTGAAAAGTCACAAATAGCATTTTCAGCAGCATGAGCATCTGCTAGTGTGGAGAGAGTAGCTACCTCCCCCTGACAATCAGCAGCATTACTGCTGATATCTCCTTCATCAACACCCTGGCAATCTTTCTGACTGGAAGATCATTTGGACCAGCACAAAAATATCATTTCAATCCACAGTGCTCTAAGTCTGGGTATTCTATAGGTAGTGATATATTTCTTCACGGTTTCTCTCATATCTATAAAGGCACAAATCATGATAAAAAACTCTCCATCCGCCCGATGAGTGCAGCTGCATCAACACCAGCATAGTTTTCACAGGATATATAAAATCAACCTGATCAACAGCCCATTCATCTATCACCTTAAACACCTGCTCCACTGGAAGCTGTTTACTGGGTGCACTGTCAAAACTTTAGACAGCACGTCTCATAGGTATGACTTCTACTCCAATGGCAAGGCTGCCAAGGATAGGACCAGCTGGCATAATTGAACAGCATCACTTCCAAGCTTTTCTCCGGATTGTCTACCGTCGGCATTGGATATCTATCACCGTTCATTATCACTGGCCAAAACCTGCAACTCTATTCAGAGACTAGTGATCGATGGGGATGGGTCACTTGTGAAGGACAGCTAACTCTGAGTGGCAAATGCTAATCTTACTTGAGATATCATAATCCTAAGATTTCATCAAACAAAATTTCCACTTTCAGTACAATGCTAAGGGTTTCAGCACTTTTTTCTTATGGTGTGACCCACATTCACCTGTTCTCTGAATGTGACTATCCCACATTATTTAGCGGTTTGTCTTGTCCCAATGCCTTTGCAACAGCTAACACAACTATTCATGAAGCTGGCTGTTTGAGAAGCCTTGCTCTATGAAACCTGCCTGCCAAACCAGCTCAGTGAACAATGACTGCACCCACTTAAACTATTGCAGGTAAAAGAGTCATTTGAAAGGGAAATTAAGATGGAATGCTTTTAAAGGAGAGCAAGATTTGATTCTTCACCGTGGCAGTTTCTGAATTAACAAAAAGTATGGAGATGATCTGTTAAATAACACCAAATGATAAGACTTTAATAAATTATAATTTAACAAGCAACAAGATGACACAAAATGATGAGAGATTCTTCATAACAGAATTGACCAAATCAGTTGAAATGTGATTTATTATTCTCCCCAATTGGATTGTTGGGATGCAAGAACTTCATATGTAATTCCATGATCAGCAAGTGTGAGGTGTTGTGGATATCAATATAGGCCTTGTCTTATCTGGGATGCATGGTCAAAGTCTTGATTTTCTAATTTCAAAATATATTTTGGATTTTTTCAGGATAATGCAGAATCTGTCTAGATTTATTGTTATTTCATCTCAACAGTATTTGACATTAAGAATACGTTTCAATATCGGACTGGAAAGCTGGTTATTTTCTATTAGCATAAAATATTTATTCTTCATCACCAAGGGATGAGAATCTGGAAAATATTTTAATCCCCAGAGAATCTAAACTAAAGATAATTATTTATATGGCATGAAGCTGGCAGAGTTATGCAGTGCAACTAAGATGGATGTATTAACCCTTTCACTGGCCAGTGTCCGTCATACATTTGCTTCATTATTGTATGGTGACATAATTTTTCAAACTTTTAGCATGCTAAATTTTGGCAACATTAATAAAAATCCTTTTCCAATGAAAAAAATGATTTCTTAATAAACAATCAAGCAAAGGTATCAATTCAATCATAACTTTGGGATGATTCTACCAAGAGTTCGAATCTCTGATGGTGGATGGACTAATACAACATTTGTCTTTCCGCCAGAAGCTATTATTTCTGCGTGGACACACATACACAAACCTGGCCGATTGCAGCCTCTGCTCCATTGGGCAAGCTTCCGTTCTGCACTGGTGGGGAAGGATCCTTTGGTGGTGTCACTTCAACTTCTACGTTTGCTGTATTTGGCAGCTCTACTTTGTCTGTGTGGATAACGCAGCACGTTAGAAAATGACATTGGCAAACCCCAACTATGGAATAGAAGCATGCTTATCAAAACAATAACAATGTATTTTCTGCTGCAAAATACATTATTGGAAAGAATTAAATGAGTTCTAATTTAATAATAACTTAATTTCACAAAATACAACTTTCAAATAGTGTTTATGGTAGACAGAGAATTGGCCAGAAATCACTTATTTTCATATGCCAGCTGCAACAGTGATTCAGTAGTTCAGTATTCGCCTTTTCCCTAAAAGTGGGCATGATGATTTGTAAGTTAAAACAGTGCCTTTGTGGAAATTGGCGGGACAGGCATTGGGGGTGGGTGAGTGGAATAGTGGGCTTGACATCCATGCAAAGATAAACTGTTCTCATTAAATATATTCAAATAGTTCTTGAACATGTTAAAATGTGTATCTGTAACAAAAACAGCAAGAATACAGGTAACAGTATGAGGAGAAACATTCAATTTGTCAGATGTCTTAAATGACATAAGTGAACCAGATGGACTTTTACGTCAATCAATTAGCTTCTTATCGCCGTTGCTGATACTAGCACTTTCCAGATTTTTATTTAATCAACTGAACTTAAAAATCCAGATGTCACAGTGGGCTATGTAATTGCATCTCCAGAAGGTAATTCAATCCTCTGCATTGCTAAACCAATAATATATTTACCATATCCATCTCTAACAGATAACACCTTCACTTGCATAATGCCCATCACAAATACAAATTCCTCTGCATGTTTAGAAGGAAGAAAGTTAATGTCAATGGAAGAAGATGTAGGTTGAAATAAAATTATTTAATTCTCTCATAGTATTTTAGTGGGACTTTCCCACCATCATTTTTCTTTGAGGGGAAATTACCTCATCTGTAGCTGATACTCTGTATTCAGAACCCAGCTAATTCATATTTCAACGTACTCTTGGAAGCATGCCTCAAAACAAATTGCACCTCAGTCAATATATGTAGAAATGTAAACTTACATTGATTTGTAGCATTTAAACATAATTTGTTGATTTCCAAGAATGAATTATTTATTTCCATAAAAATAACCCACTGAGGGCTAGGGTGGCATGGCGTTGCAGTGATAGAGTTGCTGCCTTACAGCGCTTGCAGTTTGATCCTGACCACAGGTGCTATCTGTATGGAGTTTGTACGTTCTCCCCGTAATCACATAGATTTTCTCCGGGAACTTTGCTTTCCTACCGCACTCCAAAAACGTACAGGTTTGAAGGTTAATTGGCTTGGTATAAGTGTAAATTGGCCCTAGTGTGTGTAGGATTGTGTTAACATGTGGGGATCGCTGGTCGGTGTGGACTCGGTGAGTCGAAGGGCCTTTTTCCACGCTGTATCTCTAAAACAAAAAAAAACCTTGAAAGACTAGTTTGTCTATTGCTACCATTATGAAATGTAACTGATTTCTACCCTGCTTATAGTCATGATTTGAATCATAAATTCCAACACTAATCTATTCACCCCTCTAGAAGAAGCATCATAAAACACAAAAAACATTACTTTGTCTCACCAGGCACATGCCAATCTTCAAGCATTCATCTGCACTATTCTTCCCACATTCCCAACAACTCCCCTAGATTCTACCACTCATCTGCACACTTGGGGGAATTTACAGTGGCTCCTGTAATTGACAACAATCTATACGTCTTTAGGATATGGGACAAGATCAAGGTACCCAATGGAAACCATTGACACAGGATGAACGTGCACATCCTGGACAAAACAGCACTGGAGTGGAGGATTGAACTGGGGTAACTAGAGCTGGGAGGTAGCAGTTCTATCAGATTCATCACCCAATCCAGTCTATTCTTTCCCCATAATCCATTTTTCTGTTTCAAGTATATGTCCAGATCCCTATTTGTTAAATGTAAAAGAATAACAATGACTGAAAAAGAATAGCAATGATGGGAAGCAACCGATTAATTATGTACTTAAAATATGTTTAAACATGCTACAAGTGAGCATGCAGTAGACATTTCCTCTCCTCCACTAAAAACTGATTAAAGATTTTAATTTCTCAGACTTTATACTCAAAGAAAGTGATTTATAAAAATTAAAGAATTCATTTGACAGGAACCATATTACTTTTGAAGTTGTTAAGTAAGCAATTATAAGCATTTAAATTATATACAAACAATGGATTCAATCTGCATTAACTTAGAAAACCAATTTGCCTTGATGTTTTACTAATCCTGTAATTAAAATGTTCTCGCATTTGTGCTGAATGAAATAGAAAATAATTTGGCTATCTTAATCATAATATTGGGTAGCCATCGAGTACAGTAGTTGACTGTAGCACAACTTCACAAGTTATACAGAGTTTTCTGTCATTTTCTATTTATAGTGTGTAGAGCACATCGAGTTGATTGCATTAGTCGAAACAGGGTGGACCACCTGAAGGTTGCAGTGTGTAGAGCAGTGCCAAGACCTGAATTTAATTATACTATTAATAAAACTTAGTTATAAAGTGTGGCGATGTCCAATATTGAACTATTATCACTCCATGACCAATGGAAAGATTATTGATGATTGTACTTAAGCCCACTCCCCCACAGGTAGGACAGCAGTCTGATCCTTAAATTACTGACGTCTGCATTCAAATGACAACAATTGATAATTTCAGAGTAAAAGTCATTATTGAAGTTTTAGTGTTCAAAAACAATTGCTTCTTGTGTCACTGTGATTCTATGCTTGCTTTGTACAGAAGGTTGGTGGAATAACAGCCTTGGGTTCACTTGTACTATGGTCACTGTTACATATATCTGATCGGCCTTCCTAAGAGGAAACTCATGGAAAGCAATGGGCCCAGGAGGTGTCCTTGACCAAATCATAGCGTCTCATTGCAATGGAAACAGGCACTTTGGCCCCACTTGGCCATGCTGATCAAGATGCTCCAACCACCTGCCTGTGTTCAGCCCATACTTTTCTAAATCTTTCCTATCCATGTACATGTCTGAATGTCCTTTAAATGTTGTTATTGAACCTGCCTCAACTAACTCCTCTGGATGCTTGTTCCATATACCCACCGCCCTCTGTGTGAACAGATTGGCCCTCAGGTTCACATTAAATTTTCCTCTCTCACATTAAACCTATGCCCTCTTCCTTAATTCCCTTACATTGGTTAAAAGACTCTGCATTTACTATATTCCCTTCACAATCTTACACTCCTCCATAAGATCACCCCTCATCCTCCTACGCTTCTAGGAATAAAGTTATAACCTCCTAGGAATAAAGTTGTCCAACCTCTCCCGATAACTCAGAGCCTCAAGTCCTGGCAAAATCTTTGAAAACCTTCTCTGCACTCTTTCAAACTTAATGGCATCTTTCCTATAGCAGAAATGACCAAAACGGAACACAATACACCAAATGCTTTTTTATTGACATCTTATACAACTGTAACATAACACCCCAAGTTCCATACTCAATACCTTGACTGATGAAGGCCAATGTACCAAACGCCTTCTTGACCATCCTATCTACCTCAGGCCCGGCGCAGACCAGCTGGCAGGAGCATTCGAGGATATCTTTAACCCTCCCTAATCCATTCTGAGGTTCATACCTGCTTTAAGAAGGGTATTATCACCGCAGTGCCAAAAATAGCAAGGCAGCATGCCTGAATAGTCATTCAGTGGCTCCGACATTCACCATAGTGAATTCACCTCCTTTGAGAGGTTAGTTGTCGTGCATATTCACTCCAGCCTCCCAGACAGCATTCATCAATGGCATTTTGTCTATCATTGCAACAGGTCCATGGCAAATGCCATCTCACTGGCCCTACACACATTGCTGGAGTATCTAGATAACAAGAACACATGCCAGACTATTCCTAATCATCAACAATAGCTCTGTCATCAACATCATAATTTTAACCAAAACTCATCTCCAAATTCTTGGACGTAGGACTCAGCACCTCTAATGCGACTGAATCCTTGACTTCCTGACTTACAACATCAGTGCCCTGCAAGGATGTGTTCTCAGTCCCTTACTATATTCCCTATAGACTTGTGATGGCGCAGCCCAATTCTGCTCTCTCCATCTAAGAGTTTGCAGATTATACCACAGTAGTGGGCTAGATCTCAAACAATGAGGAGATGCAGTATAGGAGATAGAGAACTTGTGTCAAGACAACATTCTCTCGCTTAATGTTAGCAGGATGAAGAAGCTAGTAATTGAGTTCAGGAAGCGAGGTGGAATACACATCACCATCAGCATCAAAGTACAGATGGTCAAAAGCTTCAAGTTCCTTGGCGTAACTATAACCATCAATTTGGCCTGGACCATTCCCATTGAAGCTTTAGCCAAGAAAACACACCAACACCTTTATTTCCTCAGACAATGACTTGGGATGTCCCTAATGACGTGTACCAACCTCTACAGATGTACTGCAGAACGCATCCTATTGTTGTATCACAGCTTGTTTCAGACCACCTCGTCTACGTCGACCAAGTTAGCATATTGGTCTAGTCTCATTTGCCTGCACTTGGCCCATATCCCTCTAAACCCTTCCTATCCATATATCTTTTCCAATGTCCTTTGAAATTTGAAATTGTATTGGCTTGTTTAGGTTCCTCTGGCAGCTCATTCCAGATATAGTTGAATACTCTCTGAGTGTAAAAGTTGCCCTTGAGGTCCCTCTTAAATCTTTCCCCTCTTATCCCCTCTTCTGTTAGGTAGATATGAAAGCTTGAAAGCATGTACCACCAGATTTAAGAATGGCTTCTTCCCCATTGATGTAGGGTTACTGAATGGTCGTCCCATAACCTAGGATCTTCCAACCTGGATAGTTTCAAGAGAGAGCTAGATAGGGCTCTTAAAGATAGCGGAGTCAGGGGATATGGGGAGAAGGCAGGAACGGGGTACTGATGGGGGACGATCAGCCATGATCACATTGAAGGGCGCTGTTGGCTCGAAGGGCCGAATGGCCTATTCCTGCACCTATTATCTATTGTCCATTGTCTGTACCTCATTGTGGATCTTGGACATTTTGTCTGCAATTGTAACACTATAATTTGTGCACTCTTGTATTTTTCGCTTTGCACTATCAGTTATATTTGTGAATGGCCTGATTGTTTTCTGTACTGTTTAATTTTGGCTGGATGGCACACAAACAGACCTTTTCACTGTGTCTCAGTATATATGATAATAATAAACCAATACCAGTAAAATACTGATGTGATCTGACCCATTTTTGAATCTACAATGGGGCAGTTGACATGGTGGATGATATGTTCCTCATTGCCACTGACTCTTACCCTTGAACCTTCTTTTGGCATTGATTGTTACGAGGCTAAAATTTCTGACTGTGTTTACTTGCAGTTAATGGAACATCTTGTCATCAGGAGGGATAGAGAGAGAAAGGTTAAAAGGAGGTGGGGTAGCGTTGCTGGTTAGAGAGGAGATTAACGCAATGGAAAGGAAGGACATTAGCTTGTAGGATGTGGAATCGGTATGGGTAGAGCTACAAAACAACTAAGGGGCAGAAAACGCTGGTGGGTGTGGTGTTACAGGCCACCTAACAGTAGCAGAGAAGTTGGGGATGGTATCAAACAGGAAATTAGAAATGCGTGCGACAAAGGCAAAACAGTTATAATGGTGTGACTTCAATCTACATATAGATTGGTTAATCAAATTGGCAGGGGTGCTGAGGAAGAGGATTTTTTGGAATGTATGCGGGGATAGTTATCTAAATCAACATGTAGAGGAACCAACGAGAGAGCAGGCTATTTTAGACTGGGTTTTGAGTAATGAGGGAAGGGGTTAATTAGCCGTCTTGTTGTACGTGCCCCCTTGGGCAAGAGTGACCATAATATGGTTGAGTTCTACATTAGGATGGAGAGTGACATTGTTTAATTCAGAAACAATGGTTCTGAACTTAAAGAAAGGTAAACTTTGAGGGTTATGAGACGTGAATTGGCCAAGATTTGACTGGCAATTAAATTCTAAAAGGCGTTGACGGTGGATATACAATGGAAAACATTTAAAGACTGCATGGATGAACTACAAAAATTGTTCATCCCAGTTTGGCAAAAGAATAAATCGGGGAAGGTAGTGCATCCGTGGATAACAAGGGAAATCAGGGGATAGTATCAAAGCAAAGGATGATGCGTTTACAAAGTAGCCAGAAAAAGCAGCATACCAGAGGACTGGGGAGGAAATTCAGAGACCAGCAGAGGAGGACAAAGGGCTTAATTAGGAAAGGAAAAATAGATTATGAAAGAAATCTTGGCAGGGAACATTAAAAAACTGACTGCAAAAGTTTTTATAGATATGTGAAGAGAAAGAGGTTAGTTAAAACAAATGTAGGTCCCTTGCAGTCAGAAACAGGTGAGTTGATCATGGGGAACAAGGATATGGCGGACCAATTGAATAATCTACTTTTGGTTCCGTCTTCACTAAGGAAGACATAAATAATCTGCCTGAATATAGCAGGGGACTGTGGGTCAAAAGGAGGAATTGAGTGAAAATCCAGGTCAGTCGGGAAGTGGTGTTGGGGTAAATTGAATAGATTAAAGGCGATAAATCCCCAGGGCCAGATAGGCTGCATCCAGAGTACTTAAGGAAGTAGCTCAGGAAATAGTGGATGCATTAGTGATAATCTTTCAAAACTCTTTAGATTCTGGAGTAGTTTCCTGAGGATTGGCGGGTAGCAAATGTAACCCCTCTTTTTAAGAAGGGAGGGGAGAGAGAAAACGGGGAATTACAGACCAGTTAGTCTAACATCGGTAGTGGGGAAACTGCTAGAGTCAGTTATTAAAGATGGGATAGCAGCACATTTGAAAATGTGGTGAAATCATTGGACAAAGTCAGCATGGATTTACAAAAGGTAAATCATGTCTGATGAATCTTGTGGAATTTTTCGAGGATGTAACTAGTAGCGTGGATAAGGGAGAACCAGTGGATGTGGTATATCTGGACTTCCAGAAGGCTTTCGACAAGGTCCCACATAAGAGATTAGTATACAAACTTAAAGCATACGGTATTAGGGTTTCAGTATTGATGTGGATAGAGAACTGGCTGGCAAACAGGAAGCAAAGAGTAGGAGTAAACGGGTCCTTTTCACAATGGCAGGCAGTAACTAGTGGGGTACCGCAGGGCTCAGTGCTGGGACCCCAGCTATTTACAATATATATTAATGATCTGGATGAGGGAATTGAAGGCAATATCTCCAAGTTTGCGGGATGACACTAAGCTGGGGGGCAGTGTTCGCTGTGAGGAGGATGTAGGAGACTGCAAGGTGACTTGGATAGGCTGGGTGAGTGGGCAAATGTTTGGCAGATGCAGTTATAATGTGGATAAATGTGAGGTTATCCACTTTGGTGGCAAAAAAACAGGAAAGCAGACTATTATTTAAATGGTGGCCGATTAGGAAAAGGGGAGATGCAGCGAGACCTGGGTGTCATGGTACACCAGTCATTGAAAGTAGGCATGCAGGTGCAGCAGGCAGTGAAAAAAGCGAATGGTATGTTAGCTTTCATAGCAAAAAGGATTTGAGTACAGGAGCAGGGAGGTTCTACTTCAGTTGTACAGGGTCTTGGTGAGGACCACACTGGAGTATTGCGTTACAGTTTTGGTCTCCAAATTTGAGGAAGGACATTATTGCCATAGAGGGAGTGCAGAGAAGGTTCACCAGACTGATTCCTGGGATGTCAGGGACTGTCTTATGAAGAAAGACTGGATAGACTCGGTTTATACTCTCTGGAATTTAGGAGATTGAGAGGGGATCTTATAGAAACTTACACAATTCTTAAGGGGGTTGGACAGGCTAGATTGCAGGAAGATTGTTCCCGATGTTGGGGAAGTCCAGGACAAGGGGTCACAGCTTAAGGATAAGGGGGAAATCCTTTAAGACCGAGATGAGAAAGACTTTTTTCACACAGAGAGTGGTGAGTCTCTGGAACTCTCTGCCACAGAGGGTAGTTGAGGCCAGTTCATTGGCTATATTTAAGAGTGAGTTGGATGTGGCCCTTGTGGCTAAGGGGAATCAGAGGGTTATGGAGAGAAGGCAGGTACGGGATACTGAGTTGGATGATCAGCCATGATCATATTGAATGGCGGTGCAGGCTCGAAGGGCTGAATGGCCTACTCCTGCACCTAATTTCTAAGTTTCTATGTTTCTATGTTTCTATCTTTCCGTATCCTTTCAGGCTGAGTAACGACTTTTAAGAATGGATGCGACAGGATCTTAAGAATGGGAATTATATCATACTTGAAAAGGAATATTACACCTTTGCTATGCCTCGTGTCTCTCTTGACAGCTTCCAAAACAGACACAGCAAAGAGCAGGGAGCAGAGTGACTGCCTGTCCATCCTCAAATGGCTTACGCTACAGGCTTATGATCTTTCATTGGAACCTTCTCGACTAGAACCACAGTTCAAGGAAGTGTCAGGAAAAATGCCTGCAACTTCCAGCTTGAATTTGTGTCAGAGATAATGGACCAATGTACTATCAGGACATTGATGAGCAATGGGACCACCTTCTTATTAACTAGTGAGATTAAAGGGCTTTGAAATCAAAATTAAAGCCTGCGATTTGCATTCACGTGTCCAATGGATGAATGCATAATAGAACCTGGAAAGGTGGAGTCGGCAACTTATGCCTGGATGCCATATCTGGGATTTTCATTCTCACTGGTGTGGTTTGCACCTGTCATCTGCTACAGCACACAGTGCCTTTCCAGTGGCTAAAGGAAGTCTCTGCAAACAGGCACCAGGCTCGTGCTGGGAACAACTAATCCAGCAATGTTTTAAATCCAGTTTCAAATAAATACCTTTTGAAGATACTCACAAAGCCTAGCTTTAAGGAAAATCAGAGAATGAATTGGAAAAAAGGGATAGAAAATGCCTGCATTTCCAGTATGTGAAAATACTGGTGCATTATTTTTCATACTAATCAGATGGATTAACTGATTAAAGAAAGCACTTGGAGGTTACCTCGAGTGCTGGTTTTAAAAAAAAATCAATTTTTCATCGAAAGTCTCCATCCTGCCAATATATTTTGCTCATTGCTATTTCCCCTTGAGATTGCAGTGGTGAACTATCTTCTTGAACTGCTGCAGTCTGCATAAACTCCCCAAATCCTGCTGGTAGCGGGATACAGAATGATTCAGCTACGATGAAAGACCAACAGTAGGCTTCCTGCTCACTAAAACTGTATGTATGTATGTATGTATGCAAGTATGTATGTATGTAAGTATGTGTGTGCATGCATAACTGTGTGTGTAAAACATTCAAACAAAGCTTTATGATCACACTGTCAAAGGTTCCAGATAGAAAATCAAATGAGAGCTTTAAAATGTAAGAAGACACATAATTGGGAAACATGGATGTTAGCAACAATGAAGAAATTAATATGTATTTTAAAATAGTGAACTTCCACATCTAACAGAATGTAGGAGCAGGTTGGATTAGTGTAATTATCTCTCTGGTTCATAAGCAAGTAAAATCATTTGTTGATGCTGGAAACATGAAATAAAAGTATTAACATCCAGAACACTAAACAAATCAGTGAGCATATAGAAAAAGAGGGAGGAAAGGCTTACATTTCAGGCAAACTATATTGCAAAAACAAAATACATTACTGCACAATATAAAATTTTGGAGTTAAATACAAATCACGTAGCAGTAAAATCTGTACTTCATATTGGGCCATATTGCAGCACTTTGAAGGGCATTAGCTTATCTAAATACACCAGCAAATGACAATTGTGGATTAATAAAACAACATTTACTTTACATTTGCATTCTGCTTTAGTAGAGCTGAAAAGGACTGAAAACAAAAGTTGTATTAATATCAGTTTTTGTCACACATTTTGGAACAGAATTGCCACAGCACTGGGCTTGGAAAGCCTTACCTGTATGATTAGGAGTGCTATTGGGTTTCTCACCGTCATCAACATTACATTTGTTTTTGGCCAGTTTGTGAAGTATTGAAGCTCTGTGACGAAATTTACCTGCAACAAAGAGAGGGATGAGTGTTACTTTTGCTTCATGTTTGAAAAATCACCGCAGTGGAGTGAACCATGAATACCTCCATTTCTAATAATCTCTCCACATTTTGTAAAACTGGAGAAATTTTACGACATTTTAACATATACCCACAGAGACAGGAGAAGAGAGTAGTTAAAACAGGACAGCTCCAATTTCCAATCCTAATTTCCCAATTGAACACAGAGGATTTATTTGCATGCTGTCAGGACCCGGTAATAAATGCAAAATTGTGTCTTATTCATACAAAGGATCCTGATTCTCACTCAGAAATGGATAGCCTCCACACTCCCCATTTCCATAACCACAAGACCCTTACAAAAGCATCCCCCAGCCAACTCCCAAGCAAGGGCTTGCAATTTACAGATACCACAGGTAGAATCTGCTGCTCTGAAGTCACATCCCTGCTGTCTACCACAGTCCTCACTATTATCTGCCCAAAATGGGCAAACAGATGTCTGCCAAATAAGGCCAGCAGTTAAAATCTGCCAGTTCAGTCCTGCTGGTTTCCTGCCAGATACAAGAATATTGTTCATTGTTAAAAACAATTATATCCCTGAAACAATACTGATTTTAATGAATAATCCAAAGAACTGATGACATTGTAATGCATTAGGAATAAATCAAAATAATTGGCCTTAATTATAAAAAAAAGGTTTTGGATTACACAGACATAAATTTCAAATCACTTGTAATATTTTAAATATTTACGCATTACTGTGGAATTGACGCATACCAATGATGAGTTTGAAGGCATGAATGATGAAAGACAATTTACTTCATTTACATGGATGAGATCTGATCCCCTAGAAATTACCATTATTTCCATATTTGTTATTGAGTTTTCAAATATTAAATCATGTTGAACAAACAATGTTTACAAAATATTATGTTCCCATCCACCCTGTTGCTGAGAGGGGGTTCCAACAACTTGATGTCAAAGGCTAATATCAATTGCAGTCATGAAGTAAACTCACCAGTTTCTCACTGGCATTCAAGAATAAATGCCAGGGAGTTTACATAGAAACATAGAGAATAGGTGCAGGAGGAGGCCATTCGGTCCTTCGAGCCAGCACCGCCTTTCATTGTGATCATGGCTGATCATCCACAATCAGTAACCCGTGCCTGCCTTCTCTCCATACCCCTTGATTCCACTAGTCCCAAGAGCTCTATCTAACTCTCTTTTAAATTCATCCAGTGAATTGGTCTCCAATGCCTTCCGTGGCAGAGAATTTCACAAATTCACAACTCTCTGGGTGAAAACGTTTTTTTCTCATCTTAGTTTTAAATGGCCTCCCATTTATTCATAGACTGTGGCCCCTAGTTCTGGACTCCCCCAACATTGGGAACATTTTTCCTGCATCTAGTTTTTAAGGTCTACTTAAGTTTTTAAGGTCTACTTAACATCTTAAACAATTGAGCAACAGGGCTGCAGCCATTTGTAATTCTGCCTTGCTAGCTGATAAGTTTGAGGAAAGGACAAATCATTCTTGAGATCAAAGGATAGTGTTCCACAACAGTTGGGACAGGTCTGAATTGCCTGCAGCAGTCTTACCCCAGGGTTGACGGCCTGTCAAACCTCATTCCAAGACGAGTGTATCACATGGGCCTTAGTACATGCTGAAAGAATGCAATTTTTCAGCTTCATTAAGTGCACAAGATTACATAGAACCTTTTGAAGGAATAAATTATCTTAATATGTTAAGAAACAGTTATGCTTCAAGAACATTTGATGCCATGCATCCTTTGTCTGCAATGTGGCCTTGCTGTGTAGTTTCCTTCATATTGCAGACTGTAAAAGCAATTCTCCTTAAATTTAAACTCCGCTCTTCCTGCAGTTGTAAAAGAACCACAGACATGGGGACATGTATGGATGCCCTTTAACATTCCTGAATTCCAGAAACAATGCAACATAGGGAATGATATTAACATGAACAAACCTCCAAACAGAAACCATGTAATGGTTACATATAGAGCTCCAGGTGCTGCTCTGTGCCATTTCTGCTTTGACCCTTTTGTTCACAATAAAACCCTGACCACCATTGTGAACAATGCCATTGGAGATACAAGGAACAGTAGATGCTGGTTTACAAAACAAGACACAAAGTGCTGGAGTAGCTCAGCAAGTCAGGCAGCAGCTCTGGAGAGCATGGATAGGTGACATTTCAGGTCAGGACTCATCTCCAGATCAAGAAGGGTCCTGACTCAAAACATCACCTATCATGCTCTCCAGAGATGCTGCCTGACTTATTGAGTTACTATAGCACACTGTGTATATTATTCAGTGCCATTGCACCTCAATGATCATGAAAGATGAAAGACAATGACAAGTCGGGGAATATGATGCCTCTTACACCAATACTTGTCCAGAAGCTAGCATAGTCCACAAATTTACCTCAGAGACCAATAACCATATCAGGGCCTACTCGTGTTATGCATTAACTATACATCAACAAGGAGTACTGCATTCAATGAAAAAAATGTGTGCCGTTGCAATTATACTTTGAATAACCACAGATAAATTAATTACAAATGAACTTCAAAACCACTTCAGCCTCAACAACTCTGTTATATTGTTCTTTTCTGAATTGCAAATCCAAATTTATCTTTTATGCCTTTTCACTGCTGCTTAGGTTTCCTTCCAGTGTTTTTACCTTAGGCTTTGAGTATGAATACGTATTTCTTTCCCACAAACTAGTGCCAACTATTGGCATTCATAATGCCAAGTTATATTTTCTTTTCAGCAGAGCAGTTCAATTAAACCTGAACCATCTATTTTTCTAATAGATTGCTAATTAAAACCAGCCGCACTTGGAGCAATTACATATTGCAGTGAGTAACACATTTTGCTCGTTTTGCCACTGTGTACTGATTTAATTGCTGTTTTCACTTCTTTGCTGGCAGGAGTCCATGGAGGAGCTTGGCAAGAAGTGAACAAATATGAGAACTGACTTGTGCCAAATGTCATACATTTATAGCTACGCCAAGCAGCACTGGATTGTTCAGTATTGAAATCATGGGGATATATTTACACGTTAACTTTAGTAAACAATAACTCTAATTTTATCTCATCATTTATAATAAATACTTTCCTACGTTGCTGTTACATATCATGCAATATATCAGTAGGAAGCGGTACACATACCCCGGTATGCATTGATGGCACCGAAGTAGAGATGGTTGAAAGCTTCAAGTTTCTAGGAGTAAATATCACTACCAATTTGTCCTGGACTAACCATATCAAAGCAGTGGCCCAAAAAGCACACCACACCCCTACTTCCTCAGAAGCAGGCACGTGCCGTGAGTAATTACTCAAGGTAGGCAGTCAGTCGGCTTTAAAAAAAAATTAAACCGCACATGCTCAGATTGCTCTCACCGTACAAATAAAAAATAAAAATAAAAACAGTAACAATTCAAAATGCCCAAATGCTTCCTAGTCTCCTCTATCCTTAATTACTGAATGGGTGGGGGTTGAATGGTGATGGCAGGTGGAGAGATGGTGGGAAAAACGGGAGTACAGGGAAAAGTTGAATCAGTTGTCATCTAATTGAATTACAACACTTGTTCAAGGGACCAATTGGGGGGACAGTTCCTTTCACAGCGTGTGGAGAGTCTGTGCCATGGGATAAAGTTGCGGGGAGGGCAGGAGTTTTGAGAAGGAGGGGGTTGGGGATAATGCCAGTAACTCACTCACTGCTGCAGCTGTGCTCTGGGCACGGAACCACTGCATTGTGGCCGGGGATAGAAGCAGCTCAGGTAGCTGCGAGCGGCCGCCGGGACCCGACAGCAGAACTGGCTGCCACTTCAGCTCCTTCTGCCGGCCCGCTCATCACTGGCAGTGCTCTCCGGCTGAACACCTCTCACCTGCTGCTCGTCGACTTCACTCATGTCAGCCACTTCCTTAAATTCCCACAGCCAAGTAACCTCAATCGCGCTGCTGGAATTTAAGGATTTGCGGGAAGCGACTGACATGAGTGAGGCAGGAGAGAGGTTTTTAGATGGAGAGCTGCCTGAGGTGAGCGGGGGCCGGCAGAAGGCGCTGGGGTGGCGGCCAGTTCCGCTGTCCGGCCCGGCGGCCGCTCACAGCCACCCGAGCTGCATCCCTTCCCGGCCACAATGCGGTGGCTCCATGCAAGGAGCGTCGCAAGTGGCATGATCCCAACCCCCTCCATCACAACGCTCCTGCCCTCCCCACAACTTTACCCCAGGCCAGACGTCCCAAACGCTGTGAAAGGAGCTCTCCCCACCCCGGAAAATACGGTATTTAAAAACATAAAGCACCAAGAAATGTACTTACCACATTATCGGTACACAAACTCAATTCTTCTCTTTGTTTCTTAAGATACACTTAAAATAATGACAATCCATATTTGAAAACCCCGCCAAGAAACTAGCGCTGCTAGTAGGCAGAATTTCAGCTGCCTTCAGCCCCGCTTGAAATTGACGGCTTCAAGCAGCGCTGACGGCACGTGGGCTGCACAGACCTTCAAGGGTTACAAGTGCTGCGGTTGAAAGGCACGGAGAATTATGCCTACCTTAGAGATCGATCTCTTAGATAGGCATAATTCTCCCATGCCTTTACATAGAAACATAGAAACATAGACAATAGGTGCAGGAGTAGGCCATTCGGCACTTTGAGCCTGCACCACCATTCAATATGATCATAGCTGATCATCCAACTCAGTATCCTGTACCTGCCTTCTCTCCATACCCCCTGATCCCTTTAGCCACAAGGACCACATCTAATTCCCTCTTAAATATAGCCAATGAACTATCCTCAACTACCTTCTGCGGCAGAGAATTCCACAGATTCACCACTCTCTGTGTGAAAAATGTTTTTCTCATCTCGGTCCTAAAAGACTTCCCCCTTATCCTTAAATTGTGACCCCTTGTTCTGGACTTCCCCAACATCGGGAACAATCTTCCTGCATCTAGCCTGTCCAACCCCTTAAGAATTTTGTAAGTTTCTATAAGATCCCCCCTCAATCTTCTAAATGCTAGCGAGTACAAGCCGAGTCTATCCAGTCTTTCTTCATATGAAAGTCCTGCCACCCCAGGAATCAGTCTGGTGAACCTTCTCTGTACTCCCTCTATGGCAAGAATGTCTTTCCTCAGAGTAGGAGACCAAAACTATTTATATTTAGTAATTACCATTTTATAATTTTAGTCAGGGTAGGCAGTGCCTACCTTGCCTACCCTGACGGTATGTGCCTGCTCAGAAGGCGTAGGAAGTTTACCATGTCCCCAACATGTCTCACTAATTTCACCAGATTCACCGTAGAAAGAATTTTGTCAGAATGCATCACATGCATGATTTGGCTCAATCTAAGACCACAAGAAATTGCATAAAATTGTGGACACAGCCCAGACCATCATGCACACCATCCTACCTTCCATTAACTCCATTTAAACCTCACCCTGCTTCAACAAGGCCATCAGCATAATCAAGGATGAGTCTCACCCTGGACACTTCCTCTTCTCATGTGAAAGTGCAGATTCAGTCACAGGTTCTTCCCAGCTGTTATCAGGCAACTGTCACCAACAAAACAGCGGTCCTGAGCTACCATTTACCCCTCGGACTATCTTTAATTGCTCTTTATTAGACTTTATTTTGCACTAAACATTATTCCCGTTATCCTGTATCTGTACATTGTGGATGGCTTGATTGTAATCATGCAGTCATTACGCTGACTGGATTGCAACTGACAAAAAAGCTTTTCACTCTACCTTGGTATATGTGACAATAAACTGAACTAAATGTAGACAATATGACGAAGATAGACACAAAATGCTGGAGTAACTCAGCAGGACAGGCAGCATCGCTGGATAGAAGGAATAGGTGACGTTTCAGGTCGAGACCCTCCTTCAGACACTGGGCGAGTCAGTAGGAATAGTAGGTAGTTTCTTTGTCTTTTCCTCTCATTGCTGTGCTCTTTTTCAGATCCGTGCGTTTGGTGTCTTTTGGTACCCCGCTTACAAATGGAATGAAAGATTCCTTTATTTGCTGCTTTGAGGAGACTAATATTACAGCAGATATTGATGGTCAATAAAGAACTACTCTACCTAGTGACGATTTCCAGGTCATGGCTCTTCAGGAACACATCCAAGTAAAGTTGCTGTGGGTTTCAGCTTCTATCATCCATCCATGTAGCGAATCCCTGCCTGATCATTGCCACCCTTCGATAAAATTCTATCAATTAATTTTAAATCAATGCTCACTGTTGCTTGTTGCTCTGCTAAGGGATACAAATTATTTTTATTTTATTCATCTCAATTCCGTTCTCCCTCAGCCGTCTCTTTTCCAAAGAGAACAATCATAATTTATCCACTCGTTTCTTCCTAACTAAACTTTTGCCACCCAGGGAACATTCTTGTACATCTGTGCAACCTCCAGTATAAACACGTCTTTTGTTTAATAAGATGACCAGAACTGTACATAGTTTATGATAGTTAGGAATTATAGTTAGTTATTATAGTTAAGAAGGGTCTCGACCCAAACCGTCAACCATCCTTTTTCTCCAGAGATGCTACTTGACCCATTGAGTTACTCCAGCACTTTGTGTCTATCTTCTGTACATACTTGTAGTTTATCAAGTTTTCAATTGCTGATCATTTTTAAACATATGCTCCAGGAATATCTTCAGAGCCAAAGCAGAAACCATCACTCAACTATTCACTTTGTGGACAATCTATGGCTGCCTGTGGAACACTCATAACTAAAGATGGAAAATATAAAACACAGACTGAAGGCTGTGGAAAATACTTGAAAGAAACTAAGGGAATTGCAAACGTTGCCACAATAAATCAACCATAATTTGGTGGAAAAAAAATACAACATTTGAAAGGTTCAGGTGAATACGTTGAAATAACTCAAGAAAATCCAAGTTCTATTTACACTCTGGGTCTGAAGATAGGTCTCGACCTGAAACGTCACCCATTCCTTCTCTCCAGGGATGCTGCCTGTCCCGCTGAGTTACTCCAGAATTTTGTGTCTATCTTCTATTTACACTCAGCAATTAACAAGGCATGGAACAGACTACCACCATCAAAGTGAGTGCTGAATGACTGAAGGATTTAAATAAAAACCTGCTGGAGTGACGTCTGATTCAGCCCTGATTAAAAAGGTTCAGGCATGAAACAAAAACAATAGGAGTTATATATATATATATATTTGGTCACCTCAGAGAGGATTAATGGAAAAATCCATTCCTGAGAACAACCAAATTAATTTTAATATTTTTCTGCATGATGAACATTGAGTGGAAATTTACCAGCCTCTAAAATTTGTTATTCCTTGGGGTACAAAGTAGATGGCAAAATGACATGCTAGTTTGTCAATTGCATCAATCACAAAATCATGCGCCTTAAAAAACCTCTTGTTTTGGAGACACAGTGCAGCAGCACTTTAATTTCACTTCACCGTACGTAGTTGTTCTTTCTCCGAGTGGTTCCTCAACAGACTTTCAATTCCTTTTGCAACAAGTGGATTCAGCCCAGAAATGTCAGCAAGATTTCTTAAACACCTTTCAATACTGAAAAAAGTGAGGACACATATTTTTCTTCCTGCAGTGTGATCAAGGTGTGTCCTGGGTCGTCCATTGAGATTGACTATGTCTTATTTTGCTCTGGTTTTATGGATTCTGAAGTGACTGTGTCTTTATGGTGGCGGAATGGTTGGGTAGTTTGTTCGGTTGCGCACTTCTTCTTCCATTTACGCATGGCTTCTGTATGCTCCCAATGCATGGACTTGGGGATTTCAATACCATCCAGAATGCTCATTCAATACTTTGAGTGGCTCTGAGCCATGGATTTTCCAAAACCAGTGGGGATGTAACATTTTTGCTCCAGTGAAGCTTTGAGCACATCCTTGAATCTTGTCCTCCTCATGATGGAATTTGAAATTACATTTCTGATACAATCATTCAGAACTCTGACAGCTGGTCCAGCAGTGTAGACACTATGTTCTTGCATTGTACCATGCCACTGTTTCATGTCTTAATAGACTGGGTGCTGGAACCATTGTCGAATGCAGAGACTTGGGTGAGTCTGCTACATTTCTCTGGGCTTGGCAGAACCAAGAAAGCTGGAAGTTTCAAGCATATGAATAACGGCCGGGCTGCAGGAGGCTCTCTCCAAACGACCCTTCAGTGTTTCCTCTGCAGTGCACCGTGGAAGAACTGGACGCATGCCACAAACCAAAGCACTGACCTATGAACAACTATGCTGCCAAATGCTAAGGAACTATTGATTTGAAATGAGACAGATGGCCATTCGGTAGACAATAGACAATTGACAATAGTGCAGGAGTAGGTCGTTCAGTCCTTCGAGCCAGCACCATCATTCAATGTGATCATGGCTGATCATCCCCAATCAGTACCCCGTTCCTGTCTTCTCCCCATATCCCCTGACTCTGTTATCTTTAAGAGCCCTATCTAGCTCTCTCTTGAAAGTAGGCAACCGTTAATGTATTGCAAAGAAAGAGATAAAGCATACACCATGAAAGAGGTTGATCTGGGAAAGGGATCCTTGAGCCTTATTGGATTTAAATGCTCAAAATATCGAAGCATTGTACACCAGGCATTATAAAAGCCAAAAAGACATCAGGCTCCATTAAAAAACTAAAAGACAGTACCTCTAGTACAGTACCCATTTTTGATAGCTGCAAAACAACAACCATTTAGTACCAAATACAAGAAAAGCTACAGTGCTAGTATTCAGTTTTGCAGTCCCGATTATGTGGAATAACTTGGGAAAATTAAGCAGGATTGGAAAGCAGAAGAAATTGGTGAGCATTTGCCCTTTAACTGAATGTTAAAACTTACTAATTCAATAGAGGGAAACGTCCACCCAGACCATGCCAGCTTTAGTTCTCCTCTAAATTTGTAAGGCTGAATGTTCAAGCAATATATTTGTCAGGCTGAATGTTTAAGCAACATATTGAAAGTGTTAATTAAGGAGTTAACATCCACTGGAGAGCCTTCCTGAAATTGGGATGACATAAGCAAGTTGGCATGGGGCAGGAAGTGTTGCGAACTGGCTCCATGGCAGGTCTGAAGACCTTTAGATGTCTGCAGTGCTCACAGCAAATTACTTTTCCCCCTGAGGGTCACCAGGGAACTATTGCCAGCAGCAGATCTTCATAATGTGATGTTGATAGGCATCAGCAAGATGGGTATTGAGGGGCTACTGGGGATCAGCGTGAAAAAAGGATGGTTTCTACTCAGCAGGGCATGAGAACCCATGAAAGCAACACATGTCCTCTTTCATATTTTTGATAACTGTGTGCGATCAATTCAGCAGATGGATTTGATTGTGGTTCTAACATCAAAATTAACCCACAGAAATTATTAAAGTTTAATTTCTAATACGTTTTCCATTTTGGTTGCGAATGGAAATGAATTTTGATGTTGTTCTAGGTAGACAAATATGCTGGAGAAACTCAGCGGGTGCAGCAGCATCTAAGGAGCAAAGGAATAGGCAACGTTTCGGGTCGAGACCCTTCTTCAGACTGATGTGGGTGGCGGGCGGGAAAAAGAAAGGAAAAGGCGAAGACAGTAGGCTGTGGGAGAGCTGGGCAGGGGAGGGGAAGGAGGGAGAAAGCAAGCACTACCTGAAATTGGAGGTCAATGTTCATACCGCTGGGGTGTAAACTATCCAAGCGAAATATGAGGTGCTGCTCCTCCACTGGGACTCACTCTGGCCATAGAGGAGGAGCAGGACAGAAAGGTCAGATTTGGAATGGGAGGGGCAGTTGATGTGCTGAGCCACTGGGAGATCAGATTGGTTATTGCGAACTGAGCGGAGGTGTTGGGCGAAGCGATCGCCAAGCCTACGCTTGATCTCACTGATGTAGAGCAGTTGACAGCTGGAACAACGGATGCAATAGATGAGGTTGGAGGAGGTGCAGGTGAACCTCTGCCTCACCTGGAAAGACTGCTTGGGTCCTCGGATTGAGTCGAGGGGGGAGGTAAAGCGACAAGTGTAGCATTTCCTGCAGTTGCAAGGGAAAGTACCAGGGGAGGAGGTGGTTTGGGTGGGAAGGGACAAATTGACCTGGGAGTTACGGAGGGAATGGAAGGGGAGAAGATGGGAAGATGTGGCCAGTGGTGGTATCCCGTTGGAGGTGGCGAAAATGTCAGAGGATTATATGTTGTATGTGACGGCTGGTAGGGTGGAAGTCGGGGACAAGGGTGACTCTGTCCTTGTTACGAGTGAGGGGGATGGGGAGTGAGATCGGAGCTACAGGATATAGAGGAGACCTTGGTGAGAGCCTCATCTATAGTCGAAGAGGGGAACCCCCGTTCCCTAAAGGAAGAGGACATCTCAGATGCCCTGATTTGGAACACCTCATCCTGGGTGCAGATGCGGCATAGACAGAGGAATTGGGAGTCGGGGATATAGTCCTTACAGGAAACAGGGTGGGAAGAAGTGTAGTCCAGATAGCCATGGGAGTCAATGGGTTCAGTTTCCACCATCAGCAGTTTATATTCATAAAATTATATCCAAATAACATGACAAATATCACAGACTAAATCATTTTCTATATTATAACAAGCCTTGCCTAGGTGCTACAAGAAAGCTGGACTGGACAAAATTAAACATTTACTGTACCACAAACCTTATCTATGCACAAGGAAGGAAATTACAATGTGGAAAATCAATTAGTTTGTGGGATTTAACAAGTTATCAGGATATATCTCCACATCTACCACTGCCAGCAAAGCTGACTATGCAATTAAATTGTTAAAAGTATTCAGGTAGTCAATTTAGCAGTTGAAAAGCAATGAACATTTGGTTTTATTAGGTATTGACATTTCCTAGTCTTATTGCTTATTTCTGCACAAATTGACTGTATGTTAGTGGAGTGAACAAAAGATAACTTGCGTGACATCAAGGGAATTACTCAAAGTATCCTTTATTTCAATACAACTAATAAAATAAGTATTAAGTTATCTGCAGTGTACATTAAATATTACTAAGCATATGGCAAGAAACAATATGTGAATGTATTTACACTTGTACAGTCGCTTAGGTCTCGTACAATAAATTTGCCTCGAGTGTTTTTAAAGCTGCTTGCTTGAACAAAAGAGGTTATTTTGAAACCACATCTTCCAAATACTGAAAAGCAGCATGAAATGGGCAGCACATTGCAATGTACAACTGAAGATAAAAGTCTGATGTAAATTGGGTCTTCCCTCAGCAGTTTTAGAAAAGTCAATGGATCCATGTAGAAAAAGTTGTTGCCCAACATAAAAGTCGCCAAACATCACTACGGAATGGATATGAATAACACAATTGCCAATTTTGAATCAAAATGTGGAAGATTTTACTATAAGAGCACCTAAACAGAAAGACCAACTGACAATTAAATAGAAAAATGTTAATTCATGTCATCACAGTTAAACAGGAAATCTAGGCAAAAAGCATGGTATACTCATTAAAACTAGTACGCACAAATAATTTAATTGCATACATAGAATACAAACTATTCTTTTCTTATCCTGGAAGTACGAAATGTGTCATATTAATGCTTATGAAAATAGATTTTCTATATTTGTATAACATTAATTCATAATATACTTCACCCCTCAAGGCAATGTAATGTGTCCCTTGATTAAACATTAATATATTAATTTCTGGCTGGGGCTCATCACTAATGGTTTCCATTTACCATGCAGAAGCTTCATTATGTCCCAAACCATCAGTTTTCAAACCCTACGAGCAAGATTGCTAATTTGAAGTCAGCTGGTACCAAATTAGGAGCAAATGTTTCTTAGAATTGCATTAAGCTCTCTGTGGATTGGACCTTGACAGCCAGTTAATACAAAACACTTTCATCTTACTGAAGAATGCATTATGTAACACATAGATGTGACAGATCTTTTCATAGAAGGGGATCAAATGAAATCAAACAAAACTGCAATCGAATCTAATCAGTTAATGAAATACAAATGGCAAATCAGCATTATCAAAAAGCCAAACGTTGCTTTTAGTTTACTCGCAACTAATTTGGTTACAGGTGAGAAATATGACATTGTAGAGTCCAACCTCACAAACACATATACACGCACTGATGAATATACACCTGGATATGCCCTCACGCCCACATAGACATATTTGCACTCACACCAGCATACACACATACACACTCACATATACACATACACATTCTCACACTCACTTTCACACCCACTCTTGCTGTAAAATTACCTAATCGCAAAGGTAGAAAGGTAGAGGTTATCTTTTTTATTGAAAAATGGAGTTCACTTGAAAACACAGAAGAAGTGAGGCAAACAAAGTGATTGAAATACTTTTAAACAAGAACAACAGTTCAATTTTGTATTAAAATATTTTTTAGCATCATCGCATTTACATTTTCTATATCAGTACAATGTTCAACAGCACAAAAACAAACAAAACAACGTATACATAAAGATGTAGTGACGATCAGGAAAAATGTTAGATGAAATAATGAGACAAAACATTATTATAATTATATCTTTATTGTAATAAAGAATGTATATGATCATGACGATACAGATAATGTAACAGAGAGAGATGAAGTTCTTACCTTCTTCTGTCATTGAGTCATAATATTTTAGTTTTCCATATGCTCCAAGTTCTACAACATCACAGTAAAAAAAAGACAAATGAGCAAAATGCAAAAAAAGAGATTAAAAAATCAGGAAGCAACAAATGCAATTTAAGGTGGCACACACATGTGCTTTAAATATCAGGCCACCAGGGGATTGAAGTTCAGCGGTGAATGGTAAAATATGAAATTTAGAATATTGCTGCAGCAGATTCATCAATATTCAAATTAGGAAAGCAGATGATCATCTTAAACAAAAGCAAATGTCACACTGTTGAAAGGGCACAATTTTATCATTGTGCATAAACTTCTGTAGCTGGCAGAAAATGATATCCAATGATTCCCTATAATATGCCGATTTTTGTCTTTTCTCAGTGGTAATTCCCCAGGGCCAGCCTTCCAAAAGAACAAGTTACTTTCATTCATTCCACTGAATGATTTTAAAGCACCTTATTTTCGGAGACTTTTATGCTAATCAAATTATATGTTATAAGATTCTGTAGACAATTAAGTTATATAAAAAAGTGAAATCTAACCTCTCCGAAATCAAGCCCCCTATGTAATAAACTGAACTGTTTACATTCATCACACAGAGTTCCCAGATTTGGCAGTGCACCAAGCATTAATGAAAAATCAGCCACAGAAAAAAAATAATGTTGGAAGTCCTGTCTTTCTTATGGATTGGATGAACCATTTATTTCCTTCTTATTTGTATCATGGAAAACAGGTCTCACCATTTCCAGTAGTTTTCTACAATTAAAAGTTTGGAATTTTATGTCTTGCCTTTACAACGAGGATATTTTTTTTTACACAAGCTAGTACAAAGTACTAAGACACATATTCAAAACATTGCATAACAATCTCAATTAAACAAATTTGCCTACATTTTATGTAATTGCCTGAAGTTTTTTTTTGTTCACTGTTAAAGCCAATACCTTGCAAAAATGCATTTGAACTATTCATATTACGTACAAAAAGCCAATCCATTTCCAGGATTTATGATTTTAACTTGTTTTAGTTAGCAGATGCTTTCACTCCAAATTTGATTATTCTAATGTTAAAACCAGTCCAGGATAAAAGCATTAACTATTTTAAGTTTAGTTTAGAGATACAGCGTGGAAACAGGCCCTTTGGCCCTCGCCGACCAGCGATCCCCGCACATTAATACTATCCTACACGCACGGTGGACAATTTTTATATTTACCAAGCCAATTAACTTACAAACCTGTATGTCTTTGGAGTGTGGGAAGAAACTGAAAATCTCGGAGAAAACCCACACAGGTCACAGGGAGAACGTACAAACTCCGTACAGACAGCATCCGTAGTTGGGATCGAACCCGGGTCTCCGGCGCTACATTCACCGTAAGGCAGCAACTCTACCACTGCGCCACCATGACCGGCCAAAAGGTTGATGAAAATAATTTGTGGCAAAATTGGCTTAGCAAAAATAACTTAAATATTCTGTTTGCACTTTGATTTTTTTTAGGCTTTTTGTCAACATATGAGTTATTTAAACATGAATTTAGCCATTTTATTTTGTAACTGTTTCTCGCATGTTTACGTATTAAAGAGACAGTCAAACCAGATTATATCTTGCTACATAAAATAAAAAGGCATTTATAATCTACATTTTGCTTTTAAATTGTGCAGGGTCGGAAAAGAAAATGGAACAGCATCTTCCTAGACTCAAGCTTTGCAACAATTTGAGAAAGTTTCATAAGTAATCAATCATTAAAATGGCATTTAACAAGACGCAAGGATTGAAGTCCATGAAAATGTTAGAATTCCAATTGGTTTAACACTACATTGTGATATATTGCCCAGTATTTAGAAAACAATGAATCCTATGAAAATAATGAACTCCATAGATGCTGCCTCACCCACTGAGTTTCTCCAGCATTTTTGTCTACCAATGAATCCTATGGGTTGCCTTTGGGAGGAAGAAATGCAATGCCCACAATGAACTGGCACTTATGGAATTTAATAGTGTTGAATAATGCACTGTGATGGAATATTTACATCAGCCAAAATAGATTGACGGGGGAGGAGGACTGTGACTGACTAAAGCTTTTGAAGGGAAGAGGTGTATTGACTGATGAATTTAATGATACGTTCATCCTTTCTGGTCTGCACACTTCAGCAAGTATTCATTAACCTTCTTGTGATATCTGTTACCAGGGCCTGTTTACTGGCTTCCTTGTTACCGCTGCACTAGACAATGATGCTTTAAATGTTTGTTTACATCTGGAACTGCCTTCTAACCTGAGTTTAATATATTTTTGGGTCAGAACTACAAATGCTTATTCACCGTGGCATTTGCCAAAACATATTGAATGCACTACAGCATTTAGGTGTCAATTCAGCTCAGACAATATGGTCCAATACTCAAATATTGGTATTAGGTTTATTATTGTCACATCAATTGAAATAGAATGAAAAATGTTTTTCATCCAGGCAAATCATATCATATATGAATATATCAAGTAAGGAAAAAGAGAAACAAAAGAGTGCAGTGTAAAATAAGAAAAAATGCTGATTAAAAAAAAAGGTTACAAGCCACAACGAAGTCGATTGGGAGATCAGGAATTAATCTTTAGCATATGAGAGGCCCATTCAAGATTCCGGCAATAGTGGGTGAGACGCTGTTTTTGAATCTGGTGGTTCTGGATTTGAATCTAGTTTCAGGTTTTTTTTAAGCTTCTGCCCAATGGTTGAGGGTAGAAGAGGGAATGATCTGGATGAGTGTGGTCCTTGATTATGTTGGCTACTTTCCCAAGACAGTGTGAAGTATAGATGGAGTTAATGGGTTGGGAGAAGTGAGTTTGTGTGATGGACTGGGTTGCGTTCACAAATCTTTGCAATTTCTTTGAGATCTTGGTCAAAGCAGTTGCCACAACCTGTGATGCATTCAGATAGGATGCTTTCTATGGAGCTTCAGAGAATGTGAGGGTACTTTAAGAGATAACTTTCAGAGGGGAAACCTGAAGGCATGAGTTGCCTGCACTGACCTCCAGATTCAATAGTAGATGGCTTTTAATTTGCTCGTGATTTTCCCTGCTGATAGCCAGTCAGTATTACAGTCCGTTTTTTCTAAAGTAGTCCCTGATTGAAAAGACAGGGACTTTTTGATGTGAATCAAAGGTGCAAAAGTGATATGAATCAAAGGTGCAAGGTTGGATAGGGTGAGTGAGTAGGAGGGATGCTAAATGGAGCAGAAATATACATTGAGCCTGAGCCATATAAGAACCAAAATGAGCTGAAAGGTTAATATTATTCCTGTGCTAAGATCAGATAAATCTGCACAAACCAGAAGTGGCAACTAGAACTGGGCTTCTTCACATTCTAAATTACTGAATCAGGCATTTTACTTCAATCAAATGTACATCAATTAATATTTCAAGTTACAGCATTTTTAGCACTTACATTAATAAATGTAAACGCAAAACTGAGCAATTTGCAACCCATGCATGGGGAATGCATTTAAATTACTCAGAGATACATCTGAATAAAATACATATGTTAAACATCAGATTTGGAATTCCCGCTTGTCAATGTATAATACAAAAATTGACCTTTTTTTCTTCAGTTGTTTTTTTAATATCCTCAATTATCCACGGCATGTAAAAATACTCCAAAACAGATCCACTAATACAGTTATTTTAGACATGATTTAGACTACTGTTCAGAATACTTAGTAAACATACCACATTTTTACAGCATGTTGTGTTGTACATAACACAGGTATTCATTAAATAATTATAGAAATGTTTGTGGCGTCATTAGTTACTTTCAGGAAAATTGACTCGGAAACAAATAGAACGTAACCATCTAAGAGTGAGATAACAGGGCTAAATTAATTCAATAGCCCATAACTATAAGTACTTAATTATACTGGAGCAATTAATGTCTTGCATTTATGAGACTCATTCACAACTTTGGCCCAATGTTATAATTAAGTCACTGCTTGCAAATGTTTACAAATAGTAGCTTTCATCAAAATTCATTTTTGTGTTACAAATATATGTGCATGTAGGGTGTACGGTTGTATTGTTAACGTTGCTGATTTAACCCATTTGTACTGACTATGATGGCCACCTTTTCACCTGTGCACTGTGTTGGACAGCAAAGGCCTACTTTCACATCTCCCCACATTTACATAGCATCTTTCACTTTTCCTTCAGAATTTCCAAAGACCTGAAAGCCAATGAAGTGCAGAATACATTTTTCACACATTAGGTTCATGTCATAATGATCTCTTGTTTTAATTATATGATGTTGGAAAAGGAATAGATGTTAGCCAGGATACTGTAGACATCTCTTTTGCACTTCCAGATATACCCATGGTTCTTTTATGTTCACTTGAGAGGCCAAACAGGACAGTTCAGTTTGTCTCAATAAAACATTCCTCTTTCAATGGCGTTTCGAAGTCATCTGTATTCCAATGTAGGGACATTGGACTGACTGTCATCGATGTTACATTATACTCAAAGGTAAAAAACACAAATCATATGTCTTAAGCCCAAAAGTATTGATAAAATATTCACAATAATCTCCACCCAGCTATTCTTTTATTTCTTCCTCTGGCAATCACTTTTGTTTTAAGTTTAAGCTTGACTACACCTGACAATCACTCTTCTAAACTGAAGGATGTTTTATTAAGTCATGAAATTTGCAAAAGACATTGAAACAAGTTATTTCTTCATATTCTCTGGACGTATTTTCTTGAAGCTGCTCACACTTTGATGTTGTAACTTTCCCGGTGTCTTGAATATATTGTGGAGATGGAGTTTCTGCCACAGTTTGGGTAAAGTGAGAGGAGAAGCAAGGGCTTTTCTGATGAGGCTATTTAGCTGTGATTACAACTATCCATGCTACAGAACAGGACGTGCCACCCCAGAGTCCCACAAGGCCTTTGAGTGAAGAGATGAGAAGCATCTGCTATTAGAAATTAGGATCTGCTGTGGGGTTCCACAAGGTTCCATCCTTAGCCCCATTCTCTTCTCCCTGTATATGCTCCCCTTAGGCCAAGTCATGGAAAGGCACGGCATTTCCTTCCATTGCTACGCAGACGATACACAACTGTACCTCCCCCTGAAGCCCAAAAAACAATCAAATCTGCTTAACCTTACCCGCTGCCTCGAGGATATAAAGTGCTGGATGGCTCAGAGCTTCCTCCAACTAAACAAGAGTAAGTCTGAGGTCATCCTTCTCGGCCCCTTGGACTCAATCAAAATGATAGCAGGCAGCCTTGGAAGCCTTCCCCCACTACTCAAACCTCACGTCAAAAATCTTGGCGTGATATTTGACTCAGCACTGAATTTGACTAACAAGTCAATGCCGTGGTAAAAGCTAGCTTCCTTCAGCTTCGGATGATAGCTAAAATAAAACAATTCCTCCAGTTTAATGACCTCGAAAAGATTATCCATACATTTATCTCCTCCCACCTAGATTACTGCAACTCCCTTTACACTGGCATCAGCCAATCTTCCCTGTCCCGCCTACAACTGGTCCAAAACGCCGCACCCGGAAAAGGGACCACATCACCCCGATCCTGGCCTCTCTCCACTGGCTCCCTGTGCGGTTCCGAATAAATTTCAAGACCCTCCACTTTGTCTACAAAGCCCTCAATGGGCTTGCACCCACCTACATTAAAAGTCTTCTCACCCACTACACCACCTCCAGGTCCCTCAGATCGGCCGACTTGGGGTTGCTGAATGTCCCGCAGTCTAGACATAAGCTCAGGGGCGACCGCGCCTTTGCGGTCGCAGCTCCTAGACTGTGGAACAGCATCCCCCTCCCCATTAGAACTGCCCCCTCCATCGACTCCTTTAAGTCTAGTCTAAAAACGTATCTGTTCTCCCAAGCCTTTCCTGACGTCCTCTGAGTAAGGGCTATTTGTATATATGTATGTAGCCTGCTTGTGTATACTACTCTTATAACAAATGTAAAGCACTTTGGTCAACGAGAGTTGTTTTTTAAATGTGCAATATAAATAAATGTGACGACTTGACCCTGGTATACTTTAATTGTTGATCACCTTTAAGTCTTATTTGTTCGTAGGTTACAGTTCACCAAATTCAATGAACCCAAGAATTTTCTTATTAAAATTTGGTACACTCACACACTTCTTGATGATTTTTTGAATGATTTTCTGATTTTTCCCCCCCTCATTTCAAATTGCTTTTAATGTCAGCCTTCGAATTCATGACTTTCCTCTTTGGGTCAATCAAGTTGGGGTGTTTTAAGATTGCTTAGTTAATAGTTCATTGCTTATGTAATCTTTTTCACATCAAAACAGTGAGCTCTCACACTGCAGGAAGTTTTGGTCTCGAGCATCTGGATTTAAAAAAAGGAAAGCGTCAGAAGCAGAGTGAAGGTTTCCAATTTCTGATGGGGATAACTCTCTAAAACTGATCGCCAATGATCCTAGTTATCCTCATGAGGCTGAAACTGTTCTTCCCAGCAATGATCCAGGTTTGCCAGTGGAGAGACATATCCCATGCCTGGTGGATAGCTCAAACCTGCAAGTAAAGGATTTTACGGTGTCAAAAATGTCAGCTTACATATTGGACACAACACAACAAATCAATTAAACCAAGGTACTGTATTTATAATATTTTTGTTATTAAATTGTTGGCTATCTATGATGCATTTTACTGGATAAAACATGTTTTCAATTAGAAAAATATACATAACTTGCATAGAGTACACATTAATTAATGATTATTAATTTGTTTAGATGAAGTGTGTTAAATGTTAAATAGAATATGCAAGATTTTTCAGATTAAATTCATAATTTTGCACTTACCTATTTCCAACTAATATCCTCCAACATCATCTGTAACTGTGATAAATTCAGATGAAACCAGCTAAGGTGTGGTTCAAACAGGTGCGAGGATCATCTTCTGAATTGATTCTTCTTTTGTAGGCCTTCTCGATTGCAACAAATTGTTCTTCACAATTTTTTTAATAGTGTTAAAATGATTCTACAAATTCAATTCATGCCCTTCAGTCAGCAGATTGCCACTTTTACAGACAACAAGCGACCTTGTCTGAAGAATAATTCTGATATTCCATTGTATTGCATTAATCCATCTGAGTACCCTTTCTCAGAAGTTTGAAAATACTAACTTAGGTAGCTTGAAACATTGGCATATAGTCTACAAGATATGCCATCTTGCTTTCATTTGCTTAGAATAGTTGTACTGCTTTTTCATGAAAGCAACAAATGGAAACAAATGTTATATCATCAACAGTATTTTAAGGAACATAGAAAAACGAAGATAATTTTGGTGTACATTATTTCCAAGTGTCTGTTAAATGTTCTCCATAAATATCATCTTACATTTCATAGTATCTATAAAAGTTTCTTCATAATGCATATAGGAGACTCATTCACAAATTAATTCTCCCAAGACATTTTCAATGCAGAGTATATCTATATAATACATTTCCTTGAAGGATGAAAACATTATACATACGATTGTTATATTGGAGCTTCTTATATAGCTAGGTTAGATATGATTTACTGTTGGCCACCTATTTTGCACCCATGAAGTCAACTCAAATTTGCCACTATCTTTCTCAGCGAGAACTGCTAAAGTTACCCCTTGCCCTTCAAGAAACATTCAAAATTTTCCCACGCGTAATTATCTTTCTTGTGACTGGCTATCAGCTAGAAACTTATAACTATTTTTTATTTTCTTTCAAATAAATTGTTATAAACTACATTTTTCAGGTTTGAGTAAACCATGGAAGTGAATTATTGTTTTTCCTCTTAACTGTCCATATATCAATTAAATCAATTAGGAATTTACTTGGTACTGATCCGTCACCTCTAACAATAGTTTTAATCTGGAACTTTTACAACCTCAATTTATTATCCTGTTTGGAAGCAGAATCAGTTAGCACAATTATTTCTACCACTAACTGGTAAAAACGGGTTTCTAGTTCAAGTTAATGAAGTGAATGAAACCTTTGCTCCTTCATGCCAGCTAAAGTTTTAAACTATTCACTGGAATCTATTTTCAGATGGGTTCGTGACGGTGGCACTAATTTACCTCACGATTTGCTTCTACTAAGTAGTATAATGTGATAAAAATATGAGGGCCCATCTAAGAAATATAAATACTACAATGGTATAATACAAATACTTTTGCACTGCTGGGATTAATGAACGTGTTTGGATTGGTACAGAGACACTGACACAATAAAGGCTATTCTAACCAATAATTGCTCAGTACTGAGCACAAATAAAGTCAAAACATCATCATCACCATTTGCCTCCAGGACAATAACATTCACAATAATGACCTAAAAACACTTGGTCAATTAAAGCAACATTTTTGGAAACACTCTCATTCACATCGTTTTTATAAAGATAATTTAAGAAATTGCAACATTAGTATAGACACAGGTTTTGAGTAACTTCCCAAACTTATCCATAAAATTTGAATCTTTTTTGTATTTCTCTGAGATTTAATGTTTTAAAGAAAATCTAAAATAGCTCGCTGCCATAAAAACTAGGTCTAATAGAACAGGCTGGAGATTGCAAGAAGCTCTTGAATAAAAAATAGATTTAACGCTTTTAAACATTGGATGTTACAATTGCAACAAGGAAACATGACCCTACTCCTACCAGCTTGTTGTTCAAAGCAAACATAAAACTGTGGAAAAATCTTCATCTCTGAAGAATTCAAATAATCCTTCTTGAAAGTAACATAGTAAATGCAAGTTGGTCTACTATTGGAACATAGATAATATTAGCCATTTAAGAAGACCAATCCTTATATTCAATATGCTATAATATTTACTAGTCGCTTGCCCAAAAGTGCATAAAACACTTTAAATACAAAAGAAAATGGGTTAAGCCTAAAATATTTCCAGATGGGTTGCAAGTCATTCACATTCATTTTGTAAAGCTGTCCAGGAAGTAGTAATATCCTAAAAGGCTTTGAAACATCAATACCTACAATTTTCCATCAAACAATATTTTGGACAAGGGGAAGATATTTACTCCATAATTCATGCTCATTAATGCTTTGGTATAATTTCACATCATGCCGGAATAGATTAAGAAACGTGAGTGCATACAAGGTAACTGTTGAAAACAGTTTATAAGAATCCAAACTCTAGTAGGCCATAATTATCTATGTTTACTTTCACATCCCCGTGGATCTAGGGTGTTGATCATTACCTTCAGCCAGCGGATCCAGAGTGTTGATCATTAGCTGAAAGATGCTGTTTCTCATGAGGGTGTTGTGCAGGGAAGCCGAGCTCCCTCCCCGCTGCAGACGTGGCTTGGGCTGAAAAATAACAAAGAATAATAAGCACCATCTCCCTTTTTCCTTTGGTATTTTGGAAGTACTTGGTACCTGTAAATGTTAAATATAACAAAATAAAAATATTGAATGCCCTAGATAGTTGTCAGTATATTTTAGGGTCAGTATCATTATGTCTTAATCATTTAATTCCTTGTTTATATACTTATTAATGGAACTTCACACATTATCTACAATTTGCTGCGTAAATTCCATTAAAATCTGCTAGCACAGTTCGAAAACACACACCCCTGGAGAAAGCAGCAGTGAAATTAGTGAGTTTACATTTTTTAGTTCTTTAGTAGATTTAAATATCATGTGAACTAAGCGGGAATGTGTCACCATGAACAGATTAAAGTGGCCAGCTATCTACTTCAATTGGCTGCTTACAACATGACTTCTTCATTCAATACAATATCATATTCAAAGAAGCTGTATTATTTAACGTATTAACTTGATAGAAGATTTCATTCCAAGTAAGTATCTGGAAAACATCAGCGGTAAGGAAAGTGTTAAGGAAGTATTAGGAAGCAATTGCTACAAGCATTTAAAAGAAAAAGGTTAGTTTGCTAATTGACAGTGTTTTCCACCTTCATTTTCGTCCACCTTTTAAAGGGAGCTAACATTAAGGGATCTTTGATCTTAATGATAGTTGAAGACTCAATGTATATATAGAATTAGCGCACTTCAGAAACTGTGTGCAGATTTGTGAAAGGGCTCTTCCTCAGACACACACAGATTTATCCTTCCTACCAATTCATTCACTGGTGATATTTGACCAAAATGTTACAAACAAATCATTATAAATTAGGACCATTATCTATTCTGAAATATATTAACAATTTCTACCTGGGCAGAATATTCTAGATATCTGCAGTGACCGAATGAATAAATGTAGAGAGAACATAAAATTATTTCCATTAAGAATGAGCTGAGGCTATGTAAGGTGTGTGTGGACTATTATTCTATTTGCATGTAATGTCAGGAATATTGTGAATCATTGATAGACATTATAAAGTCCCAAATACCTGCATCCTCTTTATTCTACTTTCTTCAACTGTACTGAGAACATGTGCGTATTTGTCATCCACTGATACAACTTTGTATTCATGACATCGCCTTGCCTTGTTTATGCACACACAAACAAACATACACATTAAGAGCAGTCATAGAATGATACAGTGTGGAAACAGGCCCTCAGGCCCAGCTTGCCCACACTGGCCAACATTTCCCAGCTACACTAGTCCCACCTGCCTGCGTTTGATCCATATCCCTCCAAACCTGACCGATCCATGTACCTGAATAAGGGGTAACACATTTAGTATGGAGGTGAGGAAACACTTTTCACACAGAGAGTTGTGAGTCTGTGGAATTCTCTGCCTCAGAGGGTAGGGCGATTCTCTGGATACTTTCAAGAGAGAGCTAGATAGGGCTGTTAAAGATAGCAGAGTCAGGGGATATGGGGAGAAGGCAGGAACTGAGTACTGATTGGGGATGATCAGCCATGATCACATTGAATGGCAGTGCTGGCTCGAAGGGGCTAATGACCTACTCCTGCACCTATTGTCTATTGTGTATTGTTTCTTAAACATTGGGATAGTCCCAGCCTCAACTACCTCATCTGGCAGCTTGTTGCATATATCCACCACCCTTTGTCTGACAAAGTTACCCCTCAGATTTCTATTAAATCTTTTCCCCTTCACCATAAACCTATTTCCTCTGGTCCTCGATTCCCCCACTCTGGGAAAGAGGCTCTGTGCATAGGTAAGCTGGTTAGTCCCAGAAGCATACTCCACCGTTCAACAAGATCATGGCTGATCTGGCTGTAACCTGAACTCAGCACAACTATCCCCAGTAATCCACTATTTTTATGAGCCCTATCTAGCTTAAAAATGGCGGAGTCAGGGGATATGGGGAGAAGGCAGGAACGGGGTACTGATTGGGGATGATCAGCCATGATCACATTGAATGGCAGTGCTGGCTCGAAGGGCCAAATGGCCTACTCCTGCACCTATTGTCTATTGTCTAAGTAGAACAAAGATAGTTAGAATAACTGGAGAGGCTACTTAAAAGATATTTGTGACATTGAACTAAGGTACATATCACCTCTTTATTCGCTTCATTGGTCTCTTCTCATTTCTTCCATGCTGCACTAATCGACTCATATCTCTTCAATATTCTCGATTATATCATGGAGAAGTTAAGCAATTTGCATGTACTTGTTGATTCACCAGCAAATCGCATAAGCTCTTGATACTGCATACTTCCACTATAACGCCAATATCCAAATATCATCAAATTTGTCAAGTCTGTTTAAGGCTGAAAGTCTACATTGTTTAAGATGCCTCTTCCCAAGGCTTGAATCATAATCGTTTTTGTTTCGGTTTTGTCTCTCCAACTCTCCCCGCTGGCTGAGATACACTCATCTGTGTTCAGTATCATCTACTTGGAGCTCAGCAGGAGTATCATCAGATGTGGAATCTTCTTTGGTGGGCGAATACTTTGCTCACAATGTTGTTATTGTGAAACCCCAGAATCCTGGCAGTATTAATTTACTCAATGTTTTTTGTCAATTCTCCCTAATCTCTCTGCAAACCATTTGTTGCCAGTGAAACAACACCATGTGCTTAATATCATCCTGTTCCATAAAGGTCATAGGAATCAATGAAATGGAGGACCATTGTCCTATTCTAGTTCTTCTGGTAAGCCATGAAATGAAAAAGTGGATATCAATTCTTCGACAATATCCCAAACATATTTCACTTTGAACCATTTTGAATAGCCATCTACTAGTACTATACTATCAATCCTTTTCTTACAATGTTCAACATACAATCTTTGAAAATATATCAGCAATCAATTCCAACTCTACAACAGTTAGTTTTGTCAGCTTGGTGAGTAACTTCCAACAAATGTAACTCAGTAAATGCTCACACCACCAGAATATTAACGGAGATGTTCTTCCATAACTTGTCAACTTAAAACCATTGGAATGGCAGGTTATTGCCTGTTCATAACATCAGTAAATGATTTAGCCGATTAAGGTAGTCTCATGTTTTCAACTGGACATTTGCCTGGTTCATTCCAGCTCCTCAATTTTTTTTTAATTGTACACTTCAGAACAGCATGCTTGTTTGCCATTTC
This sequence comes from Okamejei kenojei, assembly GCA_035221665.1. Lineage (NCBI taxonomy): Eukaryota > Metazoa > Chordata > Chondrichthyes > Rajiformes > Rajidae > Okamejei > Okamejei kenojei. Next base: position 90,714,019 of record CM069133.1, read on the forward strand.
TAATGGTATAATTGGAAAATCACCTGCAATTTTCAGTGTGAACATCATGGTTTCACAGTGCCTGAATTTGCATCTCGCAACCTTGAAAGCATGTCCTCAATTCCATGCTGCCGTGAAGTTCTCGGTTTGATGATACAGTCGTGCTGGAATGGATGGTCTAGTTTGGAATCTTGATGTTGCCATGGTGAGTATTGTCAACTCTGAACCAGGAATTGCTAATAAAGGCTATGGTTTGAGACTCAAGATAAATGCTTGCCCCTTAGGAATTGATGAAATACTTGCATGCTTTTGTCTTGGCTTGAGCAAGGTTTTTCATTTTCTTTATAAATGTATGTGATGCTCATGCAGCTATTTTTCTCCTGACCATAATCGACTGATTCCAGATCCTTCTCTGAAACGTGAAACATCACATACAAAAATTTGCGGCATGTTCCCCATTTTGCACTGTCCACAATTTGGGAGGTTGGGAGTAAAGTGATTCCGTATCTTTTGTACTTTCTCATTCAGTGGAGCTTTGTTTGCTCTTCATGATCTTGGGAAATTTTTTAACATATTTGTTAACATATTGTACATCTCAAAGCGCAGTTCTGAAGATTTGCTTACTGGCATTGGGGACTTAGCATCATCTTAATCAGCAGCATTCCTACCTGCAATTTCTGCTAAGTTGGTTTGAATTTCCCTATGTCTTATGTATGTCTGAAGGTTCATACTCCTAATCATATATAAAAACTGCCAATGTTATTCACTTGAATCTGAGTAAACATAATCTATGTGATACTGTGCTCGTCAATGGCAGCACACTCTGACTTATTCATTGAGTCACTGTCATTAATGCCATTTCTATACTGCTGGATCCATGGAGCAGTCTCTAATCCCAACAACATGGCTATACTGCGTCTGTAATTCTTCTCCACAATAGTCATGCTGATCCTTGGAGGAAGTGCATTCCCCAAAGTATCAGAAGCAGCGCCATTCCCACATCTAATGCAGGCGCCCACTTCAAGTTAGTTGATATTAGGCTCAGTGGCTTCAATCTGAGCCTGTGGTCACCAATGCTATCAGATCATTGGTGGGCTTTTTAGTCTATTCCCCTCTATGTGAGGTCCATCCTCTATATCCTTGTTGATAATTTGTAATGAATGTGCAGTTTCTTCTGCTAACTGCATCTAATGCGTGAAATTAAATTACTTGGCAAACTGGATAAGACCTCAAATACAAGCAAACTATTTAATTCCACTTTCTTCAACAGTACTGGGCATGCATCCATGTCATGCTTACTTCAAACATACGTCCTACAGCTACATATATAAAAGCCCATACAAACTAAATTGTGGGTATTGAAAGAGGATGCAGGAATAGTTGTCAAGTCTATGAACAAAGCACATGGAATCATTGGCATTGTTAACATTTGCATTGAGAAAAGTTCAAGTGGAGGCAGCAGGTAAATTGTTTTTATTTCTTCACAAACTTTAGCAAGGATAAAAATGTCTTCAGAACAGTTTAAGTAAATAAGTAAGTAAGTATGTTTATTGGCCAAGTATTAACATACAAGGAATTTGCCTTGGTGCTCCGCCCACAAGTAACAACATGGCATACAGTGACAGTTGCGAATGACTCAGAAAACACTAAACATGAATAATAATAAAACATTATTTAAAAGTAAAGTGGATAGGTATATGGACGTGAAGGGAATGGAAGGGTATGGTCTGAGTGCAGGTAGATGGGACTAGGGGAAAACAAATGGTCGGCACGGACTGGAAGGGCCGAGAGGGCCTGTCTCCGTGCTGTAATTGTTATATGGTTATATGGTTATTAATGACAAAACACCATTGAACAAGCATGTGAATCAACAAAATACCAGATCAAAGGGAGGCTACAGATTTTTGGCTGTTGTGTAGAGCAACTACTCGTGGATAAAAACTGTTTTTATTTCTGGCTGTGGCAGCTTTGACAGTCCGGAGTTGCCTTCCAGAGGGAAGTGATTCAAAGAGTTTGTGGCCAAGGTGAGAGGGGTCAGAGATGATCTTGCCCGCTCGCTTCCTGGCCCTTGCAGTGTATAGTTCATCAATGGAGGGAAGGTTGCAGCCAATAACCTTCCCTGCTGATCGGACGATTCGCTGCAGCCTCCAGGTGTCGTGCTTGGTGGCTGAGGCAAACCAGACCATGATGGAGAAGGTGAGAACAGACTCTACAATGGCCGTATAGAATTGGACCATCATTACCTGTGGCAGATTGTGCTTCCTCAGCTGCCTTAGGAATTACATCCTCTGTTGTGCCTTTTTGACTGCGGAGTCGATGGTAGCCCCCACTTAAGGTCCTTGGAGATGATGGTTCCCAGGAACTTAAAAGACTCCACAGATGTAACGGTGGTGTTGTTGATGGTGAGTGGGGTGAGGGGAGGGGGAGCTCTCCTAAAGTACAATCAATTCCACTGTCTTAAGAGCGTTGAGCTCTAGGTTGTTGCTACGGCACCAGGATGCCAGCTGTGACACTTCCTGTCTGTAGGCAGATTCCTCCCCATCCTGGATCAGAGTTGTGTCGTCCGCAAACTTGAGAATCTTGACAGAAGTGTCTGTGGAGGTGCAGTCGTTGGTGTAGAGAGACTAGAGGAGAGGAGAGAGTACGCAGCCTTGTGGTGCTCCTATGCTGAGCATTTGTGGGTCCGAGATGTGCTTTCCCAGCTTCACATGCTGCTTCCTGTCTGTCAGGAAGCTGGTGATCCACCGACAGAGGGGTTCAGGCACAGTCAACTCGGAAAGTTTGGAGTGTAGTACCTCTGGCACAATGGTGTTGAATGCAGAGCTAAAATCAACAAACAGGATCCTCCCATAGGTCCCCTGGCGGTCTAGGTGCTGTAGGATGAAGTGCAGGCCCAGGTTGACTGCATCATCCCCAGATCTATTGGCCCGATATGCAAACTGCAGAGGGTCCAGCAGGGGGTTTGTGATATTTTTCAGCTTGGCCAGCACAAGCCTTTCGAGTGTCTTCGTGACTACAGAAGTCCGTGCGACAGGCCTGTAGTCATTAAGACAAGTAATCCTTGCCTTTTTGGGGACAGGGACAATAGTGGAGACTTTGAAGCAGGCAGGGACGGTACATGTTTGTAGGGACTGGTTAAAAATGTCTGTGTTGGTTGGGGAGGGGGTACCAGGGTTACGTTTCTGATTTTCAAACCTGCAGTAAAACTCAGAAGAACAATTCGGTTAAGAAATTATTTCTTGGAGAACTGGTACATGATCAAAATTGTAAAGGGTTCTTGACAAATAAACATCTTTAATGGGAAAAAATGTTTGGTCTATCAGAGATAATGATAATCAGGCTGAAGCAATGTGAGAAAATATTTCATTTTCGAGTGAGTTATTTCAATATAGGGATGTATTACTTGACTGACTTAATTGCAAACTTTTGAAAATGGAATTGGTTAAATATTACAAAGAGGGCAAGATCATAAAGCTATGAGGGATGGGGTGAAGATTTAATTGGAGAAAAGACTGTACTCTCATAGCTGAACAAATTATTTCTTCTCTGCTCTAATAAGTCGAGTTAAAAATACATAACATTCTCACGAATTAGCTGTACTGACAATCATCAAAATTAATTGAAAAAAAAAACAATCTGCCCTGTCTTAAGTATGGCTTGCACTCTAAAACAATATTGGCCAAATTTGAAAAAGATCTGCAGTGTTCATTAAGCGATAGTGTGGTTCCAACCAGATTCAAATCAGGAACTAGGATCTTGAGCTGATTAAGATATTAGCTACTCATTTTTAATTAGTTCCCTGACCACTGCTTATTCTATGTAGTTGGAAGTTGCACCATCAGTCAATGCAGTCAGTCATTCTCAGCACACAACAATACACGTTTATCAATAAAGTTCATGCAAGCGTGTGTTCTGTATTTAGATTTCTTGCAACCAGCAAAAATGTAAGACAATTTTGAACAATTACACCACATGACACAGGGTGGACAGCCAAGACACATGAATGACTAGAAACCACAACAACATCACCACGATTAACTAGTTACAATTGCTCCTACCGTGAGCATGTTGGGATTCTTCTGACGAGCAATGGCTTCCTGTTGCTTACCCACCTTTATATGTAGTGAAGGGCGGGGGCAAGTGAATAAAACAGTAAATCATAAATTAAAGGAAAGGAACATAAAATTAAGACAATCAGCAAAGCAATCATAAAATAATTCATTTCAGAGGAGAGGAACAAAAGCTATATTCTACAAAAAAAATGTGAAAACATTTCAAAGAAAATGTCAGCATTAAAGAGTTTGGAAATGCTACAGAGATCACCTCTGTAATCTTTGTGCATTTCTTGGACTGCTTGCTACATCATGTAGCAAGCAGTCCAAGAAATACATAAAGATTTCAGTAAGAAACACCTTTTCCTGTATCAGAAATGTATGCGGAAGTTGTTCAGATGTAGGGTGATTGAAATATTTATTCATTTGATATTTACATGGTTGACAGAAACTGATAGTCAATTTCACCTTGCTCTGCCACTAACCCCACTTAAATTGTAGTTTTATTAACTTTATCAAATTAGTTATATGTTATCCAAGTTCAATTTCCAAATTATTGTTTAATTCTGTGTCATGTCTATCTCCTCACTGATATTTTTTCCCGCTGTCCTCCTTCATTATTCTTTTCAGTTTTGATGAAAGACAATCATCCTAAAATTCATTGTTTCTCTCTACTCAGCTGTTAATTGGCATGTTGAATATGGCTTTTCTGTCTTTACTTGCAATATCAATTTTTTCCCCATCATAATTGCAGTTTGTTATTGCACATAAATATGACTATTTCTGCAGTGTAATGAACTGTATTTTTCATGTAAACACTTCTAGCTACTGTGACATGGCTAGATTTACTGTTGTTCCCTGTAAGGTGATGCTCAGCAAACCTCTATCGCCATGTTACCGATGGTGCTCCCGCAATGTTTCCCAACTCACTACTCTTCTGGCCTTCTATCCTTTTTGGCAATTGTTGTGATTATTTATCACTGTTGCATCTTAAGCAACATAATGACTCTAGAGGGGTAGGGATTCAAATGTCAACTATGTTGTAGCTGGAATCACTCCAAGTCAGACTGGTTAGAGATGCCAAATCGCTTTAGTATAGGACGATGATGAAAATTTAATTTATGAGTACAGTATCGCCTGCATGCTTATTTTTCGTCGTTCTTGCCAAATTAGTTATTTAATTGATAACCCCTGCATTACTCATTTAGTAAACCACTGCATTCTTTAAAAAGTTAGCAGATATAGAGATATCATTACCAAATAGCTGTGCTGTGGCAAGCTCCTTATTCAAGAGTCATCTGATTTATGTTTGAGATCGTGAACTAATGTGAACAAATATATTTAGTATATCTACTTGAAGAAATTAACTTCTATTGCTTTTCTGTGCAAAATTATGTCCTTAAAAGTAACATTCAAAAGATTAATTAGAAACAAATGAAATGTTCGCATCAATTTGTCCCACCATTTTCCAAACGGTTGAATGTTATCTGACTTATTTTACCAAAGTGACTATAGAGCAAGATATCTAGGACTGACAGCAAGTTCCCAACGACTCGGGCAACATAACTCAGCACTCAATTGGATGTTTGGATGATATTTGGAGGTGGAGAATCAGAGATTGAATCTATTCAGCTGTGATATATTATTTGAATATCAATTTGAAATCAAGTGTTCTCACATCGCTTTGATGAGACTACCGCGTGCATAATGCAACCTTTTTGGAAAATGTATGATTTGATTTCAGGGCATTGTCACACAATGAAATACTTATCCGTCAGCTTCAGTCTGCTCAGTATTGATTATGAAACCTTTGTAAATTGCAAATGGGACCTTCTGAAAATTAGTTGCTGACAGAAAGGATCCAAGTGACAGACATATCATGGAAACAATTCCACTATTCCTGCAGTAACAGGCCAAAGTTAAATAAACTACATCGACTGACTTATTTCCTTGTAATCAGTGATGGAATATGATTGCAATAACTTGAAATGACTCTTGTCATTAATTCTTCACAAACATCAATCACCAGCAACTCAAAGCTGACAGCAACTACAAAAATAAATACACATAATGAATGCAAATCAGTAGAATGGTATAAAGATTGTTGGGCAACTGAAATAGTGAAAATAAATTCTAAACTGCAATAACAGAATAACCAAAGGATTAGTATCACCTGATAGTTGGATTGTTTGCATATACTGTACATAGATAAGAAACTATTTGAGAAAACTGATGAAATGTTTTAGATGTACTGAATATTCTGGTCAGAGTGTTTCTGATGTATTTGATCATTGTGGCTAAAATATGGGCCGTAGATACACTCGATTAATTGACTTATGCCGGTAGCAAGTTTGTACTCTAACCAATCACATTCGTACCCTAAACATCCGCAGCTGCTACATGCTATACTTCTGCCTTTTGCTTAATTCAGATTCACACTACAGGGAGGAACAGTCATACCCTACAGAAACAAGCTCTGCAGCCCACCACATCCATTCTGACCATCGTACCCATATGTAGTATTTCCATTCATCAACCACAGGAGCCGTTGGAAGAGAAGGAGGGGGAGGAGCGACACCCGACCGATAAGGTTTAAAATCAAGCGCGGGGCTTGTTTTTCTCAGAGGCCCACAGGAGCCGTTGGAAGAGAAGGAGGGGGAGGAGCGACACCCGACCGGTAAGCTTTAAAATCAAGCGTGGGGCTTGTTTTTACCGAAATCCATAACGTTCCATTTGGAGAAGTGTTTTTTCTGAGGAAGCCGCTGATTGGTGGGAAGTAGACCAGGGTAAGCAGCTGATTGGCGATCAGATTTCAGCAGTTTGTAGTGATTTTGTATTGTGTTGATATTGTATCCTGTGTAAGGGGGGAGTATGAAGGCAAGGGCAATGTACTGTTCTGGATGTCAGATGTGGGAGGTCAGGGAATCTGATAACCCTCCAGACGTCCACATCTGCGCCAGGTGTGTCGAGATGGGGCTCCTAAAGGACTGTGTTAGGAACCTGGAGCAGCAGCTCGATGACCTCTGTCTGGTCAGGGAGAGTGAGGAGGTCATAGAGAGGAGCTACAGGGAGGTAGTCACTCCCAGACCACAGGAGGCAGACAAGTGGGTCACGGTTAGGAAGGGCAAGGGGCAGAGACAGGGGCTAGAGAGTACCCCTGTGACCGTACACCTGGAAAATAGGTACTCGGGTGTGAGTACGATTGGAGGGGACAGTCTACCTGGGGGCAGCAACAGCGGCCGGGCCTCCGGCACAGAGACCGGCCCTGATGCTCAGAAGGGTAGCAAAAAGAGGAGGGCAATTGTAATAGGGGACTCTATAGTTAGGGGGTGGGATGGGCGATTCTGTGGACGCAGTCGGGAGACCCGGATGGTAGTTTGCCTCCCTGGTGCCAGGGTCTTGAATGTGTCGGAACGTGTCCAAAAGATTCTGAAAAGGGAGGGAGAGGAGCCTGATGTTGTGGTACACATAGGTACCAATGACATAGGCAGAAAAAGAGACGAGGTCCTGAAGGGAGAATTTAGGGAGTTGGGGGGAAAGTTAAGGAGAAGGACCAAAAGGGTAACGATTTCAGGATTACTGCCTGTGCCGCGTGACAGTGAGAGTAGGAATGGAATGAGGTGGAGGATAAATGCGTGGCTGAGGGACTGGTGCAGTGGGCAGGGATTCAATTTTCTTGATCACTGGGACCTCTTTTGGGGAAGGCATGATCTGTACAAAAAGGACGGGTCGCACTTGAACCCGAGGGGGACCAATATCCTGGCAGGGAGATTTGCAAAGGCTACTGGGGAGACTTTAAACTAGAAAGGCTGAGGGGAGGGCCTCAGGTAGAGGGGGCTAAGGGACAGGGTGTGGGCAAGAGGCAGAGAAGGGAAGCACTCAGACCCAAAATGTAGGCGAGAAAGAGGAAAAAGATAATAGACAGAGAATAAGGGATGGTGGGTTTCTAAAATGTGTATATTTTAATGCTAGGAGCATTGTAAGAAAGGTGGATGAACTTAGAGCCTGGATTCACACCTGGAAATATGATGTTGTGGCAATCAGTGAAACATGGTTGTAGGAGGGCTGTGATTGGAAACTAAATATTCCAGGATTTTGTTGCTTCAGGTGTGATAGAATTGGAGGGACCAGAGGTGGAGGTGTTGCATTGCTTGTCAGAGAGGATATTACAGCAGTGCTTTGGCAGGATAGATTAGAGGGCTCGTCTAGGGAGGCTATTTGAGTGGAACTGAGAAGTGGGAATGGTGTAGAAACACTTTTAGGGGTGTATTATAGACCGCCAAATGGGGAGCGAGAATTGGAAGAGCAAATATGTAAAGAGATAGCAGATATTAGTAGTAAGCACAAGGTAGTGATTGTGGGAGATTTCAATTTTCCAAAAATAGACTGGGAAACACATTCTGTAAATGGGCAGGATGGTTTGGAGTTTGTAAAATGTGTGCAGGATAGTTTTTTGCAGCAGTACATAGAGGTATCGACCAGAGAAAGGGCAGTGCTGGACCTCCTGTTAGGAAATGAGGCAGGTCAGGTGACGGAGGTATGCGTTGGTGAGCACTTCGGGACCAGTGATCACAATATCATTAGTTTCAATATAATTATGGAGAGAGTCAGAACTGGACCTAGGGTGGAGATTTTTGATTGGAGAAAGGCTAACTGAGGGAATGCGTAAGGATTTAAAAGGAGTGAATTGGGACACTTTGTTTTATGGGTAGGATGTAGAAGAGAAATGGAGGACATTTAAAGGGGAAATTGTAAGAGTACAGAATCTTTATGTCCCTGTTAGGTTGAAACACAACCTCATTCTCAACGTGGGAAAAACAAAGGAGATGGTGGTTGACTTCAGGAGGGCGGGAAAACAACGCCATACACCTCTGCACATCGATGGAGCTGATGTGGAAAGGGTCAGCAGTGTGAAGTTCCTAGGACTCCACCTGTCAGATGACCTGACGTCCACGACCAACACCACAGCACTGGTCAAGAGAGCCCAGCAGCGACTACACCCTCTACGAAGACTACGGAAAGCAGGTCTCCCCACTGCACACCTACGAACTTTTTATAGGGGGACAATCGAGAGCACATTAACCTACTGCATCACCTCCTGGTTCAGGAGCTGCAAGGCGTACGAACGGCACCAATTGGACAGGATTGTGAAGACCGCCAGCAGGATTATTGGTGCTCCACTCCCTTTTTTGCTGGACATATACAGGAAGAGATGTATTAGCAGAGCCATCTCCATCATCAAAGACCCTACCACCCATCGCATCACATATTCTCCATCCTGCCATCTGGGAAGAGGTGCAGGAGCATCAGTTGCAAACCCAGCAGGATGCTCCTCAGCTTCTTCCCGCAGGCAATTAGACTGATAAACGGACTTTGCCCCCTGCCAAAGTATCGTGCACCAACCACCAACCTGGGCACACTGAAGCAGAGCCATTGTCGTGCCACTGCCGATCAGAATTCGTGATATATGTACTTTTATTCTTTATTTCTATTTAATTTTTACCACACACTGAATGGACACTGGTTGAGAAACGCTTTTTCGTTTTCCTCTGGGTATGTAAGTACTCAGAAAAATGATAATAAAGATATACATTAAAATACAGAAAGGAAATAATAAAAATTGGAAAGCCATGGTTTTCAAGGGAAATTGGACACTTGTTTCGAAAAAAGAGAGATATCTACAATAATTATAGGATGCATGGAGTAAATGAGGTGCTAGAGGAGTATAAAGAATGTAAAAAGAATCTTAAGAAATAAATTAGGAAGGCTAAAAGAAGATATGAGGTTGCTTTGGCAAGAAAGGTGAAAATAAATCCAAAGGGTTTCTACAGCTATATTAATAGCAAAAGGATAACGAGGGATAAAATTGGACCATTAGAGAACCAGAATGGACAGCAATCTGCAGAGCCAAAAGAGATGGGGAAGATATTGAGCAATTTATTTTCTTTGGTATTCACCAAGGAGAAGGATATTGAACTCTGTGAGGTAAGGGAAAAAAGTAGAGTAGCTATGGAAACTATGAGATTCAAAGAGGAGGAAGTACTGATACTTTTGAAAAATATAAAAGTGGATAAGTCTCCAGGTCCTGACAGGATATTCCCTAGGACATTGAGGGAAGTTAGTGTAGAAATAGCAGGAGCTATGACAGAAATATTTCAAATGTCATTAGAAACGGGAATAGTGCCGGAGGATTGGCGTACTGCGCATGTTGTTCCATTGTTTAAAAAGGGTTCAAAGAATAAACCTAGCAATTATAGACCTGTTAGTTTGACGTCAGTGGTGGGCAAATTAATGGAAAGGATACTTAGAGATAATATATATATAAGCATCTGGATAAACAGGGTCTGATCAGGAACAGTCAACATGGATTTGTGCCTGGAAGATCATGTTTGACAAACCTTCTTGAAGCGGTTACTAGGGAAATTGATGAGGGTAAAGCAGTGGATGTTGTCTATATGGATTTCAGTAAGGCCTTTGACAAGGTTCCCCATGGAAGGTTGTTTAAGAAGGTTCAATCTTGTGGGTGTTAATGGCAGAGTAGCAAGATGGATTCAACAGTGGCTGAATGGGAGATGTCAGAGAGTAATGGTGGATGGCTGTTTGTCAGGTTTCAAGCCGGTGACCAGTGGGGTGCCTCAGGGATTTGTGTTGGGTCCACTGTCGTTTGTCATGTACATCAATGATCTGGATGATGGGGTGGAAAATTGGATAAGTAAGTATGCAGATGATACTAAGATAGGTAGTGTTGTGGCTAATGAAATAGATTTTCAAAGTCTACAGAGAGATTTGGGCCATTTGGAAAAGTGGGCTGAAAGATGGCAGATGGAGTTTAATGCTGATAAATGTGAAGTGCTTCATCTTGGCAGGACAAATGAAAATAGGACGTACTTGGTAAATGGTAGGGAATTGAGGAATGCTGTGGAACAGAGAGATCTAGGAATAACTGTGCATAGTTCCCTGAAGATGTAGATAGTGTGGTAAAGAAAGCCTTTGGTGTGCTGGCCTTTATAAATCAGAGCATTGAATATAGGAGTAGGGAAGTAATGTTAAAATTGTACAAGGCATTGGTAAGACCAATTCTGTAGTATGGTGTACAATTTTGGTCGCCTAAATATAGGAAGGATGTCAACAAAATAGAGAGAGTACAGAGGAGATTTACTAGAATGTTGCCTGGGTTCCAGCAACTATGTTACAGAGAAAGGTTGAACAAGTTAGGTCTTTATTCTTTGGAGCGCAGAAGGTTAAGGGGGGACTTGATTGAGGTCTTTAAAATGATGAAAGGGATAGACAGAGTTGACGTGGATAAGCTTTTCCCGTTGAGGGTAGGGAAGATTCAAACAAGAGGGCATGACATGAGAATTAAGGGACAGAAGTTTAGGGGTAACGTGAGGGGGAACTTCTTTACTCAGAGGGTGATGGCTGTGTGGAATGAGCTTCCAGCAGAAGTGGTGGAGGCAGGATCGATTTTAACATTTAAAAGTAAAGTGGATAGGTATATGGACGGGAAGGGAATGGAGGGGTATGGTCTGAGTGCAGGTAGATGGAACTAGGGGAAAACAAATGGTCGGCACGGACTGGAAGGGCCGAGAGGGCCTGTTTCCGTGCTGAAATTGTTATATGGTTATCACTTACTCTATAGCCTTCTACGCTTTGTCTAGATATTTCTAATAGCTATGTTTCCCTGTCTCCACCACCCAATCAGGCTTTGCATTCCAGTTTTCAATTGCCCTGTGACTGAAAAACCTCTAACTCAGAACCTCTTACTACCTGAAATAAACCCTCCTAAGTTTTAAACATGATTGCCATGGGGCAAAGTTTCCCATTATATATCCTAGAATGAATCTAAATTGAGTTGAAATGTTCTCCTAAAACATAATAATTCCAATCAAACATCTCCAAACCCCTGGACCTAGGCATCAGCACACCCCCTTGTGACTGGATCCTCATAGACCACAATCAGTGAGGAAGATCCTTCACAATAATCCGCAACACTGGTGCCCTGCAAAGATGTGGTCTTAGCCCCTTACCAGACTCCCGATGTAGTGCAGCCCACCAATCTAGCCTCCCCCTATCAACTCCATCTACACCACATTTCCTTGGGAAAGCAACCAATATAATCAAGGACAATTTTCACCCCAGTCATTCCCTGTTGTCCACTCCCCCATTGGGCAGAAGATCCAAAAGCTTGAAACCATATATCACCTGATAGAGGAACAGTTTCATCTATTAACATGTCGCGGGTGACGCCTGTGTGGTCGTGACTAGTAGCCGAAAGAGTCGTACCTTTTTCTGGTCGCTGCTGGATTTTCAACATGTTGAAAATTTTCGCCAACCTGCTGCGACTATGATGTCGTAAGTGGGACAGGCCCTTTACAGTTTTTTTATTTGCACTTTCTTTGTAATGTTATAGTACTAAACAGAATATTCTGCATGCTGGTATTTTTCACATTGCACCATCTTTTGTATTATATCTTTGTGTTACATAGAAACATAGAAAATAGGTGCAGGAGGAGGCCATTCGGCACTTCGAGCCAGCACCGCCATTCATTGTGATCATGGCTGATCGTCTGCTATCAATAACCTGTGCCTGCCTTCTCCCCATATCCCTTGACTCCACAAAAAACTGTTTGGTTTGAGTGTACCCAATGTAGAGTATAATTTGATTGAATTGCACACAATGTTTTTCCACTGTATCTCAGTACTTGTGTCAATAATAAACCAACACCAATAAGACAGAATACAAGGAGGCAGCCATCATAGAAATGGAAAATGTTCTCAAATTATTATTTTTTTAAATTACAGCAAAGTAAACAATCTAGTAAGTCTTAAAGTGTTAAAGAAGGAACTGCAGATGCTGGAGAATCGAGGGTACACAAAAGGCTGGAGAAGCTCAGCGGGTGCAGCAGCATCTGAGGAGCGAAGGAGATAGGCGACGTTTCGGGTTGAGGCCCTTCTTCAGACTTACTAAATCTAGTAAGTCTGTTCTACCCATTTAAACATGTCAATGTGAAACCATTTTTAGAATCAAACTACTGCTTATTGGACATAGTTCCAATTAGATTCTCAAAAAAATAACAAACACATCAAAAATGGAAAAGATTCAATCTCTCTTTTGGTTTGAAGCCAAGAGCAGATTTAAAATTCTATTTGGAGACAATTGTGGTACATGGTTATTGGCTTTACAAATACTTCAAAGAAATGTACTTAATCACTATCTTCTGCAGTGATTTAGGCCTCTTGGGCACATTTAAACTGTATTCTTTACTCAGTTTCGTTTGAAGGGGAGCTGGAAGGTGGGACCGGAGAACGAGAGCAATATTTTAACGTCTTCATCATGTCAGTGATATGGGCTGGGTGATTCACCAGTGGGCTGGGCATTGGTCTAAATGAAGAAATAAAACATAACTGTAATTTTGTGCGCCATTAATTTGATCAGGTCATAAATTTAAACGTGCTCCCTTTACATCATTTTTTTTAATGTAGACATTTGGTTTCAAATGGAGAAACAAGAGATTGCAAAGACTGGGATTTGGAGCTAAAAAACAATCTGCTGGAAGAACTCAACAGGGTAGACAGTATTGGTAGAGAAAAGGTAATATCTTAAGAATATCTTAATTAATGATATCCTTAATTAATGATGTTCTTTTAGGAAGGAGACAAGGAAAAAATAATTTTGTCAGAGAGTGGTGAATCTGTGGTATTCTTTGCCACAGAAGGCTGTGGAGGCTGTTAGTGGATATTTTTAAGGCAGAGATATATAGATTCTTGATTAGTACAGGTGTCAGAGGTTATGGGGACAAGGCAAAAGAATGGGGTTAGAAGGGAGAGATAGATCAGCCATGATTGAATAATGGAGTAGACTTGAAAAATTACAAAAAGGTTTTCCTGTTTTATGATCGTTTGAGGTACTTTCTCTCTTGACCCAAGATAGAAGGTTTACCAGGAGTACTCACTTGCATAAACCCACATGCATAAGCAATGATTGATTCGATGGGTTAAGATGTCAAAGGCTACTTTAAGTAAATCACCACACCATAAATTAGCTTCTGCTACTGAAATTAAAAACAGTTGAGGAGGAACTCAGTATCAGAGAGTGGGGATTAATGGGTCCCTTTCAGAATGGCAGGCAGTGACTAGTGGGGTACCGCAAGGCTCAGTACTGGGACCGCAGCTATTTACAATATACATCAATGATTTGGATGAAGGGATTCAAAGTAACATTAGCAAATTTGCAGATGACACAAAGCTGGGTGACAGTGTGAACTGTGAGGGGGATGCTATGAGAATGCAAGGTGACTTGGACAGGTTGGGGGAGTGGGCAGATGCATGGCAGATGAAGTTTAATGTGGATAAATGTGAGGTTATCCACTTTGGTATCAAAAACAGAAAGGCAGATTACTATCGAAATGGCTTCAAGTTGGGAAAAGGGGAAGTACAGCGGGATCTGGGGGGTCCTTGTTCATCAGTCTATGAAAGTAAGCATGCAGGTACAGCAGGCAGTGAAGAAAGCGAATGGCATGTTGGCCTTTATAACAAGAGGAGTCGAGTATAGGAGCAAAGAGGTCCTTCTGCAGTTGTACAGACTTCTAGTGTGACCACACCTGGATGATTGTGTGCAGTTTTGGTCCCCTAATTTGAGGAAGGACATTCTTGCTATTGAGGGAGTGCAGCATAGGTTTACAAGGTTAATTCCCGGGATGGCGGGACTGTCAAATGCTGAGAGAATGAAGCAGTTGGGCTTGTACACTCTGAAGTTTAGAAGGATGAGAGGATATCTTATTGAAACATATAAAATTGTTAAGGGTTTGGACACGCTAGAGGCAGGAAACATGTTCCCGATGTTGGGGGAGTCCAGAACCAGGGGCCACAGTTTAAGAATAAGGGGTAAGCCATTTAGAACAGAGACGAGGAAACACTTTTTCTCACAGAGTTGTGAGTGTGTGAAATTCTCTGCCTCAGAGGGAAGTGGAGGCAGGTTCTCTGGATGCTTTCAAGAGAGAGCTGGATAGGGCTCTTAAAGATAGCGGAGTCAGAGGATATGGGGAAAAGGCAGGAACGGGGTACTGATTGGGGATGATCAGCCATGATCACATTGAATGGCGGTGCTGGTGCGAAGGGCCGAATGGCCTACTCCTGCACCTAGTGTTTATTGTCTATTGTCTCTAAAGCAAATCAGGTTGGTTTTAATGGCTAATATTGCACTTTCTGATCATCCTGCAGTGGTGGGAAGATGGTGGGATGAGCAAAGGCACAAGGAAAAATCTCTGCAGCTCACCCTTACTGCAGCGTAATGATGAGGCAGAGACGGACTCTGGTGTTTGCTGTCTGACTCAAGGCAATGGAACATTTCCACATTGTGGAGTCTGACACCTAGTGGCCTATTTGGGAACCAACTAAATGAAGAATGGAGTTCAACTTTGGTGATGAATAAAATACTAATTAATAATATCTCACCGCTAATTAAAAGTCGGATGGTTCTCCATCCTAAAGCAAATCAGTGCAGCAGAAGGACCAAAAACATTGGCCTTAAATACTGATTTCAGGTTCAAGTAATTATGACCACAACGGCTTGCTGTGTCCCAACCTGCTCGGTGTTGAAACTGTTTTGGAATCCTGAATCTATTATTAAAATCACTGGGTACATGCAGCAGAAACCTGGGCAAGAGGGTTTGAAATAATTAAAAATGACAGACACACTATCCTGATTTGGGAATGAAGGAAGTTGCAGAAAGTTATGAATGTTGCCTGGTCCACCATGGGTACTGACCTCCCTACCATTGAAGGGATTTGCAGCAAGTATTTTCTCAAGAAAGCAGTTAATGTCATGCAAGACCCACACCACCCTGGCCATGTTCTCTGCTCACTGCTACCAGTTGGAGGAAGGTGCAGGAACCTGAGAATGATTACCTCTAGGTTCAAGAACGGAAGGAAGCCGCCAAGCCAGCAGACCGTGAATTAACGTTACATCCAATGGACGTGGCCGGCCAGTGGTAGCCACTGAGCTGGCTCATGTTTGGCTGTCCGTGACCTGGGACTGGCGCCCGCCTAGCTGATGGAGCCGACGATAATGACGGAGGCGACAGGAGAGCAATGAGGCCGGTAGGAGAACAGAGGTCTAGTCAAGGTCTGGAGAACAAAGGTGGACAGGCAAGGAGAAGACATCAGTTGCGAGTCGACCAAGGACGGTGATGGCTGAAGGTCCGCTAGCCTAAATAACAACCGCAGCATGGAATAACTGGGGCTAGCCTGAATAACAACCGCAGCATGGACTGGACTTGGAAAATGGCGTCAAAACATGGTGCCTCTTGCATGCGGGCTCAGTAAGGCTATTTCTGTATAATTGCCAATCGAGGATGAGCTAAGGTATGGCATTACTCTACAGGACTATTTGTAAGAAAATAATTTAACTGCGGTGTGCACATCGCACATGTGACAATAAAGCAGCATTGAACGATTGAGCTTCTTCCCATCAACCATCAGGTTCTTGAACTACCCTGCGCAACCCTCACTGCAACTACACCAAACTGTGACTGCACTACTAAGGTTGATTTAAGTACTTTCGTATTTGCGCTGTCATAGTCTAGTTTACTTAGAACGATAATTTATTGTATATTTGTTGTTATTGTTGCATCTAATTGCCTTTAAAGCTGCAACATTAAGAATTTAATTGTTCCGGTTCATTGTAACAAATGAACAGTCTCAAATCTCTTGATACTCTTAAAGAGTGTCTTTTATATCTTCTTCATAACCTCTTTATGGTAAAATACTTCTGAAGTGAGTCATATATAATTCAGGAAATGCTGTAACCAACATATGGGCCTGTCTCACGTAGGCGATTTTTCAGGCGACTGCGACGACTGTCAAGTCGTAGCCGGTTGTTGAAAACCTGGCGACTGGAATGGCGACTGTCAGAGTGGAACACACACACATCGCTTCCTTCACCAGCCAGTTATGCAGGTGGGAGACAGGGCAAGCAGGGGGAGCGCTGCCTGAGTGAAATTCACACAGTGCAAAGCCAATGTGATACAGACACACACTGCGATGAACAGGAAGGTTGGCGCTGTAATTAAGACGGTGAAAGCACAGTGCACGGGAAGGGTCACTCCCTTTAAATAAAGGGGGGGGGGGAGGGGGGGGGGGAATGGGGGGCAGGGGTAGAAGGGTGAGACAGGGTAGGGAGGAGGAGTGGAGACAACATTTAAGAAGCCAGAGACACACGGCTGTGAAGCTCGGCGGACATTAACATTACTGGTCAGTTATCCTTGGTTCTGAAAACGACTGTTTACACTTTTTTTTTCCCAATGAGCCAATAAAATTCACCGGTCAGCACCGGCAACAACCTGCGAGAACCTACGACAACCTTCGACCTCCTGGCAACCCACTACCACTGCACCTACGGCACGAGAACTCTCCATGGCGGTTTCATTCTGGTCGCTGCTAATTATTCAACATGTTGAAAAATTAGCGGCGACCAGAATGAAGCCGGGACTAGTTCGGGCATGCAGGAACTACTCATGACCATGAAGAGGACTCCCCGGCAACCACTCGCGAACATGTAGTGACCATATGGCGACCGCAGAGTCTCCTTTAGTCGCCTAAAAAGTCGCCTACGTGGGACAGGCTCATCACAAACTGAAACTCCAAGAATAATGTGGCAATAAGTGTTAATCTGTTTCAGCAGTATTGGGGAAAATATCTCCCAGAATATTACAGTGGAATAGTACTGCTGCCTCTGACCACCAGTGACCTGAATTTAATCATGATTTCTGGTGTTGTCTCTATCTAGTTCGCATGTTCTCTCGATGATACTTTTAATGTAGGTGGGTGGACGGAGAATGAGGGGAAATTGATGGATGGGTGGGAGAGAATATGTTGCAGGGAAATTGGTGAAGAATGAGATTGATTGGATTGCTTTGAGAGCCAGCATAGACACGATGGACTGAATATGCCACATAAGGGAGGCGGCAAACTTGAGAACATCTCGGGTACCTCTCCTACTCTTCTTTAAAATAGTGACGCAGGATTCATAGTGTAACCTGATGTCCTATTTAAAATAGACAATAGACAATAGGTGCAGGAGTAGGTCATTCGGCCCTTCAAGCCAGCTCCACCATTCAATGTGATCATGGCTGATCATCCACAATCAGTACCCCGTTTCTGCCTTCTCCCCATATCCCCTGACTCCCCATATCCCCTATCCCCACATCCCTATCTTCAAGATCCCTATCTAGCTCTCTCTTGAAAGTATCCAAAGGATCAGCCTCCACCGCCCTTTGAGGCAGCGAATTCCACAGACTCACAACTCTCTGTGAGAAAAAGTGTTTCCTCATCTCCATTCTAAATGGCTCACCACTTATTCTTAAACTGTGGCCCCTGGTTCTGGACTCCCCAAACAAAATAACCCGATAGGACCTCTATTTAATCTCTTGTCCAATATGAAGACACTCCAACAATGTCATTTTCCTTCAAAATTGGAGTGGAATGTCAGAGCAGTACAGCACAGAAACAGGCCCTTTGGCCCAACCTCAATCCCATTTATTTTCATTCACCCTACAATTCAATTAATTTCCCTTTCACGCCCACATGCTAGCAACCAATTAATTTACTGACCTACACACTGTTGGGAAGTATGAGAAAACTGGAGCACCCGAAGGAAACCCTCGCGGTCACAGGGAGAATGTGCAAACTCCACAAACACAGCACCTGAGGTTAGGATTGAACCCAGGTCTCTGAAACTGCGAGGTGGCGGCTTTGCCACTGTACTACTTTGGCAATATGCCCTATACCTAAGATGGAGCCTACCTGTGGCGATATTTTGCGAACGGCACAACGAAAAATAATGAAATACAGTATTTTTGAGCTCATGTGCATCAGAGAATCCACTGAAATCAACGCTGTAAGTAGCGAGCTGCTAATGCATTTAATGCTACTGCGAATTCCCGATGTTAACGACGGTAATGGAATTCCCGATCGGAGCGACGGTAAGGGAATCCCCGACCTCGTGGAGGCGTGCAGGTACAGTAAGAACCTTATCTGTAAACACCGGGGAGGCCTTCTTGAAGTCCGGAATCGAGGCCGTCGGGCAGGATCTCCCAGCAGCAACGATGCTGGAGGTGCCAACTGTAAGGGAATCCCCGATTTCCGGGGATTCCCCGACCTCGCGGAGACCCGTAAGTATTCTACCTTTAAACACCGAGGAGGGCTCCATGGAGTACGGACATGTGGCCGTCGGGCAGGACTACAAGTAAGACTGAAGGCGGAGGGGACTTCGGCCCCCTCTCCCTACTAGCCTACTGGCCAATGTACAGTCACTTAAAAACAAAGTGGAGGACAAGGGTAAGGCTGCTTTATCAAAGGGAGCTGAGGGAATGGTCTGTGTTCTGTTTCACAGAGACATGACTCACCCCCAGCTCCCCAGACGCAGCAGTCCAGCCTGAAGGGTTCTCCATCCACCGTATGGACTGTACGCAGGCATCTGGGAAAGGGAGAGGAGGGAGCGTCTGCCTCTGCGTGGTGCTCAGACGTGGCAGTCCTATCCAACTCCTGCTCCCCACACCTCGAACATCTGGCGGTGAAGTGCCGTCCCTTCTACCTACCGAGGGAATTCTCCTCCATCATCCTGACTGCAGTCTACATCCCACCGGGCCAGAGGTACAACTCCAGGACTGTTTACAGTCTGTAGACTGGCCAATGTTCAGGGACTCGGCAACAGACTTGAATGAATACGCCACAGCCTTTACAGACTTCATAAAGAAATGTGTAGAGGACTGCATCCCAACAAAAACCTTCCGAGTGTTTCCCAATCAGAAGCTTTGGATGAACTATGAGATCCGCACTCTTCTGTAGTCCAGACACCGGGCATTCATGTCTGAAGATACTGAGGACTACAAGAAGTCCAGGTACAACCTTAGTAAAACCATCAAAAAGGCTAAAAAGGATTTCTGCTCCAAGCTGGAGGATGAGACGGATGTTCGGCTGCTGTGGCGGGGCCTGAATGCAATCATCTCCTACAAGGCGAAATCAGGAGGCAGCACACGTCACCGAAACATCACTCCCTGACGAGCTCAATGCGTTTTACGCACGCTTTGATTGGGAGAACACTGATGTGCCTTCTCGAGACCCATTCGCTGTGATGGTATTTCAGTCTCAGTCACAGAGGTCGACGTCAGAAAATCCTTCAGAGGGGTGAACCCTCGGAAAGCGCCTGGACCTGATGGCATACCCGGTCGTGTTCTAAAAACCTGTGCGGACCAACTTGCTGGAGTTTTTACGGACATTTTCCCACCTGCTTTAAAAGGGCATCAATTATATTGGTGCCCAAGAAGAGCAAGGTGACGTGCCTCAATGACTATCGACCTGTGGCACTAACGCCTGTGGTGATGAAGTGCTTAGAGAGGTTGATCATGGCGCAAATCAACTCCTACCTCGACAAAAACCTGGACCCACTGCAGTTCGCTTACCGCCACAACAGATCAATGGTGGACGCGATCTCGCTGGCCCTCCACTCCGCTCTGAACCACTTGGACAACTAAAACTCATATGTCAGGCTGTTAATCATTGACTACAGGTCGGCATTTAATACAATCATCCCCTCCAAGCTGGTTACCAAACTTCAGAACTGGATCTCTGCGACTTCCTCATTCACTGACCACGGTCTGTCCGCATTCGTGGAAATGTGTCAGCCTAGATAACAATCAGCACAGGAGCACCTCAAGGCTGCGTGCTCAGTCCTCTGCTGTACTCTATACTCATGACTGCGTAGCCGGTCATAGTGTGAACTCAATCATCAAGTTCGCTGACGACACCACTGTTGTGGGACCTAAACTGATGGATATGATAGAAATGAGATCAACCGTTTGAACAAATGGTGCCAGCACAAATAACCTGGCTCTCAACACCAGCAAAACCAAGGAACTGATTATGGACTTTAAAGGGGTAGGATGGGGACCCACAGTACCGTTTATATCAACGGATCAATGGTGGAGAGGGTCAAGAGCTTCAAATTCCTGGGTGTGCATATCTCTGAAGATCTCTCCTGGTCCGAGAACACTGATGCAATTATAAAGAAAGCTCATCAGCGCTTCTACTTCCTGAGAAGATTACGGAGAGTCAGTATGTCAAGGAGGACTCTCTCGAACTTCTACAGGTGCACAGTAGAGAGCATGCTGACCAGTTGCATTGTGGCTTGTTTCGGCAACTTGAGCGCCCAGGAGCGGAAAAGATTGCAAAAAGTTGTAAACACTGCCTAGTCCATCATCGGCTCTGACGTCCCTACCATCGAGGGGATCTATCGCAGTCGCTGCCTCAAAAAGGCCGCCAGCATCACCAAGGATCCACACCATCCTGGCCACTCCTTCAGGTATACAGGAGCTTGAAATCTGCAACATCCAGGTTCAGGTATAGCCTTTCAACTCAAACAAAACTCTAAACATCAATAGTCCATTGTACTTTATCTGTTCATTTATGTGTGTGTATATATATATATATATTCAATAGTATATGGTCGCACTGATCTGTTCTGTATTTATTTATGCCTACTATATTCTGTTGTGCTGAAGCAAAGCAAGAATTTCATTGTCCTATCTGGGACACATGACAATAAACTCTCTTGAATCTCTTGAATCTTGAATCTTGGCTCTGCCGCTGCACCATCAAAAATAAGAGAGAACATTCAAAATCCTCAAAGTGACAATCCAACTTAAAAGCTGATAATTCTAGAAAAAATGTGATAGTGGATCATAGGCATCTTGGGATCAACAACAATTCAGATTCATCGAAGGCTCCCGGTTGATGCTTTTTTTTTGTCTTTTAGAAACTGACCATAGATTTTTGGCACATTGGTGTTTTGTCTAAATTGTGACTGAAGGAAGCTGTTAGGAACACAATAAAATGGTGTGTTTAACGCACCACCCCAAGCCAGGTTTCATTAATTGATGGAATTATCCCTAATTATAAAAAGACAAATAATGGGGGCAACATCAGGAATATTTGGCAAGTACCGATTGTTATTCAATATCAAAATGACAAAGTATGCTGTGTGTTTTGTTGCTAACCCAGAAGATTCCTACTTGAGTGATTCATATTTTTAAAGAAAAGATCAATTCCATGAATAATTATATATTTCTATCTTGGGTCTTATTGGATTGGAATTGGAAAACTTTATTGTCATTCAGACCTTGCGGTCTGAACAAAATTTTGTTGCCTGCAGTCATACATATAGTAAATAACAAAACACACAATAAACACATATTTAACATCCACCACAGTGAGTTCACCAGACACCTCCTCACTGTGGTGGAAGGCAAAAATCTTCTCTTTGTCTCTTCCCTTCTTCCTCTTCCTCTTCCTCTGCGCTGAGGCGACTCGGGCCTCCGATGTTGTGATCGCACCGGGTGATGTAAACAAGTCCTGTGGGTGAACCGCGCTCCGCGAGCGGCCCGGGGCGGTCGAAGCTGCCGTCCTCCAGTCCAGCGGACGCAGCTGTTGCCGTGGAGCTCCGGAAAAACAGGTCACCAACCTGTGACCCGCGAGCTCCCGACGATGTCATCCACTGGGCCCGAGGCTGGGCCTCCGAAGTCGTTGCCGCCGCCACCGCCACCGGAAAGCCGCCACAGCTCCGAGTCGGGCCGCCGGAACACCTGAACCCGTCGCAGCCCCGAAGTCGGCCAGCCCCGCGCTGGCAAGTCCTGGCTGGCTCTGCCTCGGGTCGGTCGCAGTTGGAGTTGGAGGCCGCCAGCTCCGCGATAGGCCTAAGCGCAGACGGAGACGGAGACGGGGGATACGACAAGAAAAGTCGCGTCCCCCCAAAAGGAAGAGACCAAGAACATTTCTCCCACCCCTCCCACACACATACACTACAAAATAACTCAAACTAACGCCAAAACAAGACAAGAAAACAACAAATAAAAAGAAAAACAGACAGACTGCAGGCGAGCCGCTGCTGCCAGGGCAGCGCCGCCACTCACAGGGTGGCTTATAGTCATCTCATGACATTCAGCCTGAATTTATTCTGCGAGATCAGCATAATGCCTTGGCAGCATTGTAGGCAAGACAGTCAAGAAACTATTCTGTATCCCTCGGGTCCATTGCTGCCAACGGGCCTCAGAGCAACTGATTACATTACGGAAACTAGCCCATTTTTTGAAAAGGAGCCTCGCCTTTCATAATTGATTTTCATAGATCTTAGAGTGAATGAAGATTCAACTTACAATTGAGGACTTTGAGGTTCCTGACGCAAACTAAATGCCAGGACTCTGCTGCAAATGGAAGCAATGCTTCTAACCTTGGTTCCAATAAATCGTTGAGATGGGGGTCGAGGAACAAATCTGGGAAACCAGCTTTCTTTTGGTGCCCAAGGAAATTCATGGCAAGAATTCACACAATGCTGCCAGTGTGGGCACTAAAATTAAAGCAGAAACATAGACCAATATTCTGCGGTAACTGATATATTTTAATCCTTTGCTTTAGCTCAAATTCAGGACCCAAATTTAGCAGCATCAAGCATTAGCCAATTAGGGTGATGCTTGCATTTCCAAATAGAGGTCACCGACTGTACTGCAGTGGCACATAAAGGAAACACGCATTTATTGTTTAAGGGTAAACTCTGAATGCATTCTGGTTGTGTACCAGCTGCATGCTGCTTTGAGAAATCCCATGAAAACACTGACAAATATCACTTTTGGGCTGCAGTTCTGGGCCAGCGTTGGCCTGGTGAGCCCTTGGGGGTTGGTGCCACAGCAGTTATTACATTGATGGTTAAGGGCCTGTCCTACTTGCATGTGATTGCGTGCGTTTGGTGTGACCAACCGGAAGCGGAGTTCGCGCAAAGTACTCGTTAAGTACACGCTAACTTCGCGCGTGACATCATTTACGTCATGCTTACCAATCAGCTGGGCAGGAGGCGGGCCGACTGAATTTGGGCATCGCACGGCGTCGGGTGGTGACGTCATCCCGCAAAGCCACACCGGGCGGTGACGTCATCACGCAACGCCAAATTACGTCAAGACGCTGCGTACGACGGCAAGACGCTGCGTACGACCGCAATGCGCCTGCGTGCCGACAGGCTGTTGGCGCGCAAAGATTTCGGCCACTGCAAGAATTTCGGAGCCCCGCGCGATTTCAGGACCAGCCCCGCACAACTCCACACTTCTAAGTGGGACCGGCCCCACGCGGCCTTACGGTGCCCTTACGCCTCAAGCGACCACGAGGTCGCGTAATTTGCGAGCCAAAGTACCATAAGTGGGACAACCCGTTTACATTTCCACTCCCTCATTGCAGCAAGACCACTCTGCGTATTGCGTATCTCTAACCAGACTATAGTATCCAGAACCGGAATACAGAATATAGTTCTCATTGTTGCAGTGTAACATTTCCACAGAAAAAGTCTAATGTCCATAATGAGGTAGGTTGGAGAATGGCTACTGTACCCTGCCTTATGGAAGGACCATTCAGAAGTAAGAATTCAGGGGAGAAGAAACTGTTTCTGATACTGGTGGTATGCACTTTCAAACTTTTGTATCTTCTGCCTGATGGGAGCGATGAGTAAAATAAAAGGTGAGAAAGCTTCTTCATTATTTTCGCTGCTCATGTCCTTGATTATAGACACAAAATGTTGGAGTAACTCAGCAGGTCTGGCAGCATCTCTGGAGAAAAGGAATAGTGACGTTTCGGGTCAAGACCCTTCAGACTGAGAGTCAGAGGAGAGGGAAACTAGAGATATGAAAAGCTACAAAGAACAAATGAATGAGAGCAGGAGGAATCACAGAAGGGGTGTAGTGAGAGAGGTTGTGGCAGAACTCTTGTCGGAGAGAGGGGAACTTCTTCAAAGTAGGCATACCTTTAGGAGAAGGTAGACAAAAATGCTGGAGAAACTCAGCGGGTGAGGCAGCATCTATGGAGCAAAGGAAATAGGCAACGTTTCAGGCCGAAACCCTTCCCGAAACGTTGCCTATTTCCTTTGCTCCATAGATACTGCCTCACCCACTGAGTTTCTCCAGCATTTTTGTCCACCTTCGATTTTCCAGCATCTGCAGTTCCTTCTTAAACAAATACCTTGCGGAGATTTTGCAGGGGAGCAGACAAATGTGTAGGAAGGAACTACAGATGCTGGTTTACAGCGAAGATAGACATAAAATATGTCCTTATGTTGGCTGATGTTTGGATGTTTCTTTAACCAGAAAGGAGCATTCTTACTGATTACACAAAGATTTGAAATGTTGCTTTCAAATTTAATGAACAGATTTCCTCTCCTTGTGTGCAAATAGATGAGAATCCAGGCGTGCCCTGGCATTGTTGGCACTGGACTCAATCATGTTTTCCAACCAGTGAACTTTCCATCAATGCTAGAAGCAAATTCATTCTAAGTCTATCCCACATGGATATCTGTTTATTAATGTCATGCAAACTAATTAAGCGCAACACATTTCCCATCATTAGCAACCTAGCAACGCTGGGAAGAAGGAACAGCTGCACATTTTTGGCCAGTGGCTTTACCTCAGCTCTCAGAAAGGGCTTAAAATTTTAATCCATTGTTGTAACTACCAAGGTTGGCAGGGTAAAATAATGTTCAATATTGCCCCAAGGCCATCTAATTTCACTCGCAGATTGGCACCCGGCAACAGCAATTAAACTCTTACCCTTCCATTATCCATGTAAAGCAGGTGCTCCAAAAGCACAACAATTTAATGATGAAGAAAGTTTAAAGCTCCCTTCACTGGAACAGAGATATTGAAGGTAATCTCAGGTTCCCAAAATTTCTTTAAAATATTGTAATGAGTCGACACGAACACACATCAAGATACAACACATATTTACTACTAACAAACACTATAATTGGCTAGTATGAAATAGCCATTCTATAGATATTAACTGCACAAGAAACTAAAGATTGTTTTCAAAAGTTGGTAAATTGACACAAATATACATCCTGATAATATTATTTGAAGTGGGGAAGGAAATATTTACACCAAATTTTATAAGTTGGTGGAATGCTTTGGTATGGTAGCTTTTGAGTCAACCAGCACAACTTAAATGGGAATGGAATTGTATTTCTATCTGGAAAAAGATAGAGGCAACATGAAAGAGTACAGAGAAAGGTTGGGTAAATCCTGCAACACTAGCATAGTGGAAAAATTCACAGGCCTGACCTACAGGAATGAGAACAAGCCCAAATCCTAGGAAAGCAGGGTCATGAAATTGAGTTATTAAATAATGTGAAACAATGAAAAAAAAGCTAATATGAATTAACAGTAATCAAAATCAAATAAGTGTAAATGCCGGTCAAGCAGCAACTTTTGGGAATAAAAAAGCGTATTAATGGTTTAAGTCAAGGACCCTTCATCAGAACACGACATCACACAGATTCAGATTTGGATTCAGATTAGTTTATTATCATATACACCAGGGTGCAATGAAATTCCTTGTTCACATGAAGCTCATGGAGTAAACAGGATATGCTGTACAGCAATGATAGATACAAATATAGAAAGAACAACAAATGCTCAGCAGCAGAATGGTGCAAAGATTGTGGTGCATTCTGAAGTAGGGCAAAAGAACTGTAGTGCAATAACAATGAGGTAGTGTTAAGAAAAGAATACATGGCAGCACTTCCGAGAAGAACATATGAAAATGACACTAAGCTGGGGGGCAGTGTTCGCTGTGAGGAGGATGCTAGGAGACTGCAAGGTGACTTGGATAGGCTGGGTGAGTGGGCAAATGTTTGGCAGATGCAGTATAATGTGGATAAATGTGAGGTTATCCACTTTGGTGGCAAAAACAGGAAAGCAGACTATTATTTAAATGGTGGCCGATTAGGAAAAGGGGAGATGCAGCGAGACCTGGGTGTCATGGTACACCAGTCATTGAAAGTAGGCATGCAGGTGCAGCAGGCAGTGAAAAAAGCGAATGGTATGTTAGCTTTCATAGCAAAAGGATTTGAGTACAGGAGCAGGGAGGTTCTACTTCAGTTGTACAGGGTCTTGGTGAGACCACACCTGGAGTATTGCGTACAGTTTTGGTCTCCAAATCTGAGGAAGGACATTATTGCCATAGAGGGAGTGCAGAGAAGGTTCACCAGACTGATTCCTGGGATGTCAGGACTGTCTTATGAATAAAGACTGGATAGACTCGGTTTATACTCTCTGGAATTTAGGAGATTGAGAGGGGATCTTATAGAAACTTACAAAATTCTTAAGGGGTTGGACAGGCTAGATGCAGGAAGATTGTTCCCGATGTTGGGGAAGTCCAGGACAAGGGTCACAGCTTAAGGATAAGGGGGAAATCCTTTAAGACCGAGATGAGAAAGACTTTTTTCACACAGAGAGTGGTGAGTCTCTGGAACTCTCTGCCACAGAGGGTAGTTGAGGCCAGTTCATTGGCTATATTTAAGAGTGAGTTGGATGTGGCCCTTGTGGCTAAGGGGATCAGAGGGTATGGAGAGAAGGCAGGTACGGGATACTGAGTTGGATGATCAGCCATGATCATATTGAATGGCGGTGCAGGCTCGAAGGGCTGAATGGCCTACTCCTGCACCTAATTTCTATGTTTCTATGTTTTCCGAGAAGAACATATGAAAGGGGTGATTGGTTCAGGAGTCCAATAGCTCTGGGAAGAAGTTGTCCTTCAGTCTGAATGTCCAGGCTTCCAAGCTCCTGTATCTTGTTCCAGAAAAGGGAATAGCCAAGGGAGAAGGCATCCTTAACAATACTTCCAGCCTACCTTGTGCAATGCACCGTGAAGGTAGACAAGATGGAAGGAAGTGATGAGCCCATGATGGATTGGGTTGTTTTCACCACTCTCTGTGGGTTCAGATGGTCAAGAGCTGAGCAGTTACCAAACCAGGCTGAGGTGCACCCCATCAGAATGGTTTCTATAGCGCATCGATAGAAGTTCAAAAGAATCCTCATGGACATGCCAAATCTTCTCAGACACCAAGGAAGTTAATTCACTAATGCCCTTTCCTGATCACCACAGTATGAAGGATCTAAGATTTACCTAGATTGCTGGTAATATGGATGCGTAAGCACCTGAAGCTGTCACCCAGCAGCTTCTATCTCTTCACCAGATAAAAGCTGTCCAGAGTCTGACCTCCCCAGTGGAGCATGGGTGAAGCTTAACAGACTTTGTACTGGAGTTGGGCGTTTCAATGCCAGCATGTGGAGATGGGGACACCACCAGAGCCCAGCCTGTGAATGAGGAGCAGAACAACAGACAGCCAACCATGTCATCTCTGGGTGCCCGCTCCACCACCCACCAAATGGAGCTCAGGGCCTGGCTGACATCGACGCAGAGACAACAACCTGGCTGCTCAACACCCGATCTAACTATTCCTTTGCTTTATGTTTCATTCACAAGAAGAAGAAGATGAAGAATCCTGCTAGCATTAATGGTTAGGTTGTTGCTCTGATGCCATGTCACAAGGTTTTCGATCTTTTTTCCCTTTTCTGTACTTTGTTTCACTGTTGTTGTAGATCTGGCCAACAGCGGTGGTATAGGTTTCTTCCCACAGGCCATTAGGACTGTAAACTCTTATCTCACCAGGGACTAATTTACAGTACCAATTTACTGTTGTGTTGTGTCTTTTTAAAATTGCTGGGTTTTTTTCTCATAATGTAAATACTGATTCTGTTCTATTCTGTAGTGTTTGCACAATCTGCAGGCATTGCCACTTTCATTTCACTGCACATCTCGTATGTGTATGTGACAAATAAACTTGACTTGATTGATCTGGAAACCTATAAAATGCTTAAGGGATTGGACAGGCTAGATGCAGGAAAAATGTTCCCGATGTTGAGGGAATCCAGAGCCAGGAGTCACAGTTTAAGAATCAAGGGTAGACCATTTAGGACTTGGATGAGGAAAAACATTTTCATCCAGTGAGTTTTTAATCTGTGGAATTCTCTGCCACAGAAAGCAGTGGAGGCCAATTCACTGGATGTATTCAAGAGAGAGTTAGATATAACTCTTAGGGCTAATGGAATCAAGGGATATGGGGAGAAAGCAGGAACGCGGTATTGATTTTGGTTGATCAGCCATGATCATATTGAATGGCGGTGTTGACTCGAAGTGCCAAATGGCCTCCTCCTGCACCTATTTTCAATGTTGCTATATTTCTATTATCAGATTTACAGATCATGTCGGAGTAGTACCCTGCCATGCAGTCATGTATATACAGGCAAAAGATGAAGTGTCTGAGCACTTAACCCAGAGAAGCACCAGTGTTGAGGGTCAGCATGGTTGCTTATGGCCAATTCTAAGTGACTGAGTTTTTGCCAGTCATTGAGAACAGAACCCAGTTGTCAATACAGCGCCAAAGGACAATGTCGAGAGGTTTAGAGGTGAGTTCAGACTTTATTTCCTCAGGAAATGTTCCCTCCATTGTTTTCAGCCTTGCGACCTCCCAGACCCACATTGCCAAATTCCACTTAGTGTCCAAGGCCACAAGCAGGACTCTCCAGGCAGACCGAGTGTGATGACAGTAATGGTAGATGTGAAACTATAGAATTATAAAAACCTGATTGATTCACCGATATTCACTGAAAGGAATTCTGTCAGTAATACCCACATCTGGCACACTCTCAGGGATGAGGTTAAAATGGCTGAGCAAACTACTAGATTGTACCTGATATACACCACCATTAAACGTCTGCTGTTGTTCAAGAAGGCAGCTCTGTATCATATTCTCAAGGGGTAACTAGGAATGCTGGCTTTACTTGCTTCCATGTCCCATTTGAAGAACTAATATCAGTGAGTGCACAATATTCTAAACAAACTCCATATGGCCATCAATTTCCAGGCGCATATGACCAGAAACACTGAGGCAGCTGAGGACAAGGAACAGGCTAGTACCTGATAACATTTGATGTGGGGGCTGGAGTAAATAACAGCTGAATCCATCCCCTTGCAACTGGCAGCGTAAGATTGGCCAGGACTACCTTCCTTAAGGACACAGCTTAATGTTATTCATGAAGACCCTTAGCTGGACAGCCCAGTTTCTCTGCAAGTACTTGGTTGTTGCTCCGGCTTTTGCAACTCTAGCAATTCCCCACTGTTGAGCATGCCCGTCCAAAATGTGTGATCTGCAAGGTTACCAGTGACTGAGAGCAACTTTGGCAGAGACACGGAAATGGAGCAGACGCAGACAATGTGTTCCAGTAATTTGTTTTGCTGTGCTGCGCTTTTTATCAGTCATCCTCATTCTTTGGTTATGAACCCTTCTCTCCAAAGCAAAAGCCTGCATGATTAATATCAATTCATTAAAAGGTACATTTTCAAAGCAGTTATATTGGTCAGTCGCCTATCTCCTTCGCTCCTTAGATGCTGCTGCACCCGCTGAGTTTCTCCAGCTTTTTGTGTAACCCTCGATTCTCCAGCATCTGCAGTTTCTTCGTTAACAATATATTGGTCAGTCTAGTGGACTGGGTGAATAATAAAAGAGAAAATAAAATATTTTCATTAGAGAAAGTGAAACTAAGTTCTTGAGCATCTGCCTTGTCATCTGTTTAAGTAATAGGAAGATTCCAGAAATAGAGTCACTGTACACACATACTTGTAATACATAATCTCCTCCTAATTAATTATTTTGATATTTTACTGGCTTCAATGTTCAAAATTATGAAGGCTTTGTTTGCAGAAACCACTTCCAATGGCAGGGATTTATTAGGAAAGTTGAAAATAATTGACAAAAAAGTCCATCATAACACATACTTATTTCTCGAATGATTTATCAAATGTATGCTGCAAACAGATTCAATTGCAATGTTCAAGAGGGAAATTGGTAAATACAAGAAGAAATGATTGCAGAGCTGTGGAGAGACAGCAGAGTAATGTGACGGTGTACAGCCATTTCCAAAGTAAGGAGAAATGCAGTGGGATGTATGACTTATTTTTCCATGATGTACAGTGTCATTTTTATTCTGGCATAAATTGATCTTGCTGTTTGTAGTAGGTCTGGGAATGCCACTACAGCTATTGTACCATCATCTTTCAAAGTAGGTGACATATCTTGTAGCAGTAGAGGTTCAAGCCACTGGATTAAGTATTGCTACAAGGCAAGAACTCTTGTCTCCTGGTTTTCTAAATGACTATCATTGCCAGTGGCAGTATCGAGGATTTCAGAAGCACCACAGATAGTCCTCTGCGATTACTTCCCTCCTTATTTAGTCTGTTCTAACACCTTCGGAGGATGGAGAGAAATGTGTATTGTTTGCATGTATCCTTGTAAAATGTAATCATAATCTGAATTCATTGACATGAGAATTAAGGGACAGAGGTTTCGGGGTAACGTGAGGGGGAACTTCTTTACTCAGAGGGTGGTGGCTGTGTGGAATCAGCTTCCAGCAGAAGTGGTGGAGGCAGGATCGATTTTAACATTTAAGAGTAAAGTGGATAGGTATATGGACGTGAAGGGAATGGAGGGGCATGGTCTGAGTGCAGGTAGATGGGACTAGGGGAAAACAAATGGTCGGCACGGACTGGAAGGGCCGAGAGGGCCTGTTTCCGTGCTGTAATTGTTATATGTTATATGTTATATGTTATTATCTGCTCTATGCAGTTTGATAATCTCTACCTTTCAAAATCCATCTGCGCTTGCTAGATAAATTCATCCTGCTGATGATTCATGCGATCTTGTTGCTCAATTTACTTTAACATTTACCATAGGAAAATAGTACCTAAGAGTTAACAGATTCTAGTATCAGCTTGGTAATGTCTTGAACGACTCTTATAAACTTCCACAGTTGCACCATAGAAAGATACTGTTGGGTTGCATCACAGGTTGGTTTGGGAACAGCTTTATTCAAGACAGTGAGAAAATTGCAGAGAGTTGTGGATGTGGTCCAGTTCATCACACAGATCAGACTTCCCAGCATGGACTCCATCTATACTTCACGCTGCCTTGGGAACTCTCCCCTGACTGAAGTGATACTAATAATCAGCCAGTTCCTTCTGAAAAATATCCCTCTCAAACATCACCTGCTCTTTTCAGAAAGCATGCAAACTGAGGAATATAGGTAAAGACATAATCAACATAATCTTTTTGGATAGCGGACTCAAAGGGCAGGTGTTCTGACCAATTTCTCTATCGCCACACACGAGGCTGCACTGAATCTCAATGGATGAAATTTACACTCCCATCCCATTTTCTAGTATCATTTCATCCTAGCATTGCAACCTCCTCTGATTTTTTTATCCTCACACTATTGACTATCTGCCCTGAACACAACAGCTCATCTTTCAACCTTTTTGCTGAGACCTCTTAAGCATTTCCACGATACTTGCAAAGGACAAGAGCGAAGAGATGGGGGTACAACACAACCTTTTCTCTCAAAATGATAACAACAAATCTCCAGGGTTTGTGGAAGTGCACAGTTTTGAGCCATGATTCGCATTTTCAACATAAAGAATTTTGGGTTATGAGGTGTGCTGTTTGCATTGCGGGGTATTTTTGAAAGATGGGAGATGGTATTAATATTGGAATCCAGTGTACACTGTACCCTGGCTGAGAAATGAATAATATTTCACAACATTGATGAAACTGGCTTGTGGAAGTTGTATCTGGCGCTGCTCAGGAGCAATTATTGACAGGATAAAATCTGGTAATCCTTTGAATGGAAGCTGCAAATTTGTTTAAAATCCTATTTGTAAATACCTGCCAAAGAAAACAAAATCAATTAAAAGCCTCTGCTCTATTTGATTAAAGGCCCTGATGAGTTAGAAACGTTACCATCCAGTACAATGTTCGTACATGCTTTAGAATTTATTTGAAATTGTGTGAATTACAAAGTGGACAATTTTCCTTGGACTGATGAATGCGAACATCCAAATATTTGCAGTTACATCCATGTGTGCAGCTGGTTGCTCACTCTGTAAGATTCATTTATGTGGTTCTGTGCTGTGGGGCATTGATAGAGTGCAAAGCTAGCTGCAGCACAATATAAAAACAGGCCCTAGTTCATGGTGTCCGAATCTGGTTCCCCGTTGGTACATTAAGTTAAAAATATTGTACTTATTCCATGGGCAAAGAGCCCTCACTCTCCGAACCACATGCCACCCCAAGTTCTAGGCCTTGTCACTCCTTATAAGACAACAACTGATGTGAAAATAAGGTGTTCGAGAAGCAAGGAGGAAGAAATGCAGGTAGAAACAAAGAGGCAATATACTGTAATTGTCTATTTCTGCCAGGGCAGTCCACTGAGCATTCAACTGATTGCAGTCTCCATCAACACAATCAGCCCCATTCACCACTGGTCCCAAACATTCTTTCCCTTTACTGCTGAGGATCACTATTTCCATGGACATATTACAAAATTAAAAGCCAATGCAAACTTAACTCAGAATAACCTCAGCATCTTTCCCCATGGTGTCATTCATCACCATCTGGCCAAGCTCCAAAATTCGTGTCAATGTACCTCCTATTAAGTGCTGCCGAGTTGCAAATGAAGGTCAGTTGAGAGGATCAACACAGCTGAAAAATTTCTGACTCCCATTCAACTATATGTTTATTATCGGTTCATTCAATGTGCTCTGTATCCTGAAAGCCTTCTGTTTGCTTTTTTTTTAAAACATATCCTATCATATATAAATACTATTGAAGTAGAAACAAGTTCAGTCAAAAAGTATACAAAACACACAATATTGTGGTAAATAATCACAATGGCACAACTCTAGCAATATTAATTGGCTGAGCAATGCAAAGAGTTGGAAAAACTTTTTGTTTAGAATTATATTCTCAGGTAATGTGTCACCTTTAACAACTCCACATTCAACAATCATTAATAAAACACTTCAGGACTAAGCTGGTTTAATGAATGCCTTCATTTCTTGGAAGCAGAGTCTGGAGCTGTTGGGATTGACTTTGCGGCCATATATCTTGACCTCCCCCTAACCCACGATTCAGAGATGTCCATGCTTCTCTCTCTCTGACGCTGAGTATCTGAATGCCCTGCCATTGTTAGTCAATATTAGAAATCCTTCTCTTTCCTCTTTAAATATTTCACAAACCTGTCTTTAGGACCTAGTTTTCAGACATCTATCATAATGTTTTATAACTTGGTAAAGTTGATTTGATTATGCTTCTGTGAAGTATTAAGAAACATTTTACTATATCAAAGGTGCTACAAAAATACAAGTTATTGTTTGACACGTTATACTTGGGAAATAAACAAAACCTATATGGATGCAGTGCCTTTATTTATTCATTTTTTGAGATGAATCATTGATATTTATGATCATTT
The DNA here is from genome assembly GCA_035221665.1 of Okamejei kenojei. Taxonomy (NCBI): domain Eukaryota; kingdom Metazoa; phylum Chordata; class Chondrichthyes; order Rajiformes; family Rajidae; genus Okamejei; species Okamejei kenojei. Next base: position 90,748,280 of record CM069133.1, read on the forward strand.
CCCAAAGGATTTTGAGGTCTGGTGAACTGCTATAGTCTTTACAATGCTCCTACAATGTCAATCAGAAAAGATGAAGGAATAGTGATACATTTCCAAATCAAGATAGCAATCAACATCTTGAGGGAAACCTGCAGGTGATGTCGCTCACATAGTCTAGCTTTTCACGGTGGAAGAAATAAAAGGTTTGTGACACACTGTTGGAAGGACACAAGGAAATAACAACATTACATTTCGTATATGGTGCACACTGCAACTACGGTTTGCTGATGATGGAGGGAATAAATATGTAGGATGGTGGTTGCGTGCCAATAAATGAGACCACTTGTCCTGGCAAGTGGAGAATATTTCAACACCACCCTAGCGTGCCACCGAGCAGGTGAAAAGACCTTGGAGGTATCAGGAGGCAGATTATTTGCTGCCTAGCTTCTGTGATGCTCCTACAGGCCCATTTGCCTGACTGATCCCGCTGTTTTTCTGGACCATGATTAAACCAAGGATACTCATTGTGGGGAACTCAGCAATGGTAATGCCATTGAACATCAAGAGTAGGTGGTTAGATTGTCTCCTGTCCTGGCCTAGAATTTGTGGCACAAAAATAATATGACAATCAGTCCATGTCTAAATGTTCTTCAGGTATTGCTGCGTGCTGAAATGGACTTCTTCTAATGAATTGTAAATAGAATCCAACACTGTGCCATCACTGTGCCAAGAAAAGCAACTCCTTCTGCAGTTGTACAGAGCCCTAGTTCCTTCTGCAGTTGTACAGAGCCCTAGTGAGACTCCACCTGGAGTATTGTGTGCTGTTTTGGTCCCCTAATTTGAGGAAGGACATTCTTGCTATTGAGGGAATGCAGCATAGGTTTACAAGGTTAATTCCCGGGATGGCAGGACTGTCATATGCTGAGAGAATGGAGCAGCTGGGCTTGTACACTTTGGAGTTTAGAAGGATGAGAGGGGATCTCATTGAAACATATAAGATTGTTAAGGGCTTGGACACACTAGAGGCAGGAAACATGTTCCCGATGTTGGGGGAGTCCAGAACCAGGGGCCACAGTTTAAGAATGAGTAAGTCATTTAGAACAGAGACGAGGAAACATTTTTTTCTCACAGAGAGTGGAGAGTCTGTGGAATTGTCTGCCTCAGAGGGCGGCGGAGGCAGGTTCTCTGGATGCTTTCAAGAGAGAGCTAGATAGGGCTCTTCAAAATAGCGGAGGATATGGGGAGAAGGCAGGAACGGGGTACTGATTTTGGATGATCAGCCATGATCACATTGAATGGCGGTGCTGGCTCGAAGGGCCAAATGGCCTACTCCTGCACCTATTGTCTATTGTCTATTGTCATATGCAGCAATATTCCCACCTTACCTTACAATGGAAGGGCAGGTCACTAATGAAGAATTGAAAATAATTGGGTCTAAGGCATCACACTGAGGAATTCCTGCACTGCCCTGAGGCTGGAATTACTTATCTTCCAACAATCACACACCATCCTTTGAGTAACATACAACTCCAACCATTTGTGCATTTTCCCCTGATGCTCATTGTGTTTCTTTTTACCAGATCTCCTTTACATCAGACTCAAGGGGCTGTCCAACTTGGGCGACCTAATCCGCGATTTCTGGCGAGTTTGCCCTTGACTCATACTCGCAGCATGGTCGACACGAGGTCGTAGGAGGTCTTTGTAACTCTCCTTCATGCTCGAGAGTAGTCCCCGTGTACTCGAGGTCTCAGCTAGGTCACGGCGTATTTTTCAACATGTTGAAAAATGCCCGCGAGTGAAAAAAAGGTTGCCATGGAAAAAATCGATACTTTTTTACTCATAGGTTTAGTCGTAGTAGGTCAGCATGTTAGTCATAGGTAATCGAGGGTTGTCGAAGGTAGTCATAGGTAGTCGTAGATAGGCTTCATCATAGTCGATGGGAGGTCGAAGGAGGTCGTCTTCGCTCTCCATTATTCGGTGTCCACTTTTCCCGAAGTTAGTCGTAGCTAGTTGTAGCTAGTCGAAGCTAGTCTTCAACATAGTCGAAGGAGGTCTTCTACATTGTCGAAGGAGGTCTTCAATATGATATTTTTTCAAACTCTCCTAAACTCTTCTAAGCTCGCCAATTAGGTTGCCCAAGTGGGATGTCAAACTTAGGATGTGTAGGAAAGAACTGCATATGCTGGCTTAAATCAAAGGTAGACCCAGAATGCTGGGGTATTTTATCTCTGTGCTGGCCACTCCCCTAACATAAGTCTGAAGAAGAGTCTCGATCCGAAACATCACCCATTCCTTCTCTCCAGAGATGCTGCCTGTTCCGCTGAGTTACTCCAGCATTTTGTGTCTATCTTCAGTCAAATGCGTCTTTGATGTCAAGGGCAGTCACTCTCATTTCACATGTGGACATCAGCTCTCTGATCCCAATTTGGACAAAGGTTGTGCTGAGATCTGAAGCTGAGTGGTTCCATTGAAACTCAACTGAGACATGAATTGACACGTATATGCTATTTCATAGCACCTTGATATCTATTACCCTTCTTGAATAAGTCCTTATTGTAGAGGTCAGGTAGTTGAAATCCCATATCTCCTCATCCTTTTAATATTGGACAGAGCAGTACTGCACAAGAATGGGCCCTTCGGTCCAAAACATTTGTGCCGAATATGATGCAAAGTTAAACTGATCTCATCTGCCTGTACAGGGTCCATATCCCTCTATTCCCTGAATTTCCACTTGACTATCTAAAAGCCTCTTAAACGCCACTATTGTATCTGCCTCCAGCACCACCGCTGGCAGTAAAGGTCGAAGGATGGTTGAAGCCTTTGGAATAATCTGGATAAATGGTGTAGGTAGTATATGTTGTAGACATGGCGCGTTAGTGGTGGAAGGAATGATTATTCAAGGAGGGTGATAGGGTACTAATCAAGAGATTTATTTATCTTTGTGACAAGCTTTTTGATAGTTATGGGTACTGCGGGCACCCAGGCAAAAGGGAAGTATGCAGCCATGGTCTGGATTTGTGTCCTGTAGACAGTCATTGTGTGGCTGATCCAGTGTGCTTGTGGACAACGATGATTCATAGGGTATTGATCGTGGCAATATCAGTCATAGTAATTACACTGAACAGCAAGGGTTGGTGGCTAGCCTCCCTCATGTTGGAGGTGGTCATTGCCCAACACTTTTGAGGTGTGAATGTTACCTACCACTTGCACCTACCACCTTGATCTTGCCACATGCTGGCTGATTGCTTCATTTGCTAAGGAGTTGCAAATGGAATTGACCATTCTGTAATCATGAGTTAACATTGCCACTTTTGGCCTGTAGATGGAAGTTCATTCATTTCATGAGGATTGAGAGTAAATTGATTGGGCAGTAATTCAATGGACTGAATTTGTGCTGCTTGGACAGGACACACATAGGCAATCTTCCACATAGTCAGGTTGATAATAGTGTACTGGAACAACTCATTTAGAGGAAGATAGTTCTGGAGCACCTTTTTCGTTTCAGATGGGGAATTTTAAATGTCTGGTTCCAATGATATTTGCAGTATTCAGTACTCTCAGCCGTTTCTTGATATTACATGGAATGAATTGAATTGACAGAAGACTTTTTTCAATCATGGTGTGCATCTTGTGAGAAACAAGGAGTGAATTATGCAATTGCCTTTTGAACTCAGTTGCGACATTCATATTGAGTCTAAAGGCTGTCGACTCCAGTTTTGCCCCATAGTCTCAAGCTCATAATCTAGGTTGACACAAATATGTAGCACTTATGGATAAAATAATAAACTAAGATCCTAATTATCCTCTCTGGTGAACATAAAAGATCCAATTCTGCTATTTATTATTGAGTGACAACAATAAGGCATGGGAAAAGGCAGTGAGAGAAGACAATTGCTAATGTGTTCAGGTGCTCCCATCATTTTAGCTTTCTTGAATGTAGGCTTAGAGAATCTACTGCCACAGAAGAATGGGTCTAATGGCTAACGGCAAAGTAATGTGACAATGGAATCAATAAAGGAAGGAAAGACTGTCTGGGTTGTAAATCCAAACTATACTCGGACTGCTTTATGCTACCAGGGTTGGCTAATTTCACTCCCTTTCCATTTCTTTTTAAAATTGGACGAACACATTTGCAATAGCTGAGAGTGAAACTGTGACTTATTTGCATCGTTAACTAATGATTACCAGTGCAGGATTGTTGCTGACCCTCCAGAAAGGTGAAGATGGCATTTTACGGATGAAAAGGAATTTTAGTTGGGAGGAGGGAGCACCCACAGATGTATAATCGTTTCAGCTTTTAAACAAGTATTATTAGTGCCGCTTGTAGTAAGGAAATTGTCTAATTTATTTTAGAGGGTTCAAGTTATCAAAGACAAAATTACTTATTTGTGCAGAGCTTTTGGAGCTCTACACAATTCCTTAATTTACCAGTGCAATTTGTGAACAAATCAATCAAGGTTTATTTGCCATTTACTGAGCCGAGCAAGAGACAATTTTCAGGATGAATTGATTAGTTCGTAAAGTACAGCTCAAAGTAATTTATTGACTGTTGCTCCTTGGTCTAACTTTGTGCTTCAGATTGTCCCAGAATGACTCCTTTCCTTTCCCAGTGATACATTTTGACAATTCACATGTTCTTTATTCTACTTGCATCCAATTTCATTGTAAAACTAGCCTCTCCAAAATAGAACAAATTCTTGCTATGAATGTAATAAGATTAAAGATTAAACAAGATTACAATTTCAGATGATCAAAGGAAATTGGATGGTTACACAAAAAGTGGTGGTAAAGGTGCAGGAAATAACTGCCAATGCTGGTTTAAATCGAAGGAAAACACAACATGCTGGAGTAACTCAGCGGGACATGCAGCATCTCTGGAGAAAAGGAATGGGTGACGTTTCAGGTATGAAGGGTCTTGACCCGAAACATCACCCATTCCTTCTCTCCAGTGGTAGTAAAGGTCATCTTTAAGATATGATTGTTGAACCACCATGATGCCGTTATGCTTAAAACAAATGTGTGCTAAGATCTTTTAAAAAGCAGCAGATAACATTTTTTAGAGGAGTCATTGCAGTTGTAAATTGCTGCAAATTGAAATACTTAAATCTGCAAATAAGATGCTCTCTTTCACACTTTTCAACTGTCTTTCGCAACCTGAAAAGGCAACAGCACAGAGAAAACACGAATGAGATTCTCATTCTTATTGTCAAGTCCTATTTTTAAATCAATATTTTGGGGGATTACTGTGGTGCTTATTCATACTTAAAAAAATATATACACACTGATCCACTCTGGTCCCTGAATGTCTGAAGTAGTTGACTATCGACAAACATTCAATGATCCACCTGCAGTAGCACATTTTTGCAGCTGTCAGCTGATTGGAAATGAAACAGATGGAAAAATCAACTGCATTGTCATTGACGTGACTCCCACGGGTAGAAAATCTGTTCCACCTGCACTCACATTATGTCAAAATAAAATATATACCCAGGGATACACGGAATTAAGTGTTTATGCATCAGTACATGCATTCTGATTACATTTAGTCTCGTAGTTATTTACTGCGCCAGTAACCTCGGGGCATTGGCTGTGAACATGAAAATGAGCAAGAACTCATATTCCATCTTGCAAGTTTAAGAATGGGATCTCAACATATCTTCAAACACCACGGAAAGTTGGATTTTTGCAAAAAGTCAAACCCACACTACACCAATGTGGCTGATTCTTAATGTCCCTCTGTCAAACTGGTATCCTGCATTTGAATCCAAGATCCATTCCCTGTGAATTAGGCATCAATTTTTACAGAAAAAGCCAAGTCCTGCAATGCGATATTTTCTTCTAGTCTTGATCACTGAAAGGTAAGTTTGTCTGAGTGGAATTTCTGATTAAGCCACAGAGGACGAGTGTATTTGGGGGTTTTTTGCACAAAACCTTTTGCAAAGGTGAAGATTTATCATTTGTGGGGGATAAAACAAGAAACTGTGGTGAAACTTCCATAAATCAATGAAGTGCTGTAGATAAGCTGTTTTTCTTACCACATGCCCAGTTTTCTAGTCAATTGAAAGAGACAGAATAGCCAGCCAGCCAGTCCACCTCAGTCTGTTGTGCTCCTGCTAAAGCAGAAGATCATATTCCTCATGAGGTAGTCCCTCAATTTTTGAACACATAGTTAAATATTGATTGGATTGATCACAGAATTTTAAAGCAATGGGGATCATTTAATCCATTCTCTCAGTAGCACCTCCTCGAAAGAACTATCCATTTGAACCCTCGCCTGTAGTATTTTCCTCTCTGGCCCTACAATCAAGTATGTATCTAATTCCCTCTCAAAAATTGTTTTTAAATCTGTTTCCATCAAATCTTTGAGTAGTGCTTCCCTGGTTATAACGGGCTGTGGATAAATCAATCAATCATCTTTTCACCACGTTTCGTCCCCTGTGATGAACTAAGCTTTTCATCTGATGGACGCATGATCTATTCTGAAATGTGTTTTGTCATTTACAAACCAATTCCAAATGCACATGTTTCTAAAACATAAAATTGATCATACAATTCTATTTAAAAGTGCTACACATTTGTATACAAGGAGAGTCGCCATAAGAGTAGCTGATGTAACAATTGAAAAATGCTTTTGTGTTCCAAGATAGATATTGGGGGACCTTTTCCACAGTCCTCTTGCATTCACTCTATGAATACCTCCTTCAAATCTAATGGAAGGCCCCAGAAAACAAAAATCCCGTGAATTTTGTTGGTGCATGGAACTGTGGCATAGTGATTTGTATTACGAGGCCAATAATCCAAGTATGCCTTGACTAATTATCAAGGAGAGTTACAATGGCAGCTAGGGAACTCACCTATTAAATCCCTATTTAAGTAACTAACTACGTCGGAAATAGTGACCATGTAACAACTGGATTGGCCAAATCCTGTTGATTAACAGACCTTTCACATTCATAAATGTCCTTCAGATGAAGGAAGTTGCCATCCCCATCTCACCTGGCCTAACTTCAGATCCAGCCTAAAGTGTCTGCTGCCTGAAGTTGTGTTGCAAGGCAATCAGTTAGATTTAGCTACCTCTACAAAGTATAACAAAATTAACAGTGGATAGGTCATTAGATATCAAATTCAGCATGGTGATTACAAAATCAAAAGACCAGTTTACTTTGCAATGTCTTTCTCTCAAACATCTGGGAATTTGTCCTTCAACAAATAAAGTTGGCAGAAGAGAGAAGAGAACATGACATAAGTGATACCCACAGAATCGAGCTAACATGCAGTACTTCTGGATCACTATCCTTGCATACTTCCTGGCCCACTGCCAATGCAGATCTGCATTGACATAAGTTAGGAACAAAATTAGAAGGTAATGGATTTGAGAGTCCAATTAAAGAAAGCAACAAATATCAAGAGCCAAAAACATAAGACAACAGTGCATCCCTGTGCTACAGGGGGAATGTGTTCTTACAAAAACAGATGCATTGTCATTTTACGTAACACAAACATTTTTTTTCCTCATTGAATTCCCATGTTACAACTGGTGGTGCATTCCAACAGGAGGTTTTTCTGTCAACAGTAATGTCCCTCAAAGTGTATAGTCTTTGGAAAGTGAATTCTGACTTGTTTGTAGGTAGAGAAAAAAGAGTATTTTTGTATGTATCAACGGAGGTGATTGCCTTGAGCAAAAAACAGTGTGCTAATGAAGCTCAGCACGTTAGGTAGCATCAATGGAGGGAATGAACAGGGAATGAAGAGATTGTCTTAACAGTTTCCAGAACACATGCCTTAAGTGGCATTCGACTATGATCTGTCAGCCTGTGCACATTGTCTTTGGTAAACTAGTTCAGTTTTGTGTGTACATTTAACTATTTATTTCACATAAATTCTGTAACAGCAAATTTTAAATCTTTTGATTTAGGTGATTTATGATTCAGTAAGGACAAATTTCCATAACCCACACTGCCACATCATGGGGGCACATTGCGTTCCCTCTTGATCTGTTAAAATCAACCTTACCCTCATATACTTCTGACTTCTTTTGCATGTTTGGCCATGTTTATTCAAATAGAATGATGGCCACAGGCGCAGTGTGATGGGCGGCACAGCGTTGGAGTAACGGTGGCCTACAGCGCCAGAGACCTGGGTTCGATCGTGACTACGGGTGCTGTCTGTATGGAGTTTGTATGTTCTCCCATGACCTGCGTGGGCTTCCTCCAAGATCTGGTTTCCTCCCACACTCCAAAGACGTACAGGTTTGTAGGTTAATTGGCTTGGTATAAGTGTAAATTGGCCTTAACGTGTGTAGGATAGTGTTAATGTGTGGGGATAGCTGCTCGGTGTGGACTCGGTGGGCCGAGAGGCCTGTTTCTGTGCTGTATATCTAAACTAAACTAAACTAGACAAGTTCTTGGTTTTCTGAACTGTTGGGTGAGAATAAAAAGGCTATAATGAAGTCACAGACTCCAACGCAAAACATAATCTGTCCATGACTCTTATATTTAATACTCCAATCAATGAAAGTGAGCACACCATATATCTTTTTTACCACTCTCTCTACTTCTGTTGCCACCTTCAGGGAGATTTGGACCTTGATCCTAAAACTCCTCTGCACATCAATACTGTTAAGGCTCTTGCCATCCACCATATACCTTCCCCTTACATTTGACTTCCCAAAGTACCACACCTGACACTTGCTCTGATTAAACTCTATATGCCACTTCTCCACCCATTTCTGTAGTTGATCTATATCCCACTGTATACCCTTTGACAGCTTTCCTCATTGTCCGCAATGCCAGCAATCTCGGTGTCAACTGCAAACTTACTAACTAACCCATCTATGATTTATGTTCAAGTCACATCACAAACAAGAGGTCCCAGCACAGATCCCTTTGGAGCTCCACTAGACGGTGCAGTGCGGCGGCGCGACTCACGTTGCAGCAGCCCCTACAGCCTGTCTGTCTTTTTTTAATTTCTTATCTAGTTAAATGTAGTTGTTCGTGTTTTTTAATACTGTTTTTAACTGTGTATATGTGGGGGGGCGGGGGAAACTTTAAAAAATCTCTTCCCTGCACGTGAGACCCGACCTTTTTCCTATCGGATCTCCGTTGTCGTTGGGGCCTAGCACCGTGGACTACTCACCATCGTGGGGCTGGCCGGCTTCGGAGCGTGGGGAGCGATGGCGGCTCCCTGCTGCGGCCTGACTCTGGAGCTCGGAATTTCTCCAGCCCGTGTTGCAGGGTTGGAACAACCCGGAACGAGGCAGTACATCGCCCGGCGCGGCTTTAATGGCAGCGGGACATTTCAGCGCCCGCCGGGGGATCCAACTTTGTGACTTTTGGGCCTGGAGCGGGGCCGGACATCGCCCGGCGCGGCCTTAATGGCCGTAGGACTTACCATCACCCGCCTGGGGCTTCGACATCAGGAGAGAAATGGTGCAGGGGAGAGAAAAGACTTTGCCTTCCATCACTGTGAGGAGGAGATTCACTGTGATGGATGTTTCTGTAAACTGAATTGTTTGTATGTTTTGTAGGAATTGTCTTTGTTTGTGTGGCTGTGGAAACGGAGTTTCGTTTGAGCCTCACTGAGGTTCAAATAACATGGAATAAAATATTGTATAGATTGTATATTGTACACAGACCTCCAGCCAGAGTAACACCTTTCCATCACAACCTTTGTCTTCTCTGAATTAACCAGTTCTGAATCAATACGACCAAATCACTGCTCATCCCGTGCATCTTAATGTTCAGGATCAGCCTATCATGTGGAACTTTCTGAAGTGCCTCACTGAAATCCATATATAAAATATCCGCCACACTACGCTTATGTCGCCTTTTGTCACCTCCTCAAAAAACTTGGTCAAGTTAGTAAGACATGAACTGCCGTGTACAAAGAATAGCGAGTGGTAGAAATGTATGGCTGATGGAGACCACATTTGGGTCCGAGAAGAACACCCCATCCTAACAATACACCCACTCCCCCACCAAGTACCTATTCAATTACAAAAGGAGAGTCATAAAAGGATGGGAAATAAAATTGAGGAAGAAAAGCTGGCAAAATCAGCATATTGTTGGACATTATGGGATTTTAGGGAATGCTAGGGACTAGGTTCAGACATATCATGAGAATTGCATCAGGGTTTATTTGGCTCCTTCATGTGTAAATTCTTATAAATTAATGCTTTTCAATTCCTACAACTCTCAAAAGTGATTCATAACCGATTAACTATTTTTACATTATACACACTGTCTGCGGCCAATTTCAACAAACTGCACAAATGATTTATCTGCTAGCTTTGGTGGCAACTGTTGAGAAATGACGCTGGGTGAGGCACTGCTCATCAATTTTACTTTAAAAGCACTTTTTAAGAAAACAAGCAGTTCCTCACCTTAACATTGCATCCAACAGTCTAACAATACAAAACAGCATTCTTTCAGTTCTACAGCAGGCATCCACATGGATTATGCCAAGATTCCCCAGTAAATTTGAAAACACAGCCTATCTCAAAATTGAGGATGCTACAAAACTATGGCATATGTGGTGTCTGCAAGTGATTAATTATTATACCCATTTTATCATGTTTCAAATAACTATCTCATTAATATTGTATAGGAGTACATCCGCCTCAAGTATAAAAATAAATGGTGATCATATAGTTAATTTCCTGTCAGGAATTTGGATTTGTACATATTTTCCAAAAGGTAAATTAAAATATTTGCTGTCAGTTGCCAACCATTGTCATTCCTTGAATTAAGTGACATTAGCCCATATTCAATAAAGTGTTGACAACATTTACCACATATTGAAAACTTGTGGCTGCAGATTAATGCTTGACATTGAAGCTCTATCCTCATTCACAAAAACAATTTCCACATCCCCCACTCCCACATATCAAAACAGCAACATGCAGAAGAAGCATAATGCTGACACCTCAACATTCATTTACCAAGGATATTTGGAGTCACTTTTAATTTCACTATAGTGCAAAGAGAAAGTGATATTGGCCACATTTTCTTTGTTACACTATTTCACAGCAAAGTCACTATGAACAAAGATACCAAATTAAGTCTTCCAGTTCATTTGTTGCCATGTTGTTTTCTTAGCGTGGCTGAAAACATTGTTAGATATATCACAAATAACAGGACATAGGAACACAAAAACTGGAACCAGCCATCTAGACCCACTTATTTTTACGTTTTTTCCCTTTATCCAAGGTTGCCTAACCAGTATCAGTGATGATAAAAGACTGGAAAAGAAAGCTAGCAATAATGAAATTGGGCACATGATCGCAGTCAGGTGGCAAATTCTGTTTGACTGCACTGAAACATAGTATATAGTTTCTCTGGATATACTAAGAATAGAATTAAAGCTAAGGTGCAAAATCACGAATCTATCATCTGGATAATCCTCTTACTGTCAAGAACAATTATTAAACGAGGAATGTTTCTGGATTACCTTGGCAGGAAAGGCTGCCGACCAAGGTTCCTTTAAAGCACAAATCACATTTTAAATCAATCTACCAACTTGTCACATTGATAGACTGAATCACACAACTTACGTTGTTATGGTTTAGGTGTAATTACTTAATTTTTCCTCTTTTTATTGCTGAAGAGCACATTTTTTCATTTACGCATCCTTTAGAGACAGGTGATTGTAAATATATTCAAAAGCTGGATTTGTCCATCACTGCCTAGATCTGACGTGACGTTATAATCTTTAGCTCTATCCCTTCAGCAATTGGCAAGATTTGAGTCAAGAGCAAAGCTTTCACATTTCCAATGAAAACCTGTTAAATGAGGATGTTGTCAAACATGCTTTTGCTTGGGGCAAACCACTCAAGCTGGAACATCCTTGGAGCTTGGCAGGCTCTTGGAATGCAAGGGCAACATGTGTCACTAAGATAATGCCTTCAAATCACAGCCTGCACTTCAATAATTCAAAACCTGGTGAAGTAATCTGGAACTTCAGTGATAGACACAGGTTTTACACCACAACCCCACAATATAAACTGCAGCCACAAAGTGATGCGTTAATTTGTAAATACTGATAAATGTTATTTTGCGGTGTATCAGGTCACTGAAAAATATGCGGCATGATGACGTATTGGCGCGAGGTGTTTGCCGCTGGATTTTGAAATGTTCAAAATCTTTTGGCGACACTGATATGATGCCGGCAGTCGCTGAAAAAATCGCCAAGTGGGACAGGCCCTTTAGATGTTGAGGAGTCACATTTTACTTAATTTGACCCAACAGGAATTGGTTAGAATTTGATCAAATGCCTGTTTTACAACCTGCTAAACCTTACATTTCAGAAAAGTAAATTAGTGGTGTGTAACTTGAGTACCATATTTAATCTTTTGCATCTCCTGCAGTGGCAGGGGTAGGTATACCTCCTCCCTTGATTCTGTCCAAGGACCCCGACAGTCCTTTCAGGTTATGCAGAGTTTCCCTTGCACCTCCTCCAACCTCATCTACTTTAAGAGTTCAAGGTGTGCACTCTTATATATCAGTGGGACCAAACGTAGACTGGGCGATCGTTTCACTGAACACCTTCACTCAGTTCGCCCAAACCTACCTGATCTCCCAGTTGCCAATTACCTTAATTCCCCTTCCCATTCCCACACTTATATTTTGCTTGGGTGGCTTACAACCCAGTGGTATGAATATTGATTTCTCTAACCTCAAGTAACCCTTACATCCCCGTCCCTTCATCCCTCTCCCACCCGAGTCATACCAGCTTCAAAGTTGTCTTGTTGAGTCATTGTCTCTACTCGTTTTCGCCTAGCACACAGCTAACAATGATCTGCTTCCTTGATCATCGTTACTTTTTTGCATATCTTTAATTCATTTGTACTATATCTCTCTACATCACTCATTTCCCTTTCCCCTGACTCTCAGTCTGAAGAAGGGTCTCAACCCGAAACGTTTTCCATTTCTTTTCTCCATAGATACTGTCAGACCCGCTGAGTTACTCCAGCTTTTTGTGTCTATCTTCAGTTTAAACCAGTATCTGCAGTTCCTTCCTACACATACAGCACGGAAACATGTCCTTCGGCCCAATTAGTCCATGCTGACCAAGATGCACATCTAAGCTAGGACCCATTTACCTGTGTTAGGCCACATCCCTTTAGACCTTTCCTATCCATGTACCTGTCCAATTGTCTTTAAAATGCTGTTATAATATCTTGTCCAGCTTGCACAATCTTTCCCCCTCATTCTTGAGTATTGGCAAACGTCTTGTAAATATTCTATGCACTCTTTTTAGTTTAATGACATTCTTCTTATAGAAGGATGATCAAAGCTGAACACAATACTCCAAATATAACAAATGCACCTCACCAATGCCTTATACAACTCTAATATATCGTCCCAACTTCTATCCTCAATATCATGACTGAGATTAAGGCCAATTTACTAAAACCATTATTTACCATCCTATCTACATGTGATGCCACTTTGAAGGAACTGTACGCCAAGATCCCTCTACTCTACAACACTCCCCAGGACCCTTCCATTAACTGTCCGGGTTTGACTTCCCACAATGCAACATCTCACACTTATCAGCATTAAACTCCATTAGCCATTCCTTAGCCCACTTGCCCTGCTGATCAAGATCCTGCTGTATTTTTTTATAACCATCTTCACTCTCTATGACACCGTCTACTTTAGTGTCATTTGAAAACATACTAATCATGCCTTGTACATTCTCACGTAAATCTTTGATAACAAACAGTAATGGGCCCAGCACTGATCCCGGAACAGACCAATAGACACAGGCCTCCAGTCCAAAAAATAACCTTCCACCATCACCCTCTGCCCTTTCCATGAAGGACAATTCTGTATCCAGCTTGCTAACTCTCCCTGAATGCCTTGTGACCTAACTTTCCAGAGCAGCCTACCATGCGGAACCTTATAAAATAACTTGCTGAAGTCCATATGGACAACAGTTACAGCGTTGCCCTACCTTCTTAGTTACTTCTTCAAAAAACCTTAATCTAATTCATGAGACAGAATCTCCCATGTACAAAACTATGCTGACTATCCTCAATTACCCCCTATGTTTCCAAATGCATTTAGCAAATCCATCAGAATCCTCTCCGGAATGTGTTAGGCTCATTGGTCTGCAGTCCCAGGGTTTACCATTGCAGCCCTTCTTAAATACTGGCATAATATTAGTCACTCTCCAGTCATCCGGCACCTCGGCCGTGTCTCGTGATTACTTTTTCTGTACATTTGATCAGGTCTTGTCTAGATTTTAAAAGCTTAGATCAATTACCACATTTGATCACCCCTCCAAACCCACGCTTCTGTCTGATCTCTTCAGAGAGCAGAGGTGTACCTGAAGGAATGGCATAAATGGTCATTTCATCCACTTCCCTGTTCTTCCAATAGATCAGAATCGCACTGTGGTATGAAGTCATTTTCCATTAAATATCATAAAAATATCTCTACAGTATTCAACATGATTTATTATACATTAAACTGGGAGCCTCAACTATGCATTTAATTAAAACCTCAAAAGAAATAGCTAATATACTTGTTCCAATATTTGGATGTTCAAAGTACAAAATGCATGTGACAAAGCTTTACATTGATCAAGCCGATTCAATAAAATGGACAGTAGGACTACAATTTGTAGTGGGAGTACAATTGCTACAAGTTGAGGAACATATGCTCCAAAAAATATTTTCTCTGTCGCAGCCATTGAAATTCCTAATGTTCAAAATAAATATCGAAACAAAATTAGAACAAAATCAACTATATATTGCATTGTGACATGATTGCATTTATTAATTGTCCTTTTACGGTTTTAACAATACTTTTTTGGATGCTGAGATCCCATGTCCTAACCTACAAGAAGTACTTCTAACCCATTGCCTCAGTATCGTTGCCCCTGGCTCATTTCCTCTAATTCCATGTCTTACTGTACCTCCATTCCCTAAAGGCAACTTACAATTTACTATCCTCAATCCAAAGCAACGTCTATTCCCCCCCCCCCCCCCCCCCCCCCCCCCCCCCCCCTCCCCCACCCCCACTCCTCCCAGCAACATTTGTGCCACACTACTGGCGGAGACTTCAACTGAAGCCATCCAAAATAATGGAATTCTAAGTGTAAATCTTTCCATTTCTGATTCCTCTGCTTACATCAGATTTATAGCCACAATTCCTAATATCTCCCTTTGGGCAAAATAACCTGACTCCTTGAGATTACAGAGCTTTTTTAGAAAACTTAAACATGCTACATTAAAGTTACTGCTAGTAATTTGTTGTTGTGCAAGACTGCTGAATGTGACTGATTTTACGGGTCAGTATATAATCCCTGTACATTTGCCTCGTCCGTGATGTATAAAAACAGCAATAAACCAAGTCTGAACCCATAAAAGAATCCACCAAAGAGTTACTTCTCACAATCACATCCAATACAAGTTATATTAACTTTAAATATTCTCATTTTGCCTACTCAATTATTGATATGTTTCAAATCTTTGCTTAATCATTTACAGAAGGCATTACCGAGACTGACATTGGGTGAAGCCAAACTGACATCCCAAGTTGAAATTATACACAGGCACTGAAGCAGCTTGGGTTAATGACTGTACATCCACAGTTGTTGGGGCTGTTTGTTTTTAATTGAATAATTGTTCAAGCACAACCAGTGTCAGTTCGCAAAGATGGACAATTTGGTAACATACACGTATGAATCTTTAGATGAAAAACAAAATGCATCTGGTGGCTTCTGAAGGTATCAATAACAGGCCTTATTAAAATTTTAATTCTTCCCTAATCATTTTCATACGGTAAAGCTGCTTTGTGTTCATTCAGAATATTTGCCCTTTGCCAAGTTACAACGTGCCATTTTGGAGCAGGTCAAATAAAAACAGCCCTTCAGAACTTTCCATTCATGAAATTATCCCTATATTAGTTTTTTACTTAAAAATCCATTCCACTTTCTTTCCCATAGGAAAGAAAAAGATTAATTCTCATTACTGTCCCAGGAATGATATTCACCATTTACTTTCCTGTATGGTTAGTGTCTACTATAATTAATGCAAATTTCCGTTAATCTTTGACACAGGAAACTGCCAACCTTTAGAACACATTATTGTTGCTGATATTTCTAAATATGAATCCACAAACAGGCAGGATCTGAACTTGTCTAATATTGGGACAAAAATCTATTATAAATAGTACAGTGAACATCATGGCCCTGCAGACCATTGATTTGCTTCTTTCTGCAGAAATAAACAACTCAAGGTGCTATAGAGCATCTGAATCATCCTATCACAACTAGAGAGCTGTACTGAACTACGATCCACCTCATTGGTGACCCTCGGACTATCTTTGATCAGACTTTACGGGCTTTATCTTGCACTATAAATGGCTCGATTGTAATTGTCTTCCTGCTGACTGGATAGCACGCAACAGAAACTATTCACTGCAGCTCGGTACACATGATTATAAACTAAACTGAAACTGAAATTATTTCCACCTGAGAAATCCAAGCACATGAACTCTCCAATATTTCTAAATACAGAAGTACCTTTAAACCTTAGTAACCCTAGACTGAATAGGTATTAAAGAGAACTAACGAAAGACACAAAATGCTGGAGTAACTCAGCAGGACAGGCAGCATCTCTGGAGGGAGGGAATGGATGACGTTTCAGGTCGAGACCCTTTTCAGACCAGAGACAGTCTGAAGAAGGGTCTCGACCCGAAATGTGACCCGTTCCTTCTCTCCAGGGATGCTGCCTGTCCCACTGAGTTTCTGCAGCATTTTGTGTCTATCTTCGGTTTAAAATCTGCAGTTCCTTCCTATAGTAAAGAAAACTACATTGGTGGTCTATAGCCAGATAGGGCAGATTGGGTAAGACTTACAGATTTTCATCTTCGAGAGATAATCACTGATCTATATGGGCTTCCACGACAATCCAGTAGGCTGATGTTACTCAGACTTGATTTTATCACACTACAGATTGGCTCCACTGGGTGGCACTCCAGCTAGGTTCAGTTACTTGCAAATCCGGGTTGTTAAAAATGAGCAGCGGTTCAGAGGATTCCCACAATATATTCAAATTAATGGAATGCATTTTCCGGGATCTCCATATGGGGTGAGAGCCTAACCTTGTCTCTCCATGTGCATTAATTGAAAGGGTACAGTATATAGAACACCGAACAGTATAGCATAGGAACATGGGGAAAACAAATGGTCGGCACGGACTGGAAGGGCCGAGAGGGCCTGTTTCCGTGCTGTAATTGTTATATGGTTATATGGTTATGCGCTTTGGCCACAGTATCCATGCCAAACACGATGCCAAGTTAAACTAATCTCCTTTGCCGACATGTGACCCATATCCCTCCATATCCATGTGCTAATCCAAAAGTCTCTTAAATGCTTCTTAAAGATAGCAGAGTCAGGGGATATGGGGAGAAGACAGGAACGGGGTACTGATTGTGGATGATCATCCATGATCACATTGAATGGCGGTGCTGGCTCGAAGGGCCGATCTGCCTACTCCTGCACCTATTGTCTAACGTATCTGCCTCCACCACCACCCCTGGCAGCATATCCCAACTAGGTGCTGACAATTGGCAAGTGGGGCGCGGAAGAGAAGACCACGTTCACAACCTCCCACCTCACACCCACTACCCCACTCCTGCCACTTTTCAGCCAGCGACTGCCACTGGTTGCACCAGCAAACGTTCAGGGAAAAAGAAGTTCCTACAAATTATGTCCATTATGAGAATGTCCCTCCATCTAATCATCCGCCAGACTCCAGAATTTCTGCAGGGCACTGTAGCAACAAATAATGCTGTGAAATTTCCAGGAAACCTTACTTTGCAAGGTAGACTTGTTCTTTATCCAATTATAATTAAATTGTGTTGTTATCTTAGGGATGAAGAAGCCCTCATCTGACGTGATTTACCAGCTGCTTGCAGTCTTTCCAGTTCAGAGCTATTAAGATGTGGAAAACCGGTTACAATTATAAAAATTGGACAAGAGCCACAGAAGAGGAAGGCATTACTATGCATATTTCCCTTCCTGCTTTCCTTCCCATTATTAAGTCATTTTTTAAAATAAATTGCTGACACAAAGTACATAAAACTGAGAATGATAGCATCCTTATCATATTTGGGTTTAGTATTATTTCTTATTCACACAGACAATCAATCCAATGTAAGAACTACAGAATTAATCACGGGAGTAGGTCCATTTGTTCAATCATTCACAATTATGAGACTTGATCTCAGCTTCACTCCACTTTCCCAACTTTTCAAATAACATTTCCCAATATACCAAAAGTCTGCTTATCTTGATTTAGAAAATATTTCAAATGCCTCAAGACCACCTGATCCTTACCCATATCTACAAGGCGACCAGCTACTGCATCTCTCCCCATTTCATCAATAGATGTTCCATTATTTGTGTTAGTATAACACATAGTGAAGGCTGGGGTGCACAAATATTGATGAGCCATCCAAAGGCACTTTGGAAATGGAGACAATGGCGTAAATACACACTGAGACAGGTCAAGTACCACACTTGTCCCCAGCAAAATAGTTTGAATCAAGGTCAAGTATATATCATGACGAGAAAAAATCAATCCGAAGCTGTGCTGAACATGTGCTGAAATCTAATCCATGGATTTGAATAGAAAACAGATCAGATGCTTAATTTTCAAGCTGTATTTATAAACTGCTTTCAAGCAAACGAAGGATAAGCAAATTGGAAATGTCATAAAAGTGAGTGGAAGGGCAGTTCCTTGAAATGTTCCCATCTGGACAACATGAAATAGAAAAGATTCTTCATGGTACGTGTGTGGAGATGTTACTGCTTCCACAGACAGACATTTTCATTACTCCCTTAAAAGCTTTCATAATTATAAAGGCTCTGCTTAAGTCATCCTTTAGATGTAATGTTTCCAAGAGTAAAATGGCCTGGCCTTTCAACCTTGAACATAAATAATTTAATTGTAGGTCTAATTTTAAACTTTTGTTTCTCTATACATCTTTAAATGTTTCTACATTCTATAGTAATATTTTACACCACACTACACATGCAATCTGATCACAGTTCAAGTTTAGCTTAGCCTTAATACCTCATTTACTTTTGCTTATATCTGAACCCATGTCATTACTTTTAGAGATATGTACACTGAGATCACCTTTACCCACACATTGCAATATCAATCTAACATTACTAACACACAAAATACAGGAGGAACTCAATGGGCCAGTCAGTATCTATGGAGAGAATGGACAGGCAGTGTGTCAGGACCCCAAACATGACCTGTCCACAGATGCTGCTTGACCCACTGAGTTCCTCTAGCACCCTGTGTTTTGCTCAAATTCCAGCATTTGCAGTTCCTAGAATCTAACATTAGTATCATATTTATTTGTCTCTGCCTGTTTGTGCTCTTTGGCCTTGGTGTGAATGAACTAAGGAGGGAGAGAGTCAGCTATGGGTGCAATTGCAAAGTAATATCCAGCTTGCTCATGCTGCCTTGTTGGAGATGTGTATGGGATTGTGATGTGCTTGCATATCTAGCTACATGGCTATGTTCAGCTGTTAAAGCTGGCTTGTAATGTATAACTTGATCTTGCTTGGAGTTTGCTTTTCATATGCACTTCTCTTTTAGGAGAGAGAAGAAATCATCCAATTTTTTCTATCACTGAAGTCTATTGATGCTAACTGCAGATTTCCAGTGATTGCAATGGTGTATGGTGAACCAAACTGCACATCCTTTATTTAGAGAAAACATCGTTGTTTTGAAGAATGCGTAGCCAAACACAGCTACAAAAATAAACCCACGTGTTGCAGGATGTTCTCCGATTGTGTGCTAATGCTCTAATTGTTTGGCATACAGTGTTGCAAATGCTTTGATCAGCAGTTGTTTACATAGCATCTCCTATGGACCAAAAATGTCCAAATGTGTTTCATTGTTAGTTACCAAACAAAAGTAACATCAACATGGAGCTATACAGGGATATAATAAGATCAAATAGTCAAGCTTGGTCAATGAGGCTGATGTCAACCCGCAAGTCAAAGAAAGGTAGGGAGTGGAGAGATTAGGGAAGCATTTCCAAGACCTTAAAGCAATGTTGTCGTCATCAATAGACTAGTTTAGAGATACAATGCGGAAACAAGCCCTTAGGCCCACTGAGTCCACACCAACTAGTGATCCCCGCACATTAACACGATCCTACATACACTAGGAACAATTTTACCTTCATACCAAACTAATTAACCTTCAAACCTGTGTGTCTTTGGAGCGTGGGAGGAAACCGAAGATTTCAGAGAAAACTCACGCGGTCATGGGGAGATGTACAAACTCTGTACAGACAGTACCCGTAGTCGGGATCGAACCTGGGACTGTGGCGCTGTAAGCGCTGTAAGGTAGCAACTCTACTGCTGCACCACCATGCCCCCAAGTGGAGAAATTAAATCTGGAAGTTGCAATTGGAGAAGTGAAGATATGTTTGAAGATTTTGAGGCTAGCAGTATTGAATTGGAATGGAATAAGATCATGAAAAGGTTTGATATCATTGTATTCTAACTTGGACTTACATTATATTTTAAGTGTTTTTAGAAATAATAAAAACATTTCCAAAAATAACGTCAAATAATTAAACATCAAGCTCCAATAACCCTCCACTACTTTGCTTTAGTACTAGCAGCATTTTTCCAAGAATATATTTTAGAGCCAAAAGCTAGATGTGAAAATGAAATGAGGGAACAGAAAGTACATTTAAAAAAATTCTTGCATTAAAAAGAATAAGATGGTACCCCAGTGGGAGAAAAACAACGTCAGAAAGTAATCTCAAGCTTATTTAATAATGGATCTCGTTAAAAATAGTTCATGTAAATATGCCTGTGTGTTTGATTCATCAAGCCTAATCACTGCTTTCTTTTCATACTGACAAGCTCGTTACAAGATTTAAAGGAATATTATTCAGTTAGCACTTATACTTCTCATATTATTGCAGTTTTAAGGTGCAGAAAGTGGAATAATATTGGACTCTCATCATCATCACAATGAGCAGTTTAGCAATAGCACAGTTAGAAGTAGAATAAAGCTGTTCCATAATTCCATTCTCAAATAAACATACATTGCCTCCTCCAAGGACAATTTTGCACTGCTTCCCCTAACCAGTATGTCCGCAAAATTATTCACAGTTGAAGTGGGCGCAAAACTGACAATAGACTTTAGAGCTTAAAGATACAGCAAAGAAACAGGCCCTTTGGCCCGAGTCTGCACCCACCAGCGATCAGCCCATACACTAACAAGAACTTACACACTAACATTACAACTTACCAAAGCCAATTAACCTACAAACCTGTACATCTTTGGAGTGTGGGAGGAAACAGGAGCACACCCCACGCGGTCACTAGAAAAATGTACAAACTCCATACAGATGCCATCCGTAGTCAGGATCGAACCTGGGTCTCTGGCGCTGCAAGGCAGTAACTCTACCGCTGCACCACTGTGCCAACCCTGTGCATCTATTTGTTTTAATAGCAATGCTGAGCCCATACAAATCACTTCATAAACTGCTCTTACAACCTAGAAGACCTTTGATAAGGTGCACACGTGAGGCTGCTAAAGCAGATGAGAGCCCATGGTATCAGAGGAAAGATATTAGCATGGACACCAGATTGGCTGGATAGCAGAAGGCAAAGAGCAGCAATAAAGGAGGCTTTTTCTGGTTCGCTGCCATAGACTAGTGGTGTTCACACAGGGCGGTGTTGGGCCTCTACTCTTCATGTTCTATATCACTGATTTGGATGACGGCGGCCTTGTGGCCAATTTGCAGATGATACGAAGATAGGTGGAGGGGCAGGTAGTGTGGAGAAAGCAGGGACTCTGCAGAAGGATTTGGACAGGTTGGGAAAGTGGGAAAAGAAATGGCAGATGGAATACAGTGTAGCAAAGTGTGAAGTCATGCATTTTGGTAGTAGGAATAAAGGCATAGACTATTTTCTAAATGGGGAGAGAATTCTGAAATCGGAGGTGCAAAGGGACTTGGGAGTGCTGGTATAGGATTCCCCAAAAGTTAATTCGCAAGTCGAATCGGTAGTAAGGAAGGCAATGCTAGCATTTATTTCGAGTGGACTAGAATAGAAAAACAGGGATATAACCAGAGGCTTTACAAGGCATTGGTCAGACCCCTGTCTATTATCTATGTACTGCCTCCAAAAGCTCTCCTGGATGAACTTAAAAAATTCTACCCCCTTTAAGCCTTTCATACTAAATACGATCCCAGTTAATATTGGGAAAGTGATTTGTCTACATATCTGCTCTCCCCTCATGTGCGGACTGCTCGAAGGTTTGTGGTATACCCTTAGTAAATTGAGCATTTTTTTTCCCTTAAATTTACAAAATGTGGCTTCATCTGAAGAATGTTCTCGGACATCCTCCCTTCTTACTGCAGTAATGAACTCTTTAATCAATATTGCTACGCCATTGTGTCTTTCACATCCCCCTTGTCAATTCTGGAGTTTTATAGCCTGGAATGCCAAGCTGCCATCATCTCTGTCCTTTTTTTCCCCCACAGAGCATTTTCAGCATTTTCTGCTTTTATTTCAAATGTTCATTATCTATATTATTCTATATCTCTCGGTTCCTGCTCTTCCTCTGCTTTCATTCATTTCTTATTTATATTTCTTCCGGACAAATCAGCCATTCATGATTAATGAGCCTTCTCTACCTTTTTGCATTTGGCCCCATTCAGTCTCACGGGCACTCTCTTGAATCTCTCCACCCTTCTCTGCACCTTAAAACATATTCTAACTTGTTTACAGTCATGGAGAAAGCCTATTGAACAGAAATACACATTTTCTGCCATCACAGGTGGTACCTGTCCTGATCAGCATTTCCAGCATCTTGTGTTTCTGTTTCTGGTTGCAAGCATCGGGGCAACTGCTAAATCCATTGAGCCATCTATTCCTATATAATTCAAAAATATCGGGAGGGCAATCAATGGGATAATGATAGTCATTAAAAGAAACTAGGGAGAAAATCCAGAAGACAAGATTAGAAATCGAATTGCACAAATTTAATTCAAAAGAATAAATATTTTATGGCCGACTTTCTTTCTTCTTGGGTAGATTATGAATGTGGATTCCAGTATAGTTGATAATGATTGGCAAAACTTTAAGGTGAAGCAATAAATAATTCAAGATTAAGAGATTTTTACATAAATAATGTTTAGATTAAATTGCAAAGCAGAATTTGCTTAAGACAGTGAGCTGGGTAAATCAGCTGATCTTACCTTTTTAAACATGAGGTAGAAAATGTAAGAACAATCATCTTTAGAAACTGGAAGATATTTAATATTGATATTCAGAGGGATATAGGAGTGACTTCCACAAATCTCAGAAAATCAACAGAACACAATTAGCAACTCTAATGTTACCTTGTTCCTTATTTCAAGGTGGTTAAAATATACGGCATGAAACCTTGTAAGGCACACATTTCCATTTCTGAACGGGTGTCGATAAATTGCAGATGTGGCTGTGCCTAGAATAATAACCTGATGAGCTCCTGCAGTGTGGTCGCAGAGCTGGATCTATGAGCCTCTAACAACCCCAGTCCTTTGTGTGAAGTATGATGATTTCCAATGAAGCGTTTCCCTGACTCTCATTGCCTTAAGTTAACAAAGACACATTGAAGTAAATTGGATGCCATCAAGATAACGAGGATGGGCACTCTCACATGCTTACAAACATTCAACTCTTTGCCCATGTTTGCGCAGTGAGCTCAGTGATCCGGAAATATGCCAATATGTGCACCAGCATCTATCGTTGAGTGTATGCTGTCTAATTATAGTGCTGGCGACAGGTTCCTCCACTTTGTGAAGTAGTGATTGGTGGGTTGCATTTGCTTGCTTTTTTGGATAGGCACAAGCTCCAGAACTAGGGATCACAGTCCAGAACCAGGGGGTTACAGTTTAAGAAGAAGGGGCAGGACATTTGGGACTGAGATGAGGAAAACATTTTGCACCCAGATAGTTATGAATCTGTGGAATTCTATGCCACTGAAGGCAGTGGAGGCCAATTCACTGGATGTTTTCAAGAGAGAGCAATATTTAACTCTTAGGGCTAACGGAATCAAGGGATATGGGGAAAAAATCAGGAACGGGGTACTAATTTTGGATGATCAGCTATGATCATGTTGAATGGCGGTGCTGACTCGAAGGGCCGAATGGCCTACTGCACCTATTTTCTATGTTCCTATGTAAGCTAACAGATAACTTACCTGTGAGAATCAGTTACAAAAAAACTGAGCAGAAAAGGATATAAAAATTATTGGTTATTAACAAGTTGCACACGAACACTGAATCGATAACAACGCAATGATGCTGTCTTCAAAATATCACTTCATGTACAAAAGGCAATTATAATTCCCTTGGTAGCGAGTTGTAAATCTTTCACATCAAAGAAGCAGTGTTCCAGTTTGCTGTTACTGATGAATTATTACTTAGTTATTTACTAGTGTTTGGTTATTTGAAGCTGAAAAATAACTGAGCGGACATTACTTTGCAATTTCATTCTCTATATCGTTCAATTGCTCACTAGCAGATGGTTTATGCGCCACCCTGTGCTGCATATCCTGACTGATGGATCACATCACTTAGTATGGGAGATCTCACTCACTACTGTCTTTGTGCCAACTAAATGACTGCAGAAGGATTACTGCCTCTGTTCAAAATCAGCAACTCATAGAAGTAATACCTCATCGGGTGCTTTTAGAAATGAAATAACAAATCTATGTAATCTTGTTACACTTGCATAACAGTATTTTAATACATTAGCTTCCCCTTCATCTCACCTATAACGTTACACTAATGTATTACCACCGAAAGTTAATATTACTATATCCTACCTTTATTAAATTTAACATTGAAATGCTTCAGCTAGCTCTTCCAAAAACACGTATTGTTGCCCGACAAGCCACTTCTAACCAAATTAGCCTATAAATAGCCAGCTGAGGATAACAGACATTGATCTTTTGGAAATGTAATCTGCATTAAAAAAAATCTTCACCAGCTGCAGATATTATTCTGAAATATTGGTGAGAGAAGATAATCGGATTGAGATAGTAATACCAATGTCCACATGCGTCCCAGTATTGAATCCCTTTCAATTGCTTATTTTAAACACATTAATTTAATTTCTCTAATTTATGGTTTCATGGGTAACAAATTTATTCAAACACTATACTTCAGTGATTCAAAGAATACAAATAATTTAGAAACTTCCAATATTGTTTTGCAGCTCTGTAGAACAAAAGGAGCCAAGAAAGCAGGAAGAGAAATAAGCACGCATTAAAAATACTGCGCAAATTTTATGTGGTGATTAAGGATATTAAGGGAGGAAACCCTTTAAGGTTGCCAACTCATTGGTGAAGCACACCACGATATGGGGTAGAGACTAGTACAAACCAGAGTACTGTGAACTTGGCTGACAATTCCTGAGACAAATCTTAGTAGCTCAGCAAACTGTGTTCCTGGGCTAGGGAGAGTAGCTGCTTCTAAATGTTCCCTGGTCACTTTATTTCCAAATGCCTGTCCATTTTGGGAACTGGTGTGTCTTTTATATTATGTGCATAAAGGCTCTACTGTTTTGATTCTTGTGACAAAGAATTGTTAACATTTATTGCCTGGGCCAACATGAAAATTGGTCATTTAAAAAGGGAATTAGGAAGTTATAAAATGATGCAACTTTAATTGTTTTCATATTCTACCTACTTGTATAGAACAAGCATCTTCATAATTTTGTTTTTTGTTTCTACTGACACAGATCCATAAGGAAGCAACATTTGGAAGAGGGGGTGGGATTGACTGCAGTGCGAGAGCAAGTTTAAGATTTCATGCACTTGGTCAAGGTCAGTGAACATTAGCAGATCTCATCTCTTAGCAACTGCACCACCAGACAGCACGCTGCTCTGTGCACCACACCATAATTTTTCTAATTAATCTTCAACACCCATGCCTCCCACTCTCACCTTCATATCACAATCTGGCACCTTTGCTGGGAGGATAGTTCTCCTGGCTGGGGTATCTAGAATCAGGGGTCATGATCTCAGGATAACGCATTCAGAATTGAAATGAGGAGAAATCTCTTAACTCAGAGGATGTTGAACCTGTGGGATTCACCATTGCAGAAGGCGGTGGAGGCCAAACCGCTGAATGTACTAAGGTGATAGATTTCTAGACCAAATAACATCGAAGGCTCTGGGGAAAGCAGATATATGTCATTGAAACAGAAGATCAGGTTTGATCCTGCTCAATGGCAGAGCAGGATAGAGAGGTCAGACGACGTATTCCTGCTCACTATGTTTCTATGTTATATACAGCTATTCAACCAATGCAGGCTCAACACACACATTGTAATACATTCCTAAAATTCTTGTACTCTTTCCTCAACCTTGCAGGATGACATATCAAAACTTCTGCCAGCAGCATCTGACCTGGACAGGAACGGTTCAATGGGCTGATGATGCTACTGTCCATTAGCTGAGCAGCCAGATTTAGCAATCTTACAACACACAGACAGGTGACTCTACAACTAATTCCCCTTATAACATTCTACTTCCACGTCAGGTCACAACGTCTTCTGATTTAAAAGATGCTGATGGTTTAAATATGGACCTCTTATTTCATTCCTCTCCTCACCAGTTGATCTGACAACTACAGCCATAGACCAGGATACCAGCCACATAGTTCAGATGTGGGATCAATTTCCACTCTGAAGCCAGGGCACAGGAGAAAGGCAATAAGGTTACACATAAGATTGTCTCTCAGTGGGGCTGGTGGGTAGCTCACAGACTTTTGATGTGAATAGAAACATTGGGGGCATTGTCAGGCCTGCTGAAAATCTGCATGGGCTGTGAAGATGCACATATAGAGACCTGCTGCAATAACCCACAGGGCTTTGCCAAGAGCTAGGAGTCAATCACTTCCATTGAAGTCGTGGCCAGCTCCACATTTGTATGTCCATTGCAGCACAAACAGTAGAAATAGAAAATTTGCAGGTTCCTATCTATGGAGGTTCAAACTCTGCTGCCCTGGCTAGAAGGATCAAAAAGCCTACTCCTATGCAAAGCACACTTCCAGCTACTCTGCACCAGGTAAGATCAGAGTACTATAGTTTAGTTTAGTTCAGCTTGGTTTTTTTGGAGACTTATGTTTAAAGAGGCATTTAAGGGCATCATTGTCTCCAGCAATCTTTCAACTTAGCAAGATTGCTAAATCACTGCCCTGAGAGAATGGCAGTGGAACTGTGGAGCACAAACCTGCAGCTCACTGTTCTGATTAAACCATTTGTAATGCCACCACTGTCACTCTATCAGTGCATGGCAACCAGGCCTCTTCAGAACTAAGAAGGGTCTCGACCCGAAACGTCGCCTATCTCCTTCGCTCCTTAGATGCTGCTGCACCCGCTGAGTTTCTCCAGCGTTTTGTATACCCCCCATGTGGTTTTCCCCTGCCTGTCGGAGTTTTATTTTCTCGGGGTGCGAGCTTTTTCTGAAGATTTGTTTCGACTGCCGATCTGTGAATTTTTTTTTTTAAATCGCCTGACGATTTCAGCGCTGGAGTAAAATATAAATTAGCTTCTAATGCCGTGAACGCCGACAACGGGGACGGATTTCACATATAGGACAGGTAAAGGAAAGCCGTTTATTTTACTTCGGAGTCACGTGAGTGACTTCGTGAAGACCCCGCCAGCACGCATGCGCGACATATCGTCGCGCGCATTTGCTCGACAAGCTGGGGGGGGGGGGACTGCGCTCTCTCCTCCAGCTCCTTCATAAGACCGGCAGGTAAGTGCTTACCTTTATTCCCACAGGATGGACAAGGGCAAGCGGAAGGCAACGCTCTCCAGCAGCCAACGGCCTATGTCCCCGGAGCTGCAAGCACCACCGGCAGCTTCGGGACGTGTCGTGGATGAGTCGGGCGCTCCCGCTACTTTAGCGCCCGACTCATCACCTGAATGGTTCACCGCACCGGAGCTGGAGACTGCTGATCCAGACTTCGAGCCCCCTTCCCCCAAGAAAAGAGGGGGAAAACAGGTACGTGGGAAGGAGCCTCGCTCATCGCCAGCGACCTCACCCCGAGTTCCAGCAGACCCAAGGGGACTGGGCCGGGGGACAGCTGCACTACAGGGGAGCCCTACACCTGTGCACCACCATGTACCACTGCCAGGGAGATCTGCCGTAGAGCAGTCTGGCAGATCTACTGCTGCGTCGAGCAGACCTGTAGGAGCAGGTGCTGCCGGCAAAACACCCCGTCAGGCTGCGGTCAAGGGCGGAGGTGGCAGCAGTAGATGGTCGGTCAGCTCAGCTCTGGGAGCGGCCGACCATGCGCCTCCACGCCGAATATTGGGCGACAGTGGAGGTAAGCCTGCACGGACTCCGGGGAGCCAGGTTCCGGGGGCCGGCGCCGATCCAACTCACCTGCCTTCGTATCAGACAGGTGGGCCGTCACAATCTGGAAGAAGACAGACTAGCGGAGAGTCCGTGCGGGAGTCGTATGATCCTACTTGGGCTGTAGGTCACGACAACCTGCCATTGGACCCTAGACAGCACCTTACGGAGGTGTGGTCCGATGGTGGAAGCCCCAGTGATATCGCAGGGCCTGGGGAAGTCGGCTTGTCCGCTGCACATAGCAGGGACGGTCGCATTGAGCGGTTGGAGCTCTTAGTGGAGCAACTCCTCCAGCGGGACAGAGACCGGGAAGAACGGGACTCGCGGGCATCCACAAGCCGCGCAAGGAGTCCTCTCAGTATCTCGTCTCCACCAGCCAGAAGTGCCAGCAGTTGCCGAGCCGCTGTATTTGAAGACGACCCGGGACAGCCAGTGACCGCTGAGCCAGAGCATGAGGAGGATATGCTGGACGTGGTGGGCAAGTTTGCCGCAACTACACAAACAGGGGAACCCCTGCACCACAAACTGGCGGGCACCATTGATTACCTGACTACTCACCAACTCCAGAGTCAGGTACTCAATGATACTATGGATAAAATAAAACCGCCCGAGAACCTCAGTGTGCCCCTGGTTAATGCTCAAATCTGGGGACACTTGAGTACGGCCACCAGGATGCAGGATGTCCGCCTCCAGCGTATCTTAAAGGTCCTCTCCACGGGCATAACGGCGTTTGCTAGGACCCTTGACGGGGATAATGTGTCCAGTAAACAACAAGATGCCCTGGCACTCCTATGCAACGCCCAGTATGAGATCAACTGCCTGCGTAAGAGCTCCATTAAGCCCACACTCAACCCCAAATTCGCGGGGTTGTGCCGTCCATCAACCGCTCCACCGCCTCATCAACTGTTGGAGATCTGTCCAAACAAGTGAAGGAACTAGACGAGGAGGCCAAAACAGCTGGCCTCATGAAACCTCCTACGACTAGACTTCACCCATACCACCGGCAACAACCACACACAAACTGGAAACCGCGGCTGCCGGACAGGACACAAAGGACCTATCCACCTCCCCAAACACAACGGCCTTTTTTAGGACAAGGCCAACAGCGGCCTGCATGGAAGATGCGGCCGCCATCCCGTCAACCTCCACAACGTCCACCCAAAACGCCATACGTGAGGAACCGTCGTTAACCATGGAGGTAAGGGGGCCTGGTTCCTCTCAGACCGTAGCATCCCCTCCTGCACAAATTGGTGGGCGATTGCGGGCTTTTTTGGGAATATGGAACACTATCACTACAGATGAGTTTATTTTACAAAGTGTTCAAGGCTATGTTATAGAATTCATTGGCGGTAAAAACCCCCCTACCCAGCATTCGCCTCATCGGAAATTTACACTATCCCAAAAAGAGGTGGAAGCAGGACATGCTGAAATTATACGGCTAGCAGCAAAAGGGGTGATTGGCAAGACAACGCACGAACCCCTTGAGTTTGTGTCCAACATTTTCACCAGAATTAAAAAAGATGGGGGGTGTTGGATTATAATAGACCTAACCGAGCTGAACACTTTTGTACAATTCAAAATGGATACCTTTGAAACAGCCAAGCAGATGCTTTACCCGGGGTACTTTATGGCATGCATCGGTTTAAAAGATGCATACTATACGGTGCCCATCACTGAATCTCACAGGAAATTTCTAAAATTTGTCTGGAAGGAACAATTATGGGAATACAAAGCATTGCCCAATGGAATCACCACAGCCCCTAGGCTGTTTACAAAATTAGTAAAACCTATATTGGCTCTTCTCCGACAACAAAATTACATGGTTATGGCATATTTAGATGATATCCTAATAGTGGGTCAGACCCTCCAATTGGCTACATGGGCAGTGGCTGCAACTAAGGCTCTATTCGAGAAACGGGGATTTGTAATCCATCCAGACAAGTCAAAATGGATTATTTGGGGTTCACCCTAGACACCAACTTAATGATGATTACCATTCCAACCAATAAAGCTATTGCTATAAAAGAAGAGTGCCACAGTCTTACTTGCGCCAGGGTACCGACCATCCGGCAAACGGCAAAAGTAATAGGGAAATTGGTAGCTACATTCCCAGCTGCACAATTCGGACCGCTACACTACCAAAATTTACAAAGAACGAAGATCACAGCATTAAAAGCAAATGCTGGGCACTTTGATCGACCATCCGGTTACCAACAAAGGCTAGAACCGAGCTACAATGGTGGATTGACAATATTAGTGAGTGTCACAGACCCATCATAGTAAGCAACCCATCTGTCGTGCTACAGACTGATGCAAGCGCACAAGGCTGGGGAGCAACTAATACTATGTCCAGTTGTGGTGGCAGATGGGACTCTCGTGAGTCTACCTTCCTTCAGTCACACGGGATAAACTATATAGAAATGCTAGGGGCATTTCATGGACTGCGGGCTTACTGTACTAACTCACGGGACTTACATGTCCGCCTCCAAATAGATAACACAACAGTGGTGGCTTACATCAATCATATGGGTGGTATCAGGTCGCTATCTTGTGATGAATTGGCAAACACAATTTGGCACTGGTGCATCGAGAGGAATATTTGGATTACAGCGACCTATTTGCCAGGGAAGCTTAATACAGTGGCGGACACCAGGTCATGAGTATTCAATGACAACATCGAGTGGATGTTGAACCCCCAAATTTTTGGAGACATTATAGCTCACTATGGGACACCAGATATTGACCTTTTTGCGTCCAGGTTGAACCATCAGATACCAACGTATGTGTCTTGGGAACCAGACCCTGGGGCAATAGCAATGGATGCGTTTTCTATCCATTGGGGGAAATGGTTTTGCTACGCATTTCCCCCATTCTGCCTCATCTGTCGGGTATTGCAGAAAATTAAACTGGATTCTGCAACTGGCATATTGATAATTCCCGACTGGCCTACACAGCCATGGTCGTTAAAATTTTGAAACAACCATGGATTTCGATTGGGAAACACCCCAAATTGATTACTCACCCCATTACGGGGGATAGTCATCCATGCCATGGTCACCTAAACTTGTTGGCCTGCAGGTTCTGAAAAGACCACTCATCAAGGCGGGCATCTCACCACGAGCCATGGAACTCATCTCAGCATCATGCCGAGAATCAACTCGGAAGCAGTACCTCATGCAGATCAGGAAGTGGGAGGCATTCTGTCCTTGTACCAACAAGACTTCCAACACGGCAACTATCCCTGATGTCCTGGAATTCCTAGCTGGCCTCCATTTCGATGCTGGCCTTAGCTACAGTGCCATCAACAGCGCCAGGAGTGCACTGTCCTCATACCTGGATATAGGTGTCGGCTCCAACCACCTGGTGTCTAAACTCATGAGGGGAGTGTTCAACACCAACCCTCCACGACCCAGATACACCTTCACCTGGGATGTAGGGATCGTTCTGACCCTACTGAGGAGCTGGGCTCCAATGAATGAGTTACCACTGAAACAGCTCACCCTCAAAGTGGTGATGCTGATGGCACTGACTACAGCCCAACGAGTCCAGACATTACAAAAGCTGCGGCTGGATAGCATGGTGGCCACCCCTGATCAAATAAATTTCTTTGTCCAGTATTTATTGAAGCAGCACAGGCCAGGGGTTCATGGGCTGCAGTTGGAGTTTCGGGCATACCCTGTAGATGCCACTCTCTGCATAGTCACCCATCTCCACCACTATATCGGAATTACAGGAGCCATCAGGAAGATGGAGCAGGGGCTCCTCATCAGCCACAAACCTCCGCATCATCGGGTGACTGTACAGACTATCGCCAGGTGTCTCAGGGTGGTGTTGGATGCAGCAGGAGTTGCTACTAACATTTTTAAATCTCATTCCACTAGGGCTGCATCCACATCAGCGGCGAGGGCCATGGAGGTGCCCATGGACCACATCCTCGCCACCGCGGGCTGGGCCAGTGAAGAAACCTTTCAAAGGTTCTACAATAAGCCACTGGTCGCCCCTGCGACATTCGCAGAAGCTGTGCTGGGAGCCACTCAGTGAATGTCTGTCCCCGAATCAGGGGTTATTTGTTTGTTATTATTTGATTAATAAATTGTATTACTATTTCAGCCAGTTTTGACTGAACTGCATTAACAGCCTTCCTCCATCAGAATTGCGGCAGTGTGATAGCATGGACGTTGTCCAGGGCGTGAAATCACAGAGCTTTGAAATCTTCACGAAGTCACTCACGTGACTCCGAAGTAAAATAGTAAGATTAAACGAGAACTTACCAAGTTTGAAGGTTGATCTTTATTTTACGAGGAGTCGCGGTGAGGGATTTCGTGCCCCCCGCTCCCACCCTCATTCATAAGGTCAACTCGGAAGTTCTACGTTCTTCATCTTACTATTTTCAGTCATGGTGCGTTCTGTGATTCCACACCGCTGCTTTGAAGGATGTCGCGCATGCGTGCTGGCGGGGTCTTCACGAAATCCCTCACCGCGACTCCTCGTAAAATAAAGATCAACCTTCAAACTTGGTAAGTTCTCGTTTAATCTTACTATTTTACATATAAACGTGCTTCTTAGGATGCCTTTAATCCAAATTTCATGTTGCGAAAAGGTGATTTAGGCCCCATACGAACCGGAAGTATTTTTCCTGCCAATATGGGGTTTAAATGCACCACAACCGCAACGTTCCAATTGATCGCGTTCCACAAAAACCCACTCGCAAGATGATTTAAATGGCCATTAATTTACGGGAATTAAACACTAAATTCCTTCCATTTGGCCTATAAATGAATGACAATGAGATTTAAAAATCATGTTATTTTGTGAATTCTTGTGTGAATGTTATTTGGACACTTAGGCTATTTAAAAATGTTAATATTTTCTTGAGAAATGGATAGATGTTTAGATCTAGTAATTGAATTTTGTAATTAGCTACAATTGGATAGCTAACTAATTATATGCTTTAATTTCAGGTCATCCAAGTAAGATTGTTTCATATTTGTTTCAGAATGCTTCAATATATAACTGACATTTTCTTTCAGTTCTCTTAATTTTTAAGAAAGTTATGGGCTTTTGACTGTCCTCGATCACAGCTTTTGTGTTAAGTGAATGGAAAAGCAATGGGGAGCAAGATGCTAATTTCCAAGTAAGAAAATGGCCATAACATTTTTAATACTGAAGATATGAATTTGAATTAGGTGACAAATTAAACTTCTTATTATGCTTTATCTGATGGGATAAATTGCAGACTTGATTTTTAAAATCTTAAAATTTTGTAACATTGCTACTTCTACTATTTTTATTTAGGCAAGGTACGTAGCCCTTGCTGGAAGGTCAGCAATTAATATTTATCACTAATAGTTCTTTGGACGATAATATGAAGCTGCCTTCATGAGCAGCTTGGCAACTGTTTGAGAAGATTCTTCTGCACTGCTCCTCGGTACAACCTTCCATGATTTGGATCTAGTGACGACTAAGAACGGCAACTCATACTTCTAAGTCAGGATGGTGCCTGACAAGGATGAAACCTTAACAAATGATGGTTCAACTTTGCATTTTGCGTTCCCAGGTGATAAATTGTACGGGTTTTCTGTGCATTTATGAGAAAATCATGAGGATTGTCAATAGCTCACAGTAGCCATTGAGTTAGTGGTGCACTGCAGCAAATAATAAGCGTGGTTGATAGGCACAACTATTCAACTAGACTGCTTTGTTTCACATTGTGCCAAGCTTCTTGAATGTGCTTGGAGCAGCACAGTCAAGTGGAGTAATCCCCTTTGCACACATGTACCACCTTGCAGATGATGGAAAGGCTTAGGTAAATGCCATCAGGAAATGCTTAGGTAAATGTCCAATATGTTGCTGACAATGGCAAATCCTCTAATACACTATTACAGTCACAAGGAAAGGTTCAGATTTATTACTTGATCCCTAAGATGTTGTTGGTGAGGGGACTGGTCGATAGCACTGCTGTTGTCGACAAGAAGAAATATTTAAAACCATGTTGGATATGGTTACTACTGCATACTTATATGGATCAAATATGGATCAATTTGCCATTTATCATCCCATTCAGAATTATGCAGCTGCACGACACAAACGGCCATATGGTCACACATGGAATGGGATCCTCTGCTAAACCTCCATTGCCTGAAGATCAGGTATGTCCATGGCGTTACTTGTAACTCCATGAATTTCACTAATTTAATGCTACTAATAACATAGAAACTGGTTGTCTTACCAAGTGCAATATATTACACTGGACCATATTTCTTCTATCAGTGATCCACTTACTTTCACACTTTACAGAACAATTTCAAACAACAGTTAAAATTATGCAAAATGTAAAAAAATGCATGTCATATGGTATAAAATGGAGATATCAAGCTATTACACAACAAATCTGCTCATCATTTGTGGTAGACTGGTTTAAAAAAATAATAGAGGTGTGTGTATTGATGGGAGTGGTAGAGTGGAACAAATTTCAGTATGGAAATAAAATAGTAATTATTTTTCTATTATGAGATCCACATTGATATTTATACCAATCATTATTTCAGAATGATGCCAATCTTTCCATGTTTGTCATACAGCGTGGAAACAGGCCCTTCGACTCAACTTGCCCACACCGACCAACATGTCCCATCTACACTAGTCCCACCTGCCTGCATTTGGCCCATATCACTGAACCTATCCATGTATTAGTCTAAATGTTTCTTAAACCTTGTGATAGTACCTGTTTGTGTTTAATGAAATAGCTTTGTAGCTGATTTATTAAATGATGAATCTGGTGTTCATCTGCATTACTTTAGACAAACATTAAATATATATACAAACATTAAACATTAAATGTGAAAATCCCCACTACATACTTGGAAAGAGATGAAGTAATTGCCTTCAGAAACACATTAATCAATGATGCTTTCTATGGTCTTATTTGCCACAAGTACCATCCTGCATGCAATGGCCTAGCAACATTGATTGAATCAAGCTTTAAGCCAACCTGTCTCTTCAAATGCTGATCATTATAGCTTTCTTTAGGTGT
Organism: Okamejei kenojei; assembly: GCA_035221665.1. Lineage (NCBI taxonomy): Eukaryota > Metazoa > Chordata > Chondrichthyes > Rajiformes > Rajidae > Okamejei > Okamejei kenojei. Next base: position 90,783,712 of record CM069133.1, read on the forward strand.
AATCTAAAAAACAAAGAAATGACGAGCAACGATGAAACGTCTTGCCAATAAAGTGCCTCAGATTGTCAGTGCTGGCAGGTGGCGGATGGTCGTGTTTACCACAAAATAAAATACTCTTTGTTTGCATGGAACAAATCACAGTACATGCCACACTGGGGCCAATCTTTGAAAACAGCTGGCATCCTTTGAGAAACGTATGCAAGCAAACACAGGGCTTCCTGTTTGTTCATTCAATCATCACACAACTATTTTCTATGTTTATGAGCAGTTCTTGAAGCAGCATAAATTAACACCTGACCATTGTCCCTTGTGCAATACATGGCTGAATTGAATAACATAACAAAATTAAGGTACGTAATTTAGCAATAATCAAATCATCCCAAGGGGCATGGTAGTCTTGGTATTGAATTAGCATTGGATTTATCAACATCCGAAGAAAACAATGGTGAACCTTGCCTTGAAACTACAAAGGAAAAGTTGCATAACTACATAAAATAATCAATGATTACATTATTGAATACCTTGCAACATACAAATTCAAATTAAATCTCAGATTCTGAGCATGAGCACATTAAAAAAAAACCATTGTCACAGGAAATTAGACATTTAAGAAAGGGCAGACATTTCTCCAATAGCAGGTGTGACATGAGGATGGTGTGTTGCCTCCGGAGGGTATCACTGAATCACTGCAGATCATTTTGGGGGGGGGGGGGGGGGGGGGGGGTGGGGGGGGGAGTGAACAGCCAGATGTTGAGGTCTATAGATCAAGCAGTGATGTAGGTGGAAAATGGAATAAAGTTCTGAAGACATCTCAGCGAGTCAGGGAAGAGATTAAGGAGCAGGATATGAAAAGGTAATGCTCACCATATTAACCTGGTGAGCATGGAAATGGGGGAATAGAATAGGTGAATGGATGGCTAGAGGGTCTGTATGTGAGGAAGAGCTTTAGCTTCACAGATCGTTGCCATCCAAAGAAGGTGGGATTGTAGTGATTGAGCAGTTTGCACCACAACAAGACCAGGAGTAATATTGTCATGGGTAGGTTTCCTAGTGAGGGAAGGTTTAAATGGAGTTGACAAGATGGTAAAAACCTGAGTATGAATTTAAACAAGGTTGGAAACAGAAGGCAGAAAATTAGTGAGAATTTGAAAAACATAGCAAACAGTGGTTGAGAAATAGACACAAATAAAATAATGCCTAAACGTAAGGATTTTAGGGATCAAGGCAGATGTGCAATGAAAGATGTGAAAATGTTTTCAGACAAGATGGGGGGAGATAGCAGAGTGGAGTGGCAATATTGGTTAAAGAAAATAACTGCTGCACGTGAGAATATTAGGAAGATTGTTAAACAAGGCGGTTACAAATGAATTAATTAATGCAAGAGTGGCAATGCTTTGGCAGCTGAAATAGATGGTGCGTTTGGTGGGGCAGAAAAGGTATAAATAGAATTTAACCCAGAGAAGTAGAAGGTAATGCATTAGAGGAGGTGCAACTGGCAAGGAAATATACAACAAATGGGAACTCACTGAAAAATGTGGACAATCACAGAACCTAGTTCTGCAAATCTATAAACTTGGCAGGACAGGGACTGAGTCACAGACTCCTACCACCCAACAAGTATTTTTCCCCTTTTCCTCTCTAATCGTTTTACTTATTATGTCTTTCCTTTGGATTTGGACCTCTTCTACTAAGCATTGAAGTAGAGGCCTGTTGTACGGCTTTCCTATTTCATATGTAGGCACCCATGATTTTATGCATGTTAATTAATTTTCTCCTCACCCTATGCGAAACAATCTGTGACACATCCTCTCAAAGGGGCAGGGACAGAAAGGTATTTAAAGTACTATTGAAAGAAGAGCTGTAATCGGCAGACTTGTGGACCAAGTCATGAAGGCTTGATTAAACCAGTTTTGCAAAGGACATATTGGATCAAATTTCCTTGTGTTGTACATTTCCTGATTTCTAAGAAATATACACATTTCCAATGATTTCTTGGTCAGGGTTTACAAGAACAACTGGAGCAAGAAAAATATTTTCTGGAAATCATATTGATGTCAAAATACTGTAAGACCTCCAATGTATCCTGTAACTTTGTTAACAGTTTGATGTGGTCAAAGATTTTCATTTAATAATAATTTAATGATATGTTTATTTTAGAAACATGCCACATAGCCAATATAATTCACACCAATGTAACATAATTCTGTACAAATCTACTTCTGCCAAGAACACTAATTACAGCAGAATAAAAGGAAGGAAAATTATCAAATTAATTGGTGGAGATTTGGTTGTTGCATAACATCAGGAATTGTAAAAGCGAGATGTTTTCAGATGACCACGTATTACCATTAAGTTCCAAGAACAATACTTTCTGTATTCCTGAGACATAATTCCGGGTAAAAATGAATAAATTAAATGATTCATTTACCACCTTCATAATAACAACTAAACAAATTCACTTAGTGCACCTAAAATAATCCGTAAGACCAGAAGATTCCGCAATGCATTCCTATTTTCAATCAATGGCAGCAACTTTATTTGAATGATCATTACTTCTTGAAAGACTGTGGCATCTGGAATCTAATAAATGTCTCTACAAAAAAAAATCCTTTTGGGAAAATGCACACAACATGCATTGCATGGTTCCATTTATTCTACAAGGCCAGATTACAAATGGCTGAGGTCATCCAAAAGAGCTACTTATAATGCAGAGAAATCATCCATAACCTCTCTCTCTCCAACATTTCCTGCCTCGCCTGTCTCCCTTACATTCACAAATGTGCATTGTTACCTCTCCATGCACAGTCTCAGCATCCAAGAGTAATTAGATTTACTTTGAGGAATCAATGCACTGCAGCTGCTATAGACCTTCAGTACTGCATGATGACGTTACATCCTTGCAGCAGAGAATAAAAGTAGAGTGCAAATAGTTAGCTGAGCTAGTTGCCTCTATAGTTAATCTGCTGACTGCAATGCTCTGCAACCAGACACCATCTCCCAGCATCATTTTATTTGGGGCTGACCTTGGAGGTTTCTGTGAGTGAACCTTAATCATCACATTTGCATGTACAGATCATCCACAGTATCGGTTATATCTGTAAATTAGTGAAATTAGCTAATTCTCCCATTATTTTCATGTGCAACACTACATTCTATTTGTTCAAATATGCTCGATATATTTCCATATTAAATTCAAATAATAAATGAATAAATAAACAAACTAATATTGTGTCCAAGAACATCATATCAATTCACTAAACACTGCACAAATATTCGAACATCACGTCATTTAAACTCCTTTGTTATTTCCTTAAAAATGGTGATATTCTACGTTCTACCTCAATTACAACATTCTACTCTCATTTTTTCTACCTTTCAATATACCCTAAATTGACCTCTTCCCCCACCTCTAATGCTGGAGAAACAATTAATCAAATCAATTAGAGGGTCATAGAGAAACACAGCATAGGAACAGATACTCTGCCCAACTGTGTCTGCATCAACAATCAAACACACATCTTTACTCTAAACTTAATCCATTTTATTCTTATTCCATTTCAATCAATTGACCTCTCCTCTCAGGTACTACCATACACCTGCATACAAGAGGCAATTTACAATGGCCAATTAAGCTACCGACTTCCTCCTCTTTGGATGTGAGAGGAAACCCACACAATCACAGGGATAATTGCACACAGAGAGCACCCAGGGGTCAGGATCAAAGCTGGGTCGCTACAGCCCTGAGGCAGAACTATACTAGCTGAGCCATTATGCTGCCCTTTATTTAAACTTGTGTTGCATAACATGATTTATTAAAAAATAATCCACACTTTAGGCACTGTGTCCTGCAATGTACACTGTATTCTTGCTCCTTACTTGCAATAAATAAGAAACTGGTTTGCTGTCTGCCAATTAGTCAAAAGATTTTGTACATAGTAGATTTTTAATTATGTTAAACATTAATTCTCGATTTAGTCTAAAAAGCCTCAACGATTAACATATGCTCATTTCAGCACTCATAGCAGTTATTTTAATAATTAATTTAAAAGAACTCATGGATCCCCCGTATTTGAGTAGCAAATTTTAAATAACCAAAGGTAACCCGTTACTGCGTAAAATATTATTAATTTAATCGATGATACATCTGATAAACACAAGTAAGCAATTTCATACAAAGGTATTCAGTGCTTATCCCTGTGATTATTCTTTGTCCTGTTAGTATGCTGTAGCTAATTAGCTACAGCATACTAACAGGACAAATAATAATCACGGGATAATTGCAGCTGATCCAGTCAGAGATCTGCTTTACCAAACGAGATTATTCTTCAGTCATAATGCAGGATTCTGCGGATAAAATCTCTTACCCTTACAATTTAAATATAGTGGGATTGGGATCATCTGTCCCAAAAGCATAAAGCGTTATGAAAAGCTGCTTTTCTAAATTAGACCTTTATTGTTGGCACGGATAACTCATCATTATATTGATCAGTATGTTTGACATAGTGTGGAATCTGATAATTACAAAACCCATTAAATACTATCAGGGAGATCCTTGAGCTTGCTAATCACATTTTAAATTTATTTAGATGTATAAATATTTGAAGATATGTCATTTCAGTCATATCCATTATTTCAATTAATACCCTTCAACAATGCCCTGCTAGCTGCCATCACCTTCCCTTGAGTGTTAAAGAAGGAACTGCAGATGCTGGAGAATCGAGGGTTACACAAAAAGCTGGAGAAACTCAGCGGGTGCAGCAGCATCTAAGGAGCGAAGGAGATAGGCGACGTTTCGGGTCGAGACCCTTCTTCAGACTGGTCAGGGATCAGGAAAACAGGAGATATAGACGGTGATGTGGAGAGATAAAGAACAATGAATGAAAGATATGCAAAAAAGTATCGATGATAAAGGGAACAAGCCATTGTAAGCTGTTTGTGGTGTGAAAATGAGAAGCTAGTGCGACTAGGGTGGGGAGGGAGATAGAGATAGAGGGAATGCCAGGGCCTGAGGGCTGAGGGAGAGGTGGGAAGGGGAGGAGACAGCAAGGGTTAACAGAATTGAGAAAATTCAATGTTCAAACCCAAAGGATTCAGACTCCCCAAGCGGAATATGAGGCGCTGTTCCTCCAACTTGCGGTGTTGATCACTCTGGCCGTGGAGGAGGCCCAGGACCGAGAGGTCGGATGCGGAATGGGAGGGGGAGTTGAAGTGCTGAGCCACCGGGAGGTCAGGTTGGTTTTTGCGGACCGAGCATAATGTATTGTATATATTTATCATGTGAATAAAGTATATTTTGAAATTAAAAAAAAAAAAAAAAAAACAAGGCGGTTCTCCGTCTCCGCCATACCGTGCCCCCCCTGTCCAGCAGCGGAAGGACTGATTTGTGGAAATTTGGGGGAAATAAATGTCTAAACTGTATTGATCTATTGTACAGCCTCCGAAAATGTCGGATGGATTTTCCGCAAGGTTAAGGCATTGTATATATTTATCATTTGAATAAAGTATATTTTGAAATTTTAAAAAAAAAAGGACCGAGCGGAGGTGTTCGTGAAACGATCGCCAAACCTCCGCTTGGTCTCACTGATATAGATCATCTGGCATCTGGAGCAGCGGATGCAGTAGATGAGGTTGGAGGAGGTGCAGGTGAACCTCTGTCGGACCTGGAAGGACTGCTTGGGTCCCTGAAAGGAGTGGAGGGGGGAGGTGAAGGGACAAGTGTTGCATTTCTTGCGGTTGCAAGGGAAAGTGCCCGGGGAAGGGGTAGAGCGGGAGGGGAGGGAAGAATTGACAAGGGAGTTGCGTAGGGAGCGGTCTTTGCGGAAGGCAGACAGGGGGGGAGATGGGAAGATGTGTCGGGTGGAGGGGTCACGTTGGAGGTGGCGAAACTGGTGGAGGACTATGTGTTGTATTTGCCGGCTTGTGGGGTGAAAGGTGAGGACCAGGGGGACTCTGTCCTGTTTGCGAGTGGGGGAATGGGGAGAGAGGGCAGTGTTGTGGGGTATGGAGGAGACCCTGGTGCGAGCCTCATCAATAGTGGGGGAGGGGAATCCCCGTTCTCTGAAGAATTGAACATTGAATTTTCTCAATTCTGTTAACCCTTGCTGTCTCCTCCCCTTCCCACCTCTCCCACAGCCCTCGGGCCCTAGCATTCCCTCTATCTCTATCTCCCTCCCCCACCCTAGTCGCACTAGCTTCTCATTTTCACACCACAAACAGCTTACAATGGCTTGTTCCCTTTATCATCGATACTTTTTTGCATATCTTTCATTCGTTGTTCTTTATCTCTCCACATCGCCGTCTATATCTCCCGTTTCCCTGATCCCTGACCAGTCTGAAGAAGGGCCTCGACCCGAAACGTCGCCTATCTCCTTCGCTCCTTAGATGCTGCTGCACCCGCTGAGTTTCTCCAGCTTTTTGTGTAACCTTCCTTTGAGTGGCTGAATTTATTCTTACATTGAACAACTTCCTCTTCAACTCCATTCACTTTCTCCAAATGAGAGGGGGAGCCATGAAAATGTCATGGGGTACGTGGAACAGCCCTCATTTCAGTCTTACTCAAGCATCATATCTCAAATCTTTTTCCAGTACAACGATCGCAGAAAATGAATAGGCCCTGGAGTGTTGTAGAACAGAGACAACTGCATGCACAGGAACACATTGCAGACATGGACAGAGAGTGATGGAGAAAGCATTTGGCACGCTTGTCTTCATTGGTCAGGGCTTTGAGTACAGGAGTTAGGAGATACACCATTGGGGTATTGTGTGAGTACTGGTTGCCCAGCTGAAGGAAGGATGTCATTTTGGAGGAAAGGATATAAGAAAAATTCACAAGGAGGTTATTTGACTATCCTAGATAGTCTAGAGCTTGAATTCACTAGAGCTTGAATTATAAGGAAGGTCTGGATAGGCTGGGTCTTTATACATTGAAGTGCAGGCGGCTGAGGAGTAACATGAAAAAATCATGAAGGGGCATGTGTAAGATGAATGGTCACAGTTTTTTTCCCACGTTGGGGAGTCTAAAACTAGAAGGCATAGATTTAAGGTAGAGACAAAATGCTGAAGTAACTCAGCGGGTCAGGCAGCATCTCTGGAGAGAAGGAATGGGTGACGTTTCGTGTAGAGACCTTTCTTCAGACTGATGTCAGGGGAGGGGGCGGGATAAAGATAGAATGTAGTCATGGACAGTGAGACTAGTAGGAGAACTGGGAAGGGGGAGGGGATAGAGAGTGAAAGCAAGGGCAATCTGAATGTAGAGAAGTCAATGTTCATACCGCTGAGGTGTGAATCCATAAAGTAAAATATGAGGTGCGGTTCCTCCAATTTGCACTGGGCCTCACTCTGACAATTGAGGAGGCCCAGGACAGAAAGGTCAGATTGGGAATGGGAGGGGAAGTTGAAGTGCTGAGCCACCGGGAGATCAGGTAGGTTAACACGGACTGAGCGGGGGTGTTCAGCGAAACGATCGCCGAGCCTGCGCTTGGTCTCGCCGATGTAGTAAAGTGGACACCTGGAACAACGGATACAGTAGATGAGGTTGGAGGAGGTGCAATCTTTCCTACACAGGCATAGATTTAAGGTGAGAGGGGAAATATTTGAAAGGGACTCGAGGGTCCTTTTTTCACACAGAGGGTGGTGGGTATATGAAATGAGCCACTAGAAGGAGCTGTGAGATGGCTACAATTACAATGTTTTACAGATATTTAGGCAGGAACAAGGGTGGAAAGGTTGTGAGGAATATGGGCCAAATGCAAGCAAATGGGACTTACTTGGATAGACAACTTGGTCAGGATGGGCAGGTTGGTCCAAAGAACTTGTTTTTGTGCTGCATAACTCCATAATTGTATTGGTGCTGCTTCCTACACTGGTACACTGAGATTTTGTTTCCTTTGCTGCCAATTTAATTTTGCTCCTACATTTATATGGTCAGATATGGACACTTCCTTGATGTCTTTATTGAAATCTTAGGAGATAGATTAGTGACTAATATTCATTATCAGGCCAGAATTCCACATCAATCTTGATACACCTTCTGCCACACTTTATTTTCTTTCTCAGTCATTTTTGCACTGAATTTCCATGAATATGGATCTCTTTGTTAGAAATCTTCTCTTTGTTATAAAATGGCTCCTCATCCAAAGTTGCTTGGGTCCTCAACCATGCCACCATTATTTCTTACATTTCTTTTCTCACTATTTCCCAACTACAGCAAGGACATGTCCTTGTCCTCACCATTTTCCACAACCAATGCAGGGCTGCCAACTCTCACGCATTGAGCGTGAGGCTCACGCACTTCACAAAATTCCCACGCTCTCACGCTGATCACAACATTTCTCACACTTAAAAATCTGCAGGTGCTGGAAGTTCAAAATAAAGCAAAAAATGTTTTAGAGGTGAGTAAAAACCATGAGGGGAATATAAGGTGAATGCATAGTCTTTTTCCCGGGATATGTGATTCAAGCAATCGAGGGGGATTGGTTTAAAGCAGGGCTGTCAAACTACCGGCCCGCCGGATGATTTTGGGGAAGAAAAAGGTAGTTTTGTTTCTCCCATGCAGATGGTGTGATAGGTGAGACACGACGGAGGTCCCAGCACCAACCCCCATCCACATTCCCCCCTGAGGCACGGCACATGTCTCCCACCCTCACCTACGGCGGCTCTATGTCCGTCGGCCTCTCTGTCCACACCGCATGGAGTTTTATCCCCGGCTAGGAGCCAGGAGCGGACCGGGTGAGTGGGGTCGTTGGTACCACCTCCAGAGCCGCGGGGATGAATCTCAGGCTAAGGCTCCATTCAGATGCCTGACCCCCGGGTCACTGACCCTCACCTCCCCCAGACCCCAGCTGGACAAGGAGCACCTGGGCCGCCCCACATTCCGGGGGGGGGGGGGGGGGGGGGGGGGGAGGGAATCGCCAAGTCTCTGCTCACTCCGGATGTTGTCGCCGCTTCACTGACACTGGCACACACAAGGGGATATGGGCCAAATGCGGATAAATGGGACATCTTGATCTGCATGAACAAGTTGGGATGAAGGGCCTGTTTCCATGCTGTAATACTATGACAAATTGTAGAAAGGGCGCAATTGCTCTGGAGAGGATCCAGGGGCGATTTGTGAAGATGTTGGCAGAGCTGGAATTTTTTTTTCATTTTGAAGAAAGATTTGGTAACTGGTATTGTATTCTCTGCAGCAACGGAGGTGAAGAAAAACCTTAGTTGAGGTGAATAATATTATGACAATAGGACCTGCTTTGCTTAACAAATAGTGTACGAAGGAATTGCAGAAGCTTGTTTAAACTGAAGATAGACACTAAAAACTAAGAAAACTCAGCAGGACAGGCAGCATCTCTGGAGAGAAAGAATGGGTGATGTTTTGGGTCAAGACCTTCAGCCTGAAGAGGTTGAAAACCAGCCATAAAATACAATGACTGGTCATGTGTGTTATCCAACTAAGGGCAGAAATCAGAATCATGTGTTCATCTTTATTCAAGTGACACCATAATAAATATATTGCAGAAAAAATAATTTAATGGGGTGGCACGGTGATGCAGTGGTAGAGTTGCTGCCTCACTACCACATGGGTTTTCTCTGGATATTCTGGTTTCTCCCATATCCGAAAGAAGTGCAGGTTTGTAGGTTAATTGTCTTCTGTAAATTGTCCCTGGCGTGATGGATGGAACTGGTGTATGATAGATTGCTGGTTGGTGTGGACTTGGTGGGCTGAAGGGCCTGTTTCCATATATATTTTTACATATACATATTAATTTCATTGAACCATATATGATTGAATATGTGACATTATTTTAATCTTGTTTCTATATTCAACGGGTAAGGTTGATTGATTTAGTTGTGCAGAACAGTGATAGAAGTCCAACATTTGCTTTGTTTCTCTGTGTTTTTCTCCATATATATATGCATAACAGCATGAATATAATCTGATTTCCATACATGAATGTAGTCATTCATGTGTTGCACCTGTTGATCAGAGCCTGACTCTATTGTGGAATGTAATTAGGAATGTGATTTAGCCTAACCTTATTCATATCTAATCCAATTTAAAGCATAAATGTTGCATTCAAGTGAAAATTAAAAGGGTCGCTACAGTATGCACCAGATTGCACAATTTCAAAATTGTGAAAATTGCTGAAAAATGCAAAAGCTCCCTCACACACCCTCCCCCCCTCAGTCGCTACGCCCCCTCGCAATTTCTCAGTCTCAACTCTCACCCAATGTTGGCAGCCCTGCAATGGTTCATCGTCCATAATATATGCCACTTTCAATGTGATCCAGAAACATTTTCCTCTCCCTTTTCAGTATTCTTAAGAAACCTTTCCCACCACAACTCCCTGGCTAACACCATCATCTCCACCAACTACTCCCTTTCTCATGTAAACCCTGTTTCAACAAGGCCCCTTGCGAGCTCAAGGGGCGTCACCTCATCATCTGTCTGGGCATGTTCCATCCCCTGGGACTCATTAATGAATTCAACAATTGCAGATAATCAGCCTTTCCTGTTTGTGTCAGTTCCGATGCCTGGAAATTCACCTGCAACAATAAATCTTTTTTTCCCTCTGTTGATGCTATCCAAGCTCAAATATTTCCAGTTCCCCTTTATTTCAGCTTTCCAGGAAATTGTGTGCTCCAAATCTCATCGTTGTAGCATTCTTTGCCCTTTTCTCTAACTACTTTAATTAGTCTTCTGTTTACTCTCTGCCAGACAGGTCCGCTGTTTTTATATGAAGTGGCAGTGCATTATAGTTGACAGAACAATGACGAATGCTAGGACATCTAGTGAGCAAAAAATATTTTTGATTTAAAATGTCGCTAAATACTCTAATTTATGCAAAGCGTCTTGTTTGCTAATTGACAAATATGTTGGATTAAATTCATTTTAGGCAAATGTGCAAATCTTAGAAGACAAGGTTCTGAATGGATTCTAAGCCTGATGACATTGAACAATTTCTTTTCCCTCACAATGTGCTGAGTCATGTAGAAAATTATGGTGAAACATCCCTGCACAACATTAAATCAACTTTTCAGCACAAATTAGAATTCTGGGAAGATTTACCTCTGAAACTGCAAATCTTCGCAAAAAAAAATTACGATGATTTACATATACAAGTGGATATAACCTCAGCTGCAGTTGCAGTCTTGTAACAATTTCTTATTTTGAACTTTTTTTCGTCATCCATCACAGTGAGGAATGTGGGGGATTACTGTGATGGATGTTTATGTTAAAGTGTATTTTGTGTGTTCTGTTGCTTTTACTGGTATGACTGTATGGCAAATTAAATTCCTTGTATGTTGCAAAACATACTTGGCTAATAAAGTATTATGATGATTACGATTAATGTATTGCAATAACTCATCCAATAGCAACTAAATTAGGTAACTAATAACATGTCTTGCTTATAGAAAATATGAAAGTAACCTTCAGGGCTTTAAGTACAGTAATGATGGACTAGTGATTGATTCAAAGGGAGCTATGCAATGTTCAAGATAGACAGAAACTTTAGATTCAATTATAAGGATTATTTCTATAATTTACAATCTGATTGATGTTCCTTTTCTAACTGTTCAGAACAGTTTTGGACTTAAAGACTTAAAGGTTATTTATTAGGGCCACAGGAAGCTGATCAGAATTATATGAATGAAATGATGCTGCGTGATTGCCACCATAATCGTGTACTTTCTGTACAGTCAATATCTGAAGTTCCAGCAGAAAAAAACAGCATAAAGCATATTGTGACTGGTTTGTATTAGATCCTAGAAAACTGTTTCCTCGTTGTTAATCGCCCATTATTCTTTGGGCAAATTGCACGAGTTTCCACTACCAGAGTAGACCTTCTCGAGACAAAATGGAGTAATAAGATTTGAGGTCCATGAAGTAGTGGCTCACATCTCCTTCCTGCTCCTGGAGTACAATCACATTGGATTTGGCTCAGCATAAAGAATTAGCAATTCCAAATATTACCTGACATTCATTGTGATGGTTAAACACAGGTTCCTATCATTGACACATCACTTTTCCAGTTGCTAGATTACAACCTTAAAGAATCAAATTCAAAATTAAAAGTTAATAGATTTTAAATATTAACTTTCTTTCTCCACAGCTGATTAATTATGTGTTAAGATGTTTTTGTCTTTATATTAAAACAATTGCAAGGATACAACTTCTGTGATTTTATGATCCTCCAGCAACCACTAACCAGTTAACCATATAACCATATAACCATATAACAATTACAGCACGGAAACAGGCCCTCTCGGCCCTTCCAGTCCGTGCCGACCATTTGTTTTCCCCTAGTCCCATCTACCTGCACTCAGACCATACCCCTCCATTCCCTTCACGTCCACATACCTATCCACTTTACTTTTAAATGTTAAAATCGATCCTGCCTCCACCACTTCTGCTGGAAGCTCATTCCACACAGCCACCACCCTCTGAGTAAAGAAGTTTCCCCTCACGTTACCCCTAAACTTCTGTCCCTTAATTCTCATGTCATGCCCTCTTGTTTGAATCTTCCCTACCCTCAATGGGAAAAGCTTATCCACGTCAACTCTGTCTATCCCTTTCATCATTTTAAAGACCTCAATCAAGTCCCCCCTTAACCTTCTGCGCTCCAAAGAATAAAGACCTAACTTGTTCGAATTTAATTTGCAGTTAATTTGCTTCAATCCTGTGTTCTTCTGTCCAATTTTAGACATTTCCTATTTTCCCCAAACAAAAGGCTCAACTTTGAAGAGCTGCAAGAATATGCAGAAGAATCACCGACTCACTCTTATATGGGGGCTGCATACCATTTCCACACATTCAATAACCATCATTTAACCAGCCACTTTTTATTTTATATATTTTTTCACATTTATCTTGCTTATGTGCAGGAGGTAATCATGCTTGAAAGTGGAAGGAAAAAGAGAAAACAATAAAGAAAGTGGATGCAAGGAATCAATACAGCCAGCCACATGTCAGTATCAGCAGTAGCTTCAGTTGTTTTTGATAGACAACTTATTGGGTCACCGTCAAATTGTGTTACTTGACCTCAGGTTACTTGAACTTTTCCTCAGCTTGCTTGTGACATAATTCTCGCGCCATCAGAGGAGTCTCATATATTGAGCGAATGTTTATTAATGCAGAATGACCAAATTAATTTCTTATTCAATGAAAATAGAATGCATTACTTATGTTTCATGCTTCTTTTCTAGTGATCTTAACCCTCAAGAGAATTGTTTTCAGAGCAAAGCTTTCTGAATGTTGTCCATTAGTGCAGTCACTAAGTTGCCATGCTAAGCACAATGTGCAAGTGGAAGCTTCCATGTTAGTGCCCACAAACCATTTGTGGATTTCCTTGCTCGTCAGCCTCTCAAGACTGCAGATCATCATGCAATGGATGATAATTTGAGAGACATTTGCCAGAGATGAAGCTTCCAGGCTGGAGATTCTCGACAAGTTAAATCTCCCATGGATAGATTGGAAAGGGCACCTCTTCTGCCCAGCCATGCCATTAGTTCTGCTGCCTTGCTGGTGAAGCACATAGAAACTTAGAAAATAGGTGCAGGAGTAGGCCATTCGGCTCTTCGAGCCAGCACCGCCATTCAATATGATCATGGCTGATCATCCAAAATCAATGCCCCATTCCTGCTTTCTCCCCATATCCCTGGATTCCTTTAGCCTAGGGGTTGGCAACCTACGGCCCCCGGGCCGAATGCAGCCCGTAACCTGAAATCATCAGGGCCGCAGGCGTTTTTTTCCTGTATTTGTCCGGCCCGCCGACTGCCCTCTTCTCCGGTGCCTCCTGGGCTGAGGCCGCGGCGCCCAGGTACGGGGACGCAAGGAGGCCTGTGCTGGCGGCCGCAATGGCGGAGCTGCACCGAGCTACTGAGGAGCATCGAGCTCTGGCTGCACCGCATCCTGTGCAAAGCCGCCGTTACAGCCGTGCATCTTCCGTGTCTGGGCTTCACTGTTGGGATCGGAGGTAGACGAAAAAGCTGGAGAAACTCAGCGGGTGAGGCAGCATCTATGGAGCGAAGGAATAGGCACCCCTCTTCAGAAGCGGCTGACGCTGCTCTGAGACCAGTCTGAAGAAGGGTCTTGACCCGAAATGTCGCCTATTCCTTCGCTCCATATACGCTGCCTCACCCGCTGAGTTTCTCCAGCATTTTTGTCCACCTTCAATTTTTGCAGCATCTGCAATTCTTCCTTAAACACACTGTCGGGATCGGGGTTGTCAACAGGCTGGGGACGAGTGAGTATGAGTGTTTGAGCCACCGCCTTCTGGACAGAGCCAAGGCAATGGTCCGTAGGTGCGCCATGTTCATGAACGCCCGTAACCATCATAGGCCATAACTAGAGGCCAGTGCTCCAGGTGGCATCCTCAAAGGGGCGGGATCTATATGAACACGTGATTTGATGCCTGCCATCCGCGGCGGGATGGGGGTGGGATCCATGTGTACAATATAAAAAAAAAAATAGAGAGAGTACAGAGGAGATTTACTAGAATGTTGCCAGGGTTCCAGCAACTATGTTACAGAGAAAGGTTGAACAAGTTAGGTCTTTATTCTTTGGAGCGCAGAAGGTTAAGGGGGGACTTGATTGAGGTCTTTAAAATGATGAAAGGGATAGACAGAGTTGACGTGGATACGTTTTTCCCATTGAGGGTAGGGAAGATTCAAACAAGAGGGCATGACATGAGAATTAAGCGACAGAAGTTTCGGGGTAACGTGAGGGGGAACTTCTTTACTCAGAGGGTGGTGGCTGTGTGGAATGAGCTTCCAGCAGAAGTGGTGGAGGCAGGATCGATTTTAACATTTAAAAGTAAAGTGGATAGGTATATGGACGTGAAGGGAATGGAGGGGTATGGTCTGAGTGCAGGTAGATGGCACTAGGGGAAAACAAATGGTCGGCACGGACTGGAAGGGCCGAGAGGGCCTGTTTCCGTGCTGTAATTGTTATATGGTTATATGGTTATATGTGATAGTTGTGGCCTGCCATCTACTCACAGACATGCGTCCTGGCCCCTATGCAGAACAAGGTTGCTGACCCCTGCTTTAGCCCTAAGAGCTAAATCTAACTCTCTCTTGAAAACATCCAGTGAATTGGCCTCCACTGCCTTCTGTGGCAGAGAATTCCGCAGATTTACAGCTCTCTGGGTGAAAAGGTTTTTCCTCATCTCAGTCCTATGACAATGAGGTTGTACATAATGGCTGAAAATGGAGAGAACTGATATCCTATGGATAACAACGACAAGACGCCAAACCTTCCCCTAATTGTGTACGGCCAAGTTGCCCGTGCAGTTATTGGAGGACTAAAATGACACCATTTCTTCCGGGACCTGGGTGCAAGGCACAAGAAATACATCAGACTCAAACGATTCTTTGACACCACGCTCAACTAATTAGTATAAACCCATTGATTGTGTAACATACAGGGAATGTCAGGCTTGGAATGCAAAGACTGCTTTCCATTTAGGTAAATTTGACCAAGTTAAACCACATAGCCAAAATCCTATATTTAATTATTGAGCTGCATAAGGTCCATAGTAAGGGAACAGATTATTTTGTTTATGTTGGTATATATTCTCCTTCTCACCCCACTATATCTTTCTCATAAGTGTTCACCTTACAGACTCCGAAGGTCTACAATTTATCTTGTATTATCTGCTTCTTGTGGTAATATGTTCTGCATTTTGTCAATTTTAATAGAATGGATTGATCAAAAGATGATTAATACGCTGAATTGTAGTTGTGTTCCTTGGGGTATTACCATGACTGTTTGCTACTTTATCTACGTAATTGGAAAACACCATGCAGGCAGGGTGTTTTTTTAGCTTATAGATGTCAGCCGGTAAAAGAAGTTTATGAAATAGAAAGGATCTGAAGGAAGTCCAGTTTACTGGACCAAATGCAAACTTATGCTAGAAATACTCAACAGATGATCTCCCTCCACTGATGTTTCAGATACATGATTGTTTATCAGGTTTCTTCCCACTGATCTGGAAGTAAAACCAAACTATGAAGGGTTTTCATGGTATGGGATCTGTGAAACTATGGGATCACGGGGACATGGCTCCAGGGTGATCAAGGCTGGGAGCTGAACATCCAGGACTATTCAATATTCAGGAGGGATAGATAGAAAGGAAAAGGAGGTGGGGTAGCATTGCTGGTTAGAGAGGAGATTAATGCAATAGAAAGGTAGGAAGCTTGGAGGATGTGGAATCGATATGGGTAGAGGTGCGAAACACTAAGGGGCATAAAACGCCAGTGGGAGTGTACAGGCCACCTAACAGTAGTAGTGGAGTTGGGGATGGCATCAAACAGGAAATTAGAAATGCGTGCAACAAAGCTAAAACAGTTATAATGGGTGACTTCAATCTACATATAGATTGGGTGAATCAAATTGGCAGGGGTGCTGAGGAAGAGGATTTATTGGAATGTATGCGGGTTAGTTTTCTAAACCAACACATAGAGAAACCAACGAGAGAACAGGCTATTCTAGACTGGGTATTGAGTAATGATGAAGGGTTAGTTAGCAGTCTTGTTGTGCGTGGCCCCTTGGGCAAGAATGACCATAATATGGTTGAATTCTTCATTAGGATGGAGAGTGACATAATTAATTCAGAAACAAGGGTTCTGAACTTAAAGAAAGGTAACTTTGAGGGTATGATAGACTGGCAATTGATTCTTATAGGGTTGACGGTGGATAGGCAATGGAAGGCATTTAAAGACTGCATGGATGAACTACAACAATTGTTCATCCCAGTTTGGCAAAAGAATAAATCAGGGAAGGTAGTGCATCCATGGATAACAAGGGAAATCAGGGATAGTATCAAAACAAAAGATGAAGCATACAAATTAGCCAGAAAAAGCAGCCTACCAGAGGACTGGGAGAAATTCAGAGTCCAGCAGAGGAGGACAAAGGGCTTAATTAGGAAAGGGAAAATAGATTATGAAAGAAAACTGGCAGGGAACATGAAAACTGACTGCAAAAGTTTTTATAGATATGCGAAGAAAAAAAGAATAGTTAAAACAAATGTAGGTCCCTTGCAGTCAGAAACAGGTGAATTTATCATGGGGAACAAGGACATGGCAGACCAATTGAATAACTACTTTGGTTCTGTCTTCACTAAGGAAGTCATAAATAATCTGCCGGAAATAGCAGGGGCCGAGGGTCAAATGAGATGGAGGAACTGAGTGAAATCCAGGTTAGCCGGGAAGTGGTGTTAGGTAAATTAAATGGATTAAAGGCCGATAAATCCCCAGGGCCAGATAGGCTGCATCCCAGAAATAGCCCCAGAAATAGTGGATGTATTAGTAATAATTTTTCAAAACTCTTTAGATTCTGGAGTAGTTCCTGAGGATTGGAGGGTAGCTAATGTAACCCCACTTTTTAAAAAGGGGGGGAGAGAGAAAACAGGGAATTACAGACCAGTTAGTCTAACATCGGGAGTGGGGAAACTGCTAGAGTCAGTTATTAAAGATGGGATAGCGGCACATTTGGACAGTGGTGAAATCATTGGACAAAGTCAGCATGGATTTATGAAAAGCAAACCATGTCTGACGAATCTTATAGAATTTTTCGAGGATGTAACTAGTAAAGTGGATAAGGGAGAACCAGTGGATGTGTTATATCTGGACTTTCAGAAGGCTTTCGACAAGGTCCTACATAAGAGATTAGTATACAAACTTAAAGCACACGGTATTGGGGGTTCAGTATTGATATGGATAGAGAACTGGTTGGCAGACAGGAAGCAAAGAGTCGGAGTAAACGGATCCTTTTTAGAATGGCAGGCAGTGACTAGTGGGGTACCGTAAGGCTCAGTGCTGGGACCCCAGCTATTTACAATATATATTAATGATTTGGACGAGGGAATAGAATGCAACATCTCCAAGTTTGTGGATAACACGAAGCTGGGGGGCAGAGTTAGCTGTGAGGAGGATGCTAGGAGGCTGCAGGATGACTTGGATAGGCTGGGTGAGTGGGCAAGTGCATGGCACATGCAGTATAATGTGGATAAATGTGAGGTTGGTGGCAAAAACAGGAAAGTAGACTAATGTTTGAATGGTGGCCGATTAGGAAAAGGGGAGATGCAACGAGACCTGGGTGTCATGGTACACCAGTCATTGAAGGTAGGCATGCAGGTGCAGCAGGCGGTGAAGAAAGCGAATAGTATGTTAGCATTCATAGCAAAAGGATTTGAGTATAGGAGCAGGGAGGTTCTACTACAGTTGTACAGGGTCTTGGTGAGACCACACCTGGAGTATTGCATACAGTTTTTGTCTCCAAATCTGAGGAAAGTCATTCTTGCCATAGAGGGAGTACAGAGAAGGTTCACCAGACTGATTCCTGGGATGTCAGGACTTTCATATGAAGAAAGACTGGATAGACTCAGCTTGTACTCGCTAGAATTTAAAAGATTGAGAGGGGATCTTATAGAAACTTACAAAATTCTTAAGGGGTTGGACAGGCTAGATGCAGGAAGATTATTCCCGATGTTGGGGAAGTCCAGAACAAGGGGTCACAGTTTAAGGATAAGGGGGATATCTTTTAAGACCGTGATGAGAAGAGCATTTTTCACACAGAGAGTGGTGAGTCTCTGGAATTCTCTGTCAGAGAAGGTAGTTGTGGCCAGTTTATTGGCTGTATTTAAGAGGGAGTTAGATGTGGCCCTTGTGGCTAGAGGGATCAGGGGGTATGGAGAGAAGGCAGGTACGGGATACTGAGTTGGATGATCAGCCATGATCGTATTGAATGGCGTTGCAGGCTCGAAGGGTCGAATGGCCTACTCCTGCACCTATTTCCTATGGTTCTATGTTTTATAGGGAACAAAATATATTAGAAAACAGTTGGAGAATGTCCTTCGCAAGACTTTGTAGTCAAAGGGCTCGGCTCAATGAAGGGGTCGCATAAGATGATACCTCCATTGTCGTCATAGAAATGGTGCAATTACTGGCTGCATTATAGGCTTCTTAGCTTGCCTAATAATGTGATGTACCTCATTCAATTTGTCAAAGCAGCAGCATGTTACATTTGACAATGAAGAACAAGTCTTCCACCATCATTGCACTGTGCTGCAAGAATGGATAAAAATGGCTAAAACTTATTTCTTAAAAATCAGAATATTTGTAAAGTTGTTTTATGCAAAACTGTACATGTAGGTTGGATGTCTGACGGAATATTTCATGATGTCACTAGACTGGTTACAGGGATAATGTCTTTGCTTCACAAGGTGAGATTGTGAGGCTAGATGGATATTCTTCAGCATTCAGGAGAATGAGAAGGGATCTCTTTGAAACTTACAAAATTCTTGCAGCGCTTTGCAGGTTAGATGAAGGGAGAGCTTCCCATGGACGATTCATCTTGAAACAGTGGTTTCAAGATTTCGGAATATGAGATAGGACATTTAGGAAATAAATAAAGTGACTCATTCACTCAGTGGGTGGTGAATGTTTTCTATCTTAAAATCTTAAAAACCGCGCGTGCGAAGATGGATCTCTTCTCCTGCCGTTCAGCGCTGCCCAGATTAGTCTCTGCCCCTGTTACTCACCGGGATGGTCCACCCCTTCCTGCACCATCGCGTCTTTACTGGAGTTGAGGATGGCCGGCGGAGGTTTCCAACCGGACACAATTTTCGGAGGGACCCGAAGTAGCCCAACCCCGAGCAGCCCAGCCCAGAGCAGCCCAGTGTTGGAGACCCAGCCCAGCGTCGAGCAGCCCAGAGTCGAGCAGCCCAGAGTCGGAGACCCAGCCAAGCCCAGAGTCGGAGATGTCGCTGATGTCGCCAAATGGAAAGTGGGGTCTCTGATCCCGACGGAGAACGACCAGCGACCAGCGCCCGCTGTGAGTCCCCATTGCACCATCAATTCCAGCCGCTACCCTTCTGGTCCCCCTCGCTGGCTCCTCCTCCCCCTCCCCCTCCCCCATGATTCCCCCCTCTCGCCCATGGCTCTTCCCCGTCCTTTCTCCGAGCTCCCTCCCCCTCTCCCCCCCGCCCACACACCGCTCTCCCCCTTCCCCCGCCCACACACCCCTCTCCCCCCACAACACCCCCCCCACACACACATACCTCTACATCCACAACTCCCCCCCTGCACACACCCCCCTCCCCCACAACTCCCCCCTTCCCCCACCAACATCCCCACCCTCACAACCACCCCCGCCCCCCTCAACCCCCCGTCATCACAACCCCTCCCCCCACACACACACACACCTCCCCCCACCCACACACACCTCCCCCACCATAACACCCCTGCCCACACAACCCCTTCCCCGCACAATCCCCCGCCCACTCCCCCCCCACCACACACCCCACCTCCCTCCCCCCCTCCCCTCCCACACATGAAGAGGAGGGGCAGTTAGGTGCTGTAGGTGTGTGGTGGAATATTGCGGTGGGGGAGCGGTTTGCATTGGGGGAACGGGTGAGTGGTGAAATACTGCATTGGGGAATGGGTTGCGTTGGGGAACTAGGCGTCCCGTGTGACTGGGACCCAACGGGTCCCACTTCGTCTAGTGGATACATAAGAACATAAGAAGCAGGTTTGTGAGTGAGCCCATTGACCCATCAAGTCTGCTCTGCCTTCAAGATTTTTAGGGTATAGGCCAACTCAGTCAACCATTTTTGGAAATCACATCCTAAATGAGCCCTCTTCCTAAAGTCAGCAATTGCAGCCTGTTTGCAGAGGCTCACAATCTGCTGGATAGTGCAGGTTGCTGCTATGTTTTTACATGTCTTTGAAACCTCAGTTATCCGTGTTTTCTCTCCTTCAGAAATACACAGAAATGGAGAAGTTCACATGAGGAGGTCACCATGGAACAATTAACAGGCTTGACCAAAAATGGTTTTGTCCTAAAATTGCCAATATGGTACCTGACCAGATCAGAAAGAAACACAATGTACCAAATCCTTTACCAGATTCAGGCTGAGATCTTTAAAAGCTCCATGACAGACCAACATACGAACAGATTGATGCAATAGTGACATCTTCAGTCAGCCCTGCCCACTTCAAAGCTACAAATCAATCATCGAAGCATAAACAGCTTAGTTCAAATCACACCCTCAGACATGTTACAGTCCAAAATAATACCTGCTACCTGCAAAAAACCAAAAAAAAACCTGATGGAATTGACCTTCCCATTTTTATATTTTATGGAGAAACACATCTGGAAATGCTTTTCGTGAATGTCACCACGACATATAACTTGACCAATATATTTGACCAAATATGGAGAAATCTCAGGAAACACAGAGGTGGTGCATACATGGACTGAGCTGCCAGAGGAAGTGATAGAGGTGGGTACAATTACATTTAAAGACACTTATACAGGTACATGGATGGGAAACGTTTGGAGAGATATGGGGAAATGGGACAGGTACAGGCAAGTGGGACTAACTCAGCAGGTAACTTGGTCGGCATGGATGAGTTGGGCTGGAGAGCTTGTTTCTATCCTGTTTCGCTCGATGACTAACTCCGAAAGGGAAGACTCTCCTGGTTCCAAATTTTGGCAATTTTTACTGAACTTATTGTATTCCTCCAGATGGGCTGTGGGTGAGAGATGGGTTGAATCTATCTCATTTCAACTTAGCAAATCGGGAATTTTCCTGACGCAAGGTCTCAGCCCGAAATATCCTATCACCCAAAGTTGCTACTCAGCCCACTGAATTCCTCCACAGCTTGCTTTTTGCTCCAATAAATGAATATACCCTTCTTTAGCCAAGTGTTTAGCCAGGTATGAAACATTTAGACAGGTAATTGGATAGGATAGGTTTTGAGGGATATGAGCCAAACGCAGGCAGGTGGACCAGTGTAGGTGGGACATTTTGTTTGGTGTGGTTAAGTTGAGCCGGAGGGCCTGTTTCCACGCTGTATGACTCTATGCCTTTGGGTATAGGGCATGACCACAGGGATAAATTAAACAACAGGGCCGTTCTCACTATGTCCATCCAAATCGGATCCTTCAGCAGTTTCTAGATCTTTGAATCAAGATCTTTATTTTTTCTTAATAAGAAATTAAATCATATCTGCACAAAGCTGTTTTCTCAAACAGCAACTCAATTTGTTTTTCTCTCTCCCTCTGACTGCACACAGACAGAGACACACCTGCCTCCTCTAATTTCTCTGCAATATGTCATGGCACACAGCCTGCTGAATTAGAAACAAATCATCAGCAACTCCCTGGAGGAAACCCTGATGACCAAATCCTTCCAGTAGCAGGAGGAATGATAAAAGATAAATGAAACACTAAGTTAGCACAAAAGTAGCATCTTGTGCTAAACTCACTACATCTACATTGCTCAGAAACATGCACTAAGGCACCATAACTTTACAGTAATTGTGCTATCCTAAAGGATAATTGCGGAAGAGGAAGAAAGCCTGTGTGCCCTTCTGCTGCTGCAGTGCTCCCAGTGCTGAATTTAATGCAGTCAGCAGCACTTTGAAATAGAACATCTGTGACCTTGGTTATGCTGCAGGGAGATGCAAGCTGGATGATCCTTGCCAACTCCTGCTGTTGCCTGAAAACAGCCTGTGGATTAAGTTGAATGTTGTCACTTTTATTCGTATTATCAGCATTGTGTTGCTATTGCTTTGTGGTTTCCCGTTTGGATATTCTAATTCATCAAGGGCAATGTGATTTTCAGCTGTGCAAACACCTTCTGCTGCCCAGTCTGCTCTCCGTGTCTGCCTCTCAGTTTACAGACATTTCCTTCACCCTGTCTAATCTGCTCACCTTGCAACGCTCTTCCACACTCCAGTCCATTGATATAATCTTCTTTACTTCGGCCTTCTTCAAGTTTCTCTGAACATCTTTCCTGGCAGCTTATTTCTATGCATTTCATTGAACTCTGGAATACTAGGCCCAATCTAATCTGATTCACTCTGCTGCCTGGGTTCATTGTCTGCCCACACTGACCTTGACCAGATATAGCCAACTTACTGCATTGAGGAGAGATCCAGTGAGGTGGGCTAAGCTTCAGCAGCAAACCACTAATGCCCAGCCCAGGATGGCCTGACAACCTTCAACAATAACCGAGGCCTGCAACATAGCCTCACCTTGTATCTAAGCTATCAAGGCCTCACAATAGTTTCAAAACAATCTATAGAAAATGATTAAAAATATTAAATTAATCAAGCAAAGTAGCCTCTTCCTAATCTCTAGACCAGGAACCTCAGGACCTGCATGAAGAAGGGATACATTACCAGAGGGGGCTGAAAAGGAAGCAAATGCAAGATTTAGGATGTTTAAATCAGATAGGGCTATTGAGGAATATATAGAAATCAGCAAAGAACTCAAGCAGGGAATTAGCAAGGCCAGAAAGGCCCATGAAATGTTATTGGTGAATCAGATCAAAGCGATCTCAAGGCTTTTTTATACAGTACGTACATAAAAAACAAAAGGGTAACTAGGGAGATTGTAGGATCACGCAAGGACAAAGGAGGGAGCTTATGCTTGGACTCAGAGAATGCAGGGGGCATACTAAAGGAGTATTTTACATCTGTTTTCGCTAAGGAGAAGTAAATGGAGGATAGTGGGAATGTTATGGGATATGTTAATATGCCAGGGCAGTTCAAAGCCAAGAAGGAAACGATGTTGGGTCTCTTGAAGGGCATTAAGGTGGATAAATCCCCAGGGTCTGGTGGGATCTATTCCAGGTTATTGAGAGGAGATAGCAGAGGCCTTGACAAAGACTTTTGTATCCTCTCCAGCCACAGGTGAGATCCCAGAGAAATGGAGAGTAGCCAGTGTTGTCCCTTTGTTTAAGAAGGGAAGTAGAGATAAACCAGGAAATTATAGCTTGGTGAGCCTCAATCACAGGTCGGGAAGCTCTTGGGGAGGATTTGTAGGGATAGGATTCATTCACATTTTCGAAGGGATTTGGCTAACTAGTGTCAGTCACCATGGCTTTATCTGCAGCAGGTTACAATTTACAAAATTGATTGAGTTTTTTAAGGGGGTGAGGAAGATGAATAATGAAATTCAATGTTTGCTACATGGAATTTAGAAAAGCATTTAACAAAGTCCCTCATGGCTGATCCAGAAGATTATGATACATAGGATCCACGTTGCTTTGGTAGTTTAGATTCAGAATTGGCTTACCCTTAGAAATCAGAGGGTAGTGGTGGAAGGGTATTATTCTGGGAGAAGGTGTGTGGCCAGTGGTGTTCCACAGGGATCAGTGCTTGGATCTCTGTTGTTTGTATGAAAATATAGATGGGTTGTTTGGTACATTTGCAGATGATACAGAAATTGGTGGAATTGCAAACAGTAAACAAGGCTGGCAAGGGATCCAGCATAGTATAGATCAGTTACAGATATGGGTGGAGAAATGGCAAATGGAGTTTCATCCAGGCAAGTGTGAGGTGTTGCACTTTGGAAAGTCAAAAGTAAAGGGAATGTATACTGTTAATGGCAGAACTCTTAATAGCATTGATATATAGAGGGATCTTGGGGTCAGCCATTAGCTCTCTGAAAGCAGCAACACAAAGAGTGGTGACAAAGGTTTAAGAAGGTATGCTCACCTTCAGCAGAGGGGGCATTGAGTTAAGGGTTAGGAAGTCATGTTGCAGCTTTATAGACTTTGCTATATATAATGTCCCTGTCCCACTTAGGAAACCTGAATGGAAACCTCTGGAGACTTTGCCTCTTCCACCCAAGGTTTCCGTGCGGTTCCTAGAGGTTTTTGTCAGTCTCCCTAATGGTCAAAAGTGGTTTCCGCTTCTTCTATGTTCCGGCGATTATTTCAAAAAATTCAAAACCAGCCGCAACTAAAAATAGGTTGCCGTTTTAAAAATCGGTGATTTTTTAGTCGAAGCCGATTGCGATGCTAGTTGAAGGTGGTTGCCAGAGGTTGCAGGTAGTGGAAGGTAAGACCTCCCTGGTGGAATAAAATTGGGTGAAAAAAAGGTCTTACCTTCCACTACCTGCAACCTCCGGCAACCACCTTCAACTAGCATTGCAACCAGCTTCGACTAAAAAATTACCAATTTTTAAAACGGCAACCTATTTTTAATCGTGGCCGGTTTTGAATTTTTAAAAAATAATCGCCGGATCATAAAAGAAGCGGAAACCACTTTCGACCATTAGGGAGACTGACAAAAACCTCCGGGAACCGCACGGAAACCTTGGGTGGGGTGCAAAGTCTCCAGAGGTTTCCGTTCAGGTTTCCTAAGTGGGACAGGGGCATAAGTGGGACAGGGGCATTGGGCTGCATTTGGAGTGTTGATTGTCGTTCTAGTTTCCCCAATACAAGAAAGATGTGGGGGGTTTTGAGGGGAAGAGGTTTACCAGGATGTTGTCTGGATTAGAGAATATTAGTTATAAGGAGACAAGCTTGGAGGATTATTTTCTATCGAGCATCGGAAGCCGAAGGGAAATCTGACAGAAGTTCATCAAATAATTGGCGTTGTAGGTAGCATAGTCAGTCAGAACCTAGTCCCAGGATGGAAAATACTAGAGGACATAGCTTTAAGGTCAGAGGGACAAAGTTTAAAGGAGATGTGTGGGACAACTTTTTTTAGACAAAGTGGAAGGTATCTGGAAAGTGCTGATAGAGGTTGTAATGGAAGGGGATACAATATCGAAAAAGGGGATTTTAGATAGATGTATGCAAGGAATGGAGGGATATGGATCACTTGCAGGCAGAAGAGATTAAATAAATTTGGCATTATGTTTGGCACAGACATTGTGGGTGAAGGGCAAATACCTGTGCTGTATTGTTCTATGTTATATGTTCTATGCAAATGAAAGTGGACCCCAATCCTATGCCACAATTGGCTGGGTGGATAGCAGTGTGGTGGATTCTACAGTGTGATGCTGGGAGACCCAACATGATCAGGCTCCATTGTTCGATTTAAGCTGAGTTTAACAGAAGACGTCAAAGTGACAGGTAAATTTGTACCTTGGTCATAGAGACAGTTTACAGAAACCCTAATGGAAACAGCATGATTCAGCTTACACTGTATTTCAAATCCAAGTTGCTGTTAAGCATCACTCGTATAGTGGTCCTGATAATGGCTCTTCCAATTGGCTAGACCATGATTTAAATAACAAAAGATAGACACAAAATACTGGAGTAACTCAGCAGGTCAGGCAGCATCTCCAGAGAAAAGTAATTTTTGACGTTTCGGGTCAATTCCCGTCCTCAAACTGAAGAATGTCTTTGGTCTAAAGAAGGGTCTTGACCCAAAACGTCATCTATTCCTTTTCTCCAGAGATGCTGCCTGACCTGCTGAGTTACTCCAGCATTTTGTGTCTATCTTTGGTATAAACCAGCATCTGCAGTTCCTTCATACATATTTAAATAACAAAATTAGCTTGTCACCTGTAATGAGCATACTTCAATTTTCTGCAAAACGAACTTCTAGAGGTTGCAATGTGGCTTTGAATCATTACACCCAAATAATATTACACCCAAATTAACATCTGCATCAAGGAATCTCTTTTGGGGAAAGAGTTTTGACTTTCAACTGTACATTTCTCTGATTATTTTGAATAATTGTGGTGCTGGATGGGACGTTACAGGGAAATACACATCCTCCAAGGCATCCCTGACATAAACTGTCAGATAGGTCTGTCCTCCAGATCAGAACCTGCTTGGGTTTGCAAAATAATCTCCTATCCTGCCTGGATGTTAGCATAGGGTATGCGGAAAATATTCTTCCTATTTGTATCAGGTGGAGGCAGTAACACCGATGTTTAGGAACATAAACTGCTAAATACACCTCAGAAAATTGCCTGGGAAGAACTTAACAATCTTTATGTGGACCAAAGATGAGCTGGAATGCAATGTCAGGGCTCTTCCAACTGTCATACTGCAGGTTAATTTTGGGACCGTGCTGAATCAAATTTCCTTCCTCTACCATCCACAGGTCCAGGAGTTGGCTGATTCCACACCTAAGAAGTGAGTATCCACACCGAGCAGTGATGTGTTGCTAACCTCTTGCTCGACTGCATGAGAAAGAAAAATCACTAAACGATTTGCAATAGAACATTATCCCAAATAAAATGTTACAATCACCTTTAATTGGTTTCTTCGTAAAGACTAAAATATTGAAGTGTAGAGTTGTGTACTAGCGTTAATAATCCTCACGGGCAATTCCAGGAATTCCTCTATTAGTGTTAATGCATTCATTGACACATGGTAATCAATAGCTGGCATGTGTGTTAGCCCAGGGAGCAATTGGACTCTCCAGCCTGCAACATATTATAGAAGGATTTCTCTAATACATTTCTACCATTCTCTCTTATGCTACTACCTGGAAATATAAGGCCATTCAGAACTGGTGCCCATGTCCCAACCAGAGATCTTTACTCGTCACTTCTGTCCCACCACTGATGGCTCCACTTTCAGTTCCCAATTTTGAAAAGTTCATCTCATAGCTGCTCAATATATATTTCCTCCAATACATTCCTTGTATCTTAACAGTGACCAAATGTTTTCTCCTCTGCCCAATTGTCATATGTAGTTTGGCACCTTGAGACATTTTCTACATTAACTATCTGAATACAAATTTTTGTTGTTGCTAGCCATTTTATCGCAAACCCATTTAAAAATAAGGGGTTTACATTTCCGCCTGGTGTTCACAGGAAAATGCTAAAATATCTACACAAACTCCATAGTGGCTATTTCTTATGGTGTGCTTATGGATCATCTACACAGCTACTGTGAATACTCAGAGAGCCTTCATTGAAACTAATGGCTAATGCTTCTGTGATATCACAGCCATTCTTCCTGGTCCTACCCCGTTATGACATTTATTTAGTATGCCAAATATATTGAGGTAAAGATCACCGATGCACCAACTGTTGCTCTCAAATTTGATATAGAATTGCTGAAAAAAAAAATTATTTGGATTATAATAATTGCACAATAAATCTAGGGAGAGCTTGGATTTTAGAGAATGCACTCTTTTCTCCCCTCAATTCTCATACAAACTCTTCATTAAAACTAAAAGTGAGAGAAACATGTAGCCCCGTTCCTGAATTGTAAAACACACTCTGTTTGGTGCAATGACATCACAGAGGCTGCCACCTTGATGCTGCAGCAGTCACATGACATAGAGCTCAGAGAATTTTGTTTTCATTTCACTGAAACCCATGAAGCAGTTGTCACAGTGAGCGAGAACATGCATTTCCCAGTGAATGCAGTATTGACCCTTTTAAAAGGGTGCACATTTATAATTAATAACAGCTTAACTGAACTCTTATTCAACACAGCAGATCAGAAATATTCCTGTGAAATAATATATGAATCTCTGCTCAATGATACCAGAAGGGTAGGGAAACAGACTCTTAGCATTTCATTTCCGTGATAAGGTTAAAGATTTACTGCAATGCCATATAAATATATTATTTCAGTACAAAGAGCTTAGATCATTGAAAACCTGGACACATAACAACTCGTTTGCTATCCAACCATGTCTGACATTCCATGTTTATATTTCATGTTCTACATTCTACACATACATACAAGTTTAAGTATGACATTGTTTCCAGGGGAAAGTGGCAGCCTTGATCTATAGCTTGTTCCCTCCCATAAATATGCTACTATTGCTATCAAGGTCAAGCAAAACATTCTTATGACAGGTTAATGCAGCAGATGAAAGATAGCCTCTGCTGCACTAGCTGGTGCCACATCGCATTACATTGTGCAGCAGTATGCAGCACAGCTTAGCTTCCCACTCATTGTTAATTTTCAATACAAAAGAGGTGTTTCTCAAAGTAAATTTATTTCTGGAGCCAGATTATATCTTATTTTATTGAAAGTACAATTCAATGTGTGAGGGATAAAGTGATTAAACCCCATTAAAGTAAGGAATTTTAAAGAGAATTCGAACTGAGAGGGGCTGGAGAGAGGATTCTGACACAGCTGTGTCTGAAGGTTGCCAGACCCATCCTTGAGTCCTTGAGTAAGAAGTAATAGCATTGTATAGCAGTAGAAGGGAGTGATGTAGAGAGATCCATATCAGTGGAAGGGAGTGATAGATGGGACCCTTGTCACTATAGCTTAGCTTAAGCACTGATATAGGTAAACTGAGAGGGTTCACTAGGAGGTGAGTAAAACTAGGGTAGGTCATGAGCAACTGAGCATGCTTAATAGAATAAATGAATATTACAACACACCCCTGGTCAAGAAATTGCTCATTACCATGAACATGTTTGAACATGCAATGTATGATATGGTGCGAGGGGATGTACGGTGGGATGTACCTACAGATTGTGCACCTCCGACCCTGATTGGAGAAGGGTCCGGAGGGGAGGTTGAATGTAAGATTCTGTGTATAAAGGGGGATGACTTCTTTGGCTTCGGGGTGTCTCGATTTGGAGAGGCACCCGGGTCTGCTGCAGAGTCGAGAGGAATAAAGAACTCTTGCTTCCAAGATTTAGTCTTTGAGCATTAATTGTGAGCACAAAGCGTATCTCACAAATTGGGGGCTCGTCCGCGATCGCCACTCCGGCTGCTTGGTGGAGGCAAAGAAGGAGGGGAAGGTGCACCCTGCTGATTTCAGCAGTCTCTGATCTCCTTGCTTGCCATCAGCAGTTTGAGCGAGTGATATTCGGTTGAAAAGACTCGGGAAGCAAGAGGGGGTGTAAGGTAAATACGTACGGGACGGTCGAGCGATTCTTGTGCACAGGACCCAGGTAAGAAAAGCGACTATTAAGTATTGCCTGGGCGACCGGGGTCTGTCGGACGGGAATAGTCCGACGAGACGATGGGAAACCGGAACGGGAAAAGTAAGGGTCCGGGGAACCTGGATGGGAAACCGGAACGGGAAAAGTAAGGGTCCGGGGAACCTGGATGAGGCTCATACTGATATGGAGCCTAACATTCCGCCCGATAGTCCGTTGGGGCGAATGTTGGATGGGATGAAGGGAACACCCGGGGTAAGAGTAAGGAAACTATGATAAAGTTTTGTTACTTTGAGTGGCCAAAGGAGCCTATTCGAGGGAGCGCAGTGTGGTGGCCGCGGTTGGGTTCAAATGAGGACTGGGTGGGACAGGTGTTGAATGTTTTTGTGAATGAAAGACAAACGCCGAATCAAATAGAAAAGGAATATGCCCAGTGCTGGAAACCCAATTTAAAAAGGAGATGAAAAGTTTATTGGAAGACCCCTTGGGACTGGCTGAACAAATAGATCAGTTCCTAGGGCCAAAAATGTTTTTATGAAAAATATTGAGTTGTTTCAAACAATCTCATTGAAGTAAGAATGGAACTAATGTGATGTGTGTATAAAAACCGGTTTTGTATGAATGAGGAAGTTTGTATATGTGATAGGTTTGTTTGCTGTGGGCCACATGTTGTAAGGGTATGTGTGTGTGTTCTTTTAAGAAATTGTAAGCAATGGGGGAGGTTATTGTAAGGTAACGGACAATGCTTTGTATCATCGCAACTTAAAAAGGGGAAGTTGGAAAATGTAGGTTGCTGGGCTTCTATAAATTTCTTTTCAGTAAAGTTAATTTGGAAAATTGTTAGTCGTATGTATTTAAACTAGGAATTGGAATTTGGGAATTGTAGGGGGAATGGTTTGAACAAAATTAGAAATAAGTTAATTGCTGAACAACAAGCAGCTTTTATGGTTTGTTTAGATAAACATTCTGGTTGGAGAAGGGTAATAAATTAATGGGGCTCAGGGAAAAAAAGGAGTTGGCAGACAATGATGTCAATAAGGGGAAGTTTGTTTACTTCAGAAGAAAGACAGATGGTCAGACAGGCAGGAGAAGGGGTTACAGGCTCAAGCGGGAGCAGTAAAATATCCCATTACTGCGCCGGATTGGAGTAACCAAACAGAAGAAGTATGAGAGATCTCAGGGAGATAATAATCAAGGGAATCAGAGAAGCCGTTCCCAAGGGACAGAATTTCGAACGGGCTTTTGAGAATCAGCAGAACAAGGACGAACCTCCGACAGTGTTCTTACAAAGGTTAAGGAGGAATGTCCAGCAGTATTCGGGGATAGACCCTGATTCAGACGCAGGTCAGCAGTTGCTAAAGGTTAATTTTGTAACAAAATCATGGCCAGATATTAGAAAGAAATTGGAAAAATTGGAAGATTGGAATGAAAAACCATTGAATCAATTGTTAACAGAGGCTCAAAAGGTATATGTAAGACGGGATGAGGAGAAACAGAAGGGAAAGGCAAAAATGATGTTGCAAGCAGTACAGCAAGGAGTACAGAAGGGAGGGGAATCGAAGGTGATAGAAGGCCGGGTGCTCATGGAGACCGGGGAAGGGGAAGCGGTAGTATTAGAGGACGAGGAAGAGGTGAATGGGAGGACCGAAGTTGGGGTCCCCGGGAAAACAAGGAACAAGAATCAAGAAGATGGTACACGGGGCCACCCCGGGGTTATTATTGTAAAGAGGAGGGTCATTTCAGGAGGGAATGTCCCAAGCGACGACGGGAGGTGCAGTCGTACGCACTCATGGAGGAAGAATAGGGAAGTCAGGGGTTACGCTCCCTGGGGTGTATGGGATACACACGGGAACCTCTGGTAAACTTGAGATTAGGACCCCAGGGAGAGGATATGATATTTATGGTAGATTCGGGAGCAGAGAGATCGAGTGTAACTAAGGTACCAGAAGGAATGAGATTGGGTAAAAAAACAGGTTAGAATCTCAGGGGTAGAAGGGAAAGTGATGACATTACCTGAGGTAGAAGGGGTGGTGGTAAAATATGAGAATCGGGAAACTACGGAAGATTTAATCTTGGTACCCCAGGCAGGGATAAATTTGATGGGGAGAGATTTACAAATCCAATTAGGAATGGGAACAGCCCCCGTAGGGGGACAGATAATAGTCCAATTGTATAAATTGACCACAGAGGACGAGGGAAGAATAGTCCCGCAGGTGTGGGCCAAGGAAGGAAACCGGGGAGGGCTGCAGATCCCACCCTTGTAAATAGCTCTAAAAAAAAAGAAAGTGAGGCAGTACGGGTAAGGCAATATCCAATTTCTATGGAAGGAAGGAGAGGACTTCAGCCAATTATAGAGAACTTACTGAAGGACGGTATATTAGAGAGCTGTATGTCCCCATATAACACCCCCGTACTCCCCGTAAGGAAGACCGACGGGACGTTCAGATTGGTCCAGGATCTCAGGGAATTAAATAAGGTAGTTAGAACGCGACACCCGGTAGTCCCGAACCCGTATACCATAATGGGACGGATACCCCCGAATCACAAGTGGTTCAGTGTGGTAGATTTAAAAGACACTTTTTGGAGCTGTCCCCTGGCTGAAGAGAGCAGGGACCTTTTTGCGTTTGAATGGGAAAACCCAGAGACCCAAAGGAAACAGCAGTATCGGTGGACTGTGCTCCCTCAGGGATTTACGGAGTCCCCGAACCTGTTCGGACAAATATTAGAACAAGTACTAGAGGACGTTCCAAGGACTGATGAGACACAGCTGTTGCAGTATGTGGACGATCTATTACTATCAGGGGAAGAAGAGGAGGCAGTTAGGGATGCAACAATAACCCTCCTGAACTTTCTGGGGGAAAAGGGGTTGAGAGTGTCTAAAAAGTAAATTACAGTTTGTAGAACGAGAAGTTAAATATCTAGGACACCCGATAAGCGATGGGAAAAGGAGAATAAACCCGGAAAGGATAGCGGGAATTACCGGACTGCCAGTGCCGAAGAATAAGAAGGAGATTAGGAAGTTTCTTGGACTGATTGGATATTGTAGATTATGGATAGATGATTATACCCGACAAGTTAGGTTTCTATATGATAAATTAGGTGAAGAAAACGACAAAGTAAAGTGGGAATCGGGGACGAACACCAGTTTAGGAAACTAAAGAACAGTTTAATCACTGCCCCTGTACTGGCCCTCCTGTCTATTGACCAGCCATTCCAACTTTTTGTGAACGCAGAAAATGGAATTGCGCTGGGAGTACTATCCCAAGAGAAAGGAGGGAAGCGGCAGCCCGTCGCGTTCCTCTCCAAACTCTTGGATCCAGTATCGCGGGGATGGCCAGTATGTATTCAAGCGGTAGCAGCAACAGCAGTGTTAGTGGAAGAAAGTAGGAAATTGACATTTGGAGGAACCCTGGTGGTGTCCACTCCCCACACGGTCTGGACGATACTAACTCAGAAGTCCAGTCGGTGGTTGACGGACTCTAGAATCTTGAAGTATGAGGTTATACTTATGGAAAAGAATGATTTGACCATAGTAACGGATAAAAATGTAAATCCCTCTCAGTTTTTGTACTCGGCAGGTGCTGAGCAGGGAGGGGAGTTACCAGAACATGATTGTAGTGAGATAATAGAACTTCGGACAAAGAGTAGGGAAGATTTAGAAGAACGACCGCTTGAGACAGGGGAAAGATGGTTTATTGATGGTTCTTCCCGATGCATAGACGGAAAAAGGTATAACCGGAGAAGGGTTTGAAAAAGTGGAAGCAGGCGGTGTCTGGTTGTGTAGTGTGTCAAAGGGTGAATAAGAAGGTAATGAGAGCTGTCCCAGGGGGAGGACAACAATTGGCCATTAGACCCTTCCAGAGAATACAGGTAGACTTCACAGAATTACCAAAAGTACAGCAGTGGAAATATCTTCTGGTTATAGTGGATCACTTCACCAGATGGGTAGAGGCATTTCCCACGATAAATGCCATTGCCCAGGCAGTCACTAAGATACTGCTGGAACAAATCATCCCACGATATGGAATAATTGAATCCATAGATTCAGATCGAGGAACACATTTTGCTTCCAAGGTGCACCTATTAATTTGTCACGCCTTGGGAATAAACTGGAAGCTGCATACTCCATGGCACCCCAGAGTTTGGGGAGAGTGGAGCGGATGAATGCCACTCTAAAAATTCAGATAACTAAATTAATGGAGGAGACAGGGTTACCCTGGACTAAATGTCTACCAATTGCTTTATTGCGAATATGGACGGCACCACGAAAGGATATTGCGGTGTCTCCCTATGAAATGTTGTTTGGATTGCCTTATTTTGGGAAGGTGGAAGGCACACCAACCTTTGAGGGAGGTGATGTATTCTTGAGGAACTATTTACTGGCAGTGTCTTGTTCCCTTACAGAATTAAAAGCTAAAGGATTATTGGTTCAAAGCCCACCACTCGACTTTCCAATACATGCTGTAAAGGCCGGCGACTGGGTACTGGTCAAGAATTGGAAGGAGGAGAAACTCCAGCCCAGGTGGACCGGACCGTACCTAGTATTACTGACAACCGAGACAGCAATACGAACAAAAGAAAAAGGGTGGACCCACG
Organism: Okamejei kenojei; assembly: GCA_035221665.1. Lineage (NCBI taxonomy): Eukaryota > Metazoa > Chordata > Chondrichthyes > Rajiformes > Rajidae > Okamejei > Okamejei kenojei. Next base: position 90,817,925 of record CM069133.1, read on the forward strand.
CGATCCGGGTTAAAGGACCCGTCGATCCACCCGTTCCTGATGAGGAGGAACAGTGGATGGTGAAGCCAGGAAGCAAACCCCTAACAGTAATTTTAAAAAAGCATTGAATGTATAACTGACAGTATGAAAGGAGCAGTCGTGGTATTGTTTGCTTTGTATGTAATTGTGGTAAAAGGTATAAATAATTGTGATAAATGTTATCATCCTATCCAATACAGAGGGCGGACAACCAGATCATTTATCTATCATTCCCATGTGAACAAAGTATGCCATGACCGGAAGACTAGAACCATTTGTAAAGAGGGGGGAAAGGAGTATTTGATGGCAGGCAATAGGGGGTATATAGGGAAGGTTGGGCCCGTTACCTGCCCAAGGGGAGAGAGATGGGTTTGTGTACAGTTAGTTTTCCCTTCTCAGATCGTAAAATGGGCAATAGATAAGACGAAGGAGGAAGTAATAAAAGAGGTTACAGGAGTAGTAGTCACTAAGCCTCCCCCTCCCCCACCTACTCAGCCTCAAGTGCACCAGACATTGTACGAAGAGATAAAGAAGCAGATCGAAATCCCTGAAGGAGAAAAAAACCTGTTTGTGGACTTGGCCACCCGGATAGCTGGGACCCTGAATGTGACTAACTGTTGGGTCTGCGGAGGACCACTGATGAGTTCACGTTGGCCGTGGAGGGGATCCATTGTTGAAATATAGGACCTGATGGGGTGGAACCTGACAGTTGGACAAGACCGAGATCCCCAGGTATGGGTCCTGACAGACGCTCCGGTCGGGACTGAGTGTATCGCTAGGCCCTGGGCAAAGGATGCCGTCCTAGTAGGCAGCAGCCCCTGCCAGCGCATCGTCACCCAGTGGCCAAATCAGTCCCGAGTGTGGTGGCCAGAGGAGCCTAAATGGTATCTAACTAAGAAATATGGGAAAAAACTGCGGGGGCGCTGGAAATGCTGGCAAAGCAGCAGACGCAGATGAGAGCAGCGATATACCAGAACAGGTTAGCCCTAGATTACCTCCTGGCAGAAGAAGGAGGGGTATGCGGGAAATTCAACTTCTCTAATTGCTGTTTGAACATCGATGATAATGGACAGGCAGTGATGGACATATCAGAAGGGATCCGTAAGTTGGCACATGTTCCAATACAAAAGTGGAATTCGATTATGGGAACCTAATGGTGGGATTCCATCCTCGGAGGAACATGGTGGAGAACGGTGGGACTCGTGTTTCTATGTGCGGTGGCTGGACTGATCTTTATCCCCTGTTGCATCCCTTGTTTTAGGGAACTTATTACCAGAAGTATAAGTCAGATGCAGGCTGTAGTCATGCCTATGGGAGAGAAAGGGGAAATACAGAAAATAATGATAATGCGGCCAGGGGAGGTTTATGATTTGCAGGAAGAGAGAGAAGGTTAGGACAATGTTACATCAGTTCGAGTTGAGGGAACTTAAAATGAGGGTTTAATCAGTGTATGCGTAGCAAAAGAAAAAGGGAGGATTGTGAGGGATAAAGTGATTAAACCCCATTAAAGTAAGGAGTTTTAAAGAGAATTCGAACTGAGAGGGGCTGGAGAGAGGATTCTGACACAGCTGTGTCTGAAGGTTGCCAGACCCATCCTTGAGTCCTTGAGTAAGAAGTAATAGCATTGTATAGCAGTAGAAGGGAGTGATGTAGATAGATCCATATCAGTGGAAGGGAGTGATAGATGGGACCCTTGTCACTATAGCTTAGCTTTAGTACTGATATAGGAGAACTGAGAGGGTTCACTAGGAGGTGAGTAAAACTAGGGTAGGTCATGAGCAACTGAGCATGCTTAATAGAATAAATGAATATTACAACACACCCCTGGTCAAGAAATTGCTCATTACCATGAACATGTTTGAACATGCAATGTATGATATGGGAGGTGCGAGGGGATGTACGGTGGGATGTACCTACAGATTGTGCACCTCCGACCCTGATTGGAGAAGGGTCCGGAGGGGAGGTTGAATGTAAGATTCTGTGTATAAAAGGGGATGACTTCTTTGGCTTCGGGGTGTCTCGATTTGGAGAGGCACCCGGGTCTGCTGCAGAGTCGAGAGGAATAAAGAACTCTTGCTTCCAAGATTTAGTCTTTGAGCATTAATTGTGAGCACAAAGCGTATCTCACAAATGTATAATAAAATGTTAAGAAATGAGATGATGATTGAACCTCTGAGGCTTCAATCATCTTTTTTTTTAAGTTTGCAATACATGTACTAAAAGTTTTGAGTAAACTATTCCCATAACTAGTTCCGGCAATCCTGACTTAATGGGCTGCAGAATTATTCAATTTATAGCCATACAACTGCAGAGACTGGGGAATAATGATGTAAATGGCCACTTATAATGTTGTCATGTTTGCACATATGTTATCCTATCTTCTGGAAAACAGTGATGTGCATGTTATCAAGGTGAGAATAATAGCCTTCATGCAAATAAACAGAAAACAAACTTCCAATGAAATAAGATCAGTGCAGAGAATCCCAAAGTTTGAATCCCTGGTGGCCACAGCGGACCTGGAATTCAACTTGCTCATCAGTAGTGGCCTGACGGAGAAGGCAGGGGAAGTGTGTGCATGCCATGGCTGTACACCATGAAAACAAACAGCATGTAACTGTAATGTAATTTTGTAGGATTACATAAAGTCTAATACAAAACAAAAATCCCTTTGCTGCCAAACAGGAAATATCTTGAAATGCAAACTGCTGGAATAGCCTCCACTTTAGGCCTCAGTTTCTCTATCTGATTGAGATTCCAAGCTGGAGAAATGTAATTCTAGTTTCCCTTCAATGTTGACAATACAGGCCAAAATGTTCAACGTTGATGGGCAGAAAGGGTGGTGGAGGAGAACAGAAGATGTAGAATCTGAATTGTACCAGGAAAGAACTGTAACTTTTGGTCACAAAAGAGTTCTTCTGAACATATTCAGAAAGATTCTCCGGGTACACAGATGGGTCTGACCCATTTATAATCCTCCAACATCAGTGTCTCTTTGTAAAAAATGCACCTGCAACAATACCATGGAACCTCCAAACCACTTCCAGATAAGTAACACAAAGCTAATGGATCATTAAGCATTTTTACCACTGCGAATTTCATACTTTCAAAAATGGATATCCTGAGCATGAATCGAAGAGGCGAAGAAAGCACGTCAATTTTGATGGTAATGTCATTATAAGGAATTTGAACCTCTGTTCTCAGCTCCTCCCAATCGTGTGGCTTTGGAATGTTCATGCAGCAAATGGTTAGTGAAGAGGACAGAAGCAATTTATTTTTCCAGCCCCAATCAGCTGTTCATTATGACTATGAGCTGCTTATTATTAATTTCTTTTCTCCATAATAATAATAATAAAAATTAAAAGCTTTCTGTAGGAAAATAATTACTCTGCAACCTCAAAACCAAGTGTATATGCACAGATATTAAAGATCGTTGTTAAAAAATTATATGGACCATTATCATTGATATGGATGGAAATGAATCACAGTCCCCTCCTTATTTAAAGCAAAAAAATCAAAGTGCTGGAGTAACGCAGTGGTTGAGGCCACATCTTGCGAGAGAATAGGCAGGTGATATTTCGGGTCGGGACTTTTCTTCAGGCCATTCTTGAGTCTGAAGAAGGGTCCCGACCTTAAACGTCACCTCTCCATTCCCTCCACAAATCCTGCACGACCTGCTAAGTTCCCCCAGCATTTCCTCTGAGGGTTTCTGATGTCCCTCATTATTATTGAGGGGGGTCTAAATTCCAGAACGTCCTACCTAGACATTGCAAGAGCATTTTCATGCGAGGGGCTGCAGTGGCTTGAGGTGCGGGCCAATGATTTCAAAGGAGCTACGGACAGGGAATAAATGCTGGCCTTGCAGGCAGCAGCCTCGTCCTGTCAACAGATAAATTACAAAATAAATCAATCGAAAAAAGCTGGAAGTATTTATCAGGTCAGGAAACATTAGTGGAGAGAACAACTTATTCTGATAAAGAGTCCTCAACTTGAAATGTTAACCCTTTCTCTGACCAATGAAGCTGCCTGACCTGCTGAGTGTTTCTGGTATTTTCTGTTAATTTTTGAAAGTTCTGACTAACTGTGAGATAGTTGCCTGAACATTCGATTGAACCTATTTTTGGCTCTCTAAAGTATGCCTTTCATTCAGCACTAATACCCAATCAGGCATCCTCACTGGACAAAATCCAATTGGAAACAATGTTAGAATGGTTTACACCAAGAAATAATTAATATATAGACCAGCATAATTCCTTAAGGGGCCTCACTCATCCCCTTACACTTGACTGTGCAGCTTTGAGAGAAGGGAAGGGCATGCTGCTCATGGCAACACCGCTGACTTTGGCTGCTGTGGTGGCAACAATGGAATGGCAGGCAATTCTCAACGCCATCCAGCGGGATTTGATGATATGCAACAAGGGGAAGTTCGTTTAGAGGGAGGAGGGGAGGAGCAGGACACATGAAGCCCATTTTAAGTGTCTGGCAGGTGGTAATTGCAGTAGTGACCTATAGGAGTAAGAATCCCCATTCTAGGATGCAATTTAGGGTGGTAAAGAAAGCCTTTGGTGTGCTGGCCTTTATAAATCAGAGCATTGAATATAGGAGTAGGGAAGTAATGTTAAAATTGTACAAGGCATTGGTAAGACCAATTCTGGAGTATGGTGTACAATTTTGGTCGCCTAGTTATAGGAAGGATGTCAACAAAATAGAGAGAGTACAGAGGAGATTTACTAGAATGTTGCCAGGGTTCCAGCAACTATGTTACAGAGAAAGGTTGAACAAGTTAGGTCTTTATTCTTTGGAGCGCAGAAGGTTAAGGGGGACTTGATTGAGGTCTTTAAAAACGATGAAAGGGATAGACAGAGTTGACGTGGAAACGTTTTTCCATTGAGGGTAGGGAAGATTCAAACAAGAGGGCATGACATGAGAATTAAGGGACAGAGGTTTCGGGGTAACGTGAGGGGGAACTTCTTTACTCAGAGGGTGGTGGCTGTGTGGAATGAGCTTCCAGCAGAAGTGGTGGAGGCAGGATCGATTTTAACCTTTAAGAGTAAAGTGGATAGGTATATGGATGTGAAGGGAATGGAGGGGTATGGTCTGAGTGCAGGTAGATGGGACTAGGGGAAAACAAATGGTCGGCACGGACTGGAAGGGCCGAGAGGGCCTGTTTCCGTGCTGTAATTGTTATATGGTTATATGGTTAATTCTGAAAGAAATTGAATGATATGTCGAGGCATCTGTACGAGGAGCCAGGAATATAGGTAGCACAGAATCCTCCTATCCATGCAATGCTGGCACTGAAAATGACTGGCACTTGCTGACTCCTCATGGACAAAGGTGTCATGAGCACTTACTTATAACATGAAGATTACCAAGAGGAAGGTATTCTTGTGATCCTTATAGGTTTACAAATGCAGTCAATGGATGCCTGTACCCTTGGGAACCCATCAGTGCTGGGAAACTCACTGTCTGAGATGCCACCTGTTCCTCAATGAAATCAAAACAGACAGTCATTTCCTCATGCTCCTCTTTGATGCTGCTTTGAACAGTAAATTTGGAGACATAGCAGAAATCTGCTACTTGGAAATCCTGGGCTGTGGAAGTTGAGTTGCAATCTGACTTTGACCTCCATTAACTGAGCAGTCTCCAGATGGGAAACTATGACTGCCCTTAAACAGTTTTGCAAAATTAGAGCATAAGATTATATTATTCATCAGCAAGGTCGAGTAAAATATGATACTTTTGAAGAAGCTTTTTGTTGAAGAGTGTCTTTGGTCTTGTACCTCTAATGGCCAAAATTAGATCACCAACAATGAAGTGCAACAGTGTCACCACTGAGCACCCAAGGAATACCTTCAACTGCTAATTGCTGGTAAAATCATACCCTGCATTTCATAGCCTATGCAGTGGACTTTAAAAGGTGCCTGAGCAGCCTGCAGTCACTCCATAAGATACCCAGTCACATTTCCCAATCTCACCAGTGAGCTCCTTTAAACAGTGAAAAAACAGCAAATTAACATTGTATCCTCTGACTTCCAACAAGACTGTTTTGTGATGGTTGTAGTACGGAACTTCCTGTTCCAATTTATGTGGTGGCAGTGGAAATGAGTATTATTCAATAAAGACTTCACTTGGTCCATGCCTGGCATGGCAATAATATCAGATGCAGAAATAATAGTGCACACGTTCAAGTAAAATTTGGGGTCCAATGTGGTTTTGCCAAGGAATAATCTCCTACGTGTTCTAATCCGTCCAAATTCAACAACACCTTACACAAACCCAAACTGTGCTCCAGTTTCTAGGCTGTACTGATGATAAATGTTCATCTCCTATTGCTCAGAAGGTAGCTTGTGGCAAGACGTAATTAGCAGAGATGAACAGTTAAGAACTGGTAAGGAGAATGATTGGAAAAGCATGAACGGAAGCAGAAACTGATTCTGGCAATTGAGAATACAGTAACGTTGAATGGGCAGTAACCAAACTGGTCCAGCTAAGAGCTAAAGTGCCAGTGGTTAAAAGCAATGGAAGAGTCTGTAAGGTCTGAGGTCAGATTGAGGACTACAGGTTTGAGGTTGCACAGCTGTAGCAAGTGTTGCACTGAGGTCTGAAATGTGAATCTACGACCCATCCATGTAGTGAAAAAAAATGGCTATCTTCAAAAATGAACTATCATATGTGGAAATTATAATCCCAGACAAAAATAAATTACTAGTAGAAAGATGGATGACAAGTACATTTATTCATGGTAAGTTTTTTTCATAAACAACATCCTTTGTGAAGTACGGCAATAATGCAAGGTTTATTAGTGAAGTGATTGATCACCTAGATTACAATAACCAACCACGCAAATCCAAGGAAGGTCTATTCATTGAATTTTGAAAGATTTGCTGGAGTTCAGTATCAAACAGTTCTCTGGATTGTCACAAATTGACCAATGAAAATTGCAGATTTACTGCAGCAGAATCAATACCTGGGAAGTTCAGATATTTACATTTTTTGTGACTTTGGGTCAAATTGCTCAACAGCTTGATGTGTAGAATTTACTAAAATTGTGAAGAAGGGTTTTTGGCACAAACATTAACTCTGATTCTCCCTCCTCTTATGCTATCTGACCTTGCAATTTTTTTTGCTTTCATTGCTCCATGTAGACTGATCCAGAAGATTAAGATGCCTGTGATTTACAGTGACTTGGTCGTATGGATTAATAACTAATTTACAAAAGACAGAGTGTCGTGTTGAAAGAATAATATGGTACAGTTGTCTTCATAGGTCCGGGAAGTGAGTATAAGAGTCAGGAAATCATGATGCAATTTTATAGGACTTTGGTTGGGTCACATTTGGAGTAGTGCATGCAGTTCTAGTCGCATCATTACAGGAAGGTTTTGGAAAGGGCGCAGAGGAGGTTTACCAGAATGATGCCTGGAGTAGAGGGTGTTAGTTGCACGGAGAGGTTGGACAGATATGGATTGTTTTCTCTGGAATGCTGGAGGTTGCAGGGAGACCTGATGGAAGTACATAAAATTAGATCATAAGACCATAAGTGATAGAAGTAAAATTAGGCCATTGGGCCCATCAAGTCTACTCCGCCATTCAATCATAGCTGATCTATCTCTTCCTCCTAACCCCATTCTCCTTCCTTCTCTCCATAACCTCTGAAAACATTATGAGAGAAATAGATAGGGTAGACAGTCAGAACTTTTTTCCCAGGAAGGAAAAATCAAATACCCGAGGGCATAGCTTTAAAAGGTTGGAGGGGAAAAGTTTAAAGGTGCAATGTAAGTTATTTTTTACACTGAGGGTGAAGAGTGCCTGGAATGCACTGTCAGGAGTGATGGTTGAAGTAGATACAATAGAGGTATTTAAGCGACTTTTTGATAGGCATATAGATATGTACGGAATGGATGGATATGCATTATGTGCAGGCAGATGAGAGTTGGTCTTGGTATCATGTTCAGCACAAACATTAAGGGCCAAAGGGCCTGCTCTTGTACTGTGCTGTTCTATGTTCTGTTTCAGATTACCAGCATCTGCAATGTTTTAATGATTATCACTTACTAAAGTTGGTTCCTATTTGCCAGTGAGGGCACTAGATAACATAAAAATTATTTGCCTCATACCTAATATGAAGGCTAAATAACTTGTGCTTCATAGTGACAATGCACACCCTCCCTCTGGAGAGCATTAGCCACGGAGAAGCTTAAAAAATAAATGAGCAAAGCTTGCGTCATTTTTACTTGTCAGCGGTTTCCTGTGTGCACGTTGGAGCAAGAGAATTTAACTGGATTGTTTTCATTCTTTTGCATATTCAGTACCAATATGCTGGAAGGTAGTAGATTGCCACACTAGGAGCAATGCATCTTCAGACATTTCATCTGTAACAGTTGGGCTATGAGAGTGCAGTGTTATATGCACCTGGCATGAATGCAACCAAATTAGAGTGAATAAAATGATATTATTCAACCACCACACACCATCATTACCAATATACTAGGCACATTCCAGCTTATACAAGTGATTTTTGCATAACAAAAGCTAGGTTTCAACCACAAAACAGATTTCAGCAGCTGGTTGCAATCAACATGATCAGTCATCTTGAAAAAAAATATATAAAGCAACAGCAACAGAAGCAGCACAGCTGATAATCGCGGAAAGCAAGACAAATAATGTCCCACGGGTTTTCCAGCTATCCACCATCATGTGAACCCTATAATGGTGGGAAAAATTGATGAATGAATCAGAAAATTAACTGGAAATATCTGCAGCAGAGCCATGTACAAGATGAAGCAGGCACAACCTCAAGCAGGCTGTGTCTTGGATAGAAACATATAACTGTTGCAATGGCTGCAAGAGGAAAAACATTTATAACTTAATTCTTCCAGCATCATGTTAAGGTAGCCATTAAGGAATTGGTAAAAGACTAACACGAAGATGTTGTGCAGTGTACTAACCTTGAGAGGAAAAGCAGTGTAAATCCCCCCAGAAAAATGGAGCAAGTGTAGGCCACCAGGCCCCTCAAACTTGCCCCAGTGTTCAATATGAACATGGCCGATCTATATTGGCCTAAACTCCTTTCCCATACCAGAACCTAACAAACCTCAATTCCTGAGTCTTTTAAATATTTATGTCTCACCATATTAACTACTTCTAATGAACCGACTGCCACCATCTTTATGGGCAGAGAATTCCAGAGATTCACTAACTGCAGAGATGTAATTTCTCCGCACCTCCGTTTTAAATGACAAGCCTCTTATTTTGTAGCTTACATGGGAGCGAATTGGAAGAGCAAATATGTAAGGAGATAGCAGATATTAGTAGTAAGCACAAGGTAGTGATTGTGGGAGATTTCAATTTCCCAAAAATAGACTGGGAAACACATTCTGTAAATGGGCTGGATGGTTTGGAGTTTGTAAAATGTGTGCAGGATAGTTTTTTTGCAGCAGTACATAGAGGTACCGACCAGAGAAGGGGCAGTGCTGGACCTCCTGTTAGGAAAATGACAGGACAGTGACGGAGGTATGCGTTTGGTGAGCACTTTGGGACCAGTGATCACAATACCATTAGTTTCAATATAATTATGGAGCGAGTCAGAAACAGGACCTAGAGTGGAGATTTTTGATTGGAGAAAGGCTAACTTTGAGGGAATGCGTGAGGATTTTAAAGGAGTCAATTGGGACACTTTGTTTCATGGGAAGGATGTAGAAGAGAAAGGAGGACATTTAAAGGGGAATTTTGTAAGAGTACAGAATCTTTATGTCCCTGTTAGGTTGAAAGGAAATAGTAAATATTGGAAAGAGCCATGGTTTTCAAGAGAAATTAGACACTTGTTTCGAAAAAAGAGAGATATCTACAATAATTATAGGAGGCATGGAGTAAATGAGGTGCTAGAGGAGTATAAAGAATGTAAAAAGAATCTTAAGAAAGAAATTAGGAAGGCTAAAAGAAGATATGAGGTTGCTTTGGCAAGAAAGGTGTAAATCCAAAGGGTTTCTACAGCTTATTAATAGCAAAAGATAACAAGGGATAAAATTGGACCATTAGAGAACCAGAATGGACAGCTATCTGCAGAGCCAAAAGAGATGGGGGAGATATTGAACAATTTCTTTTCTTCGGTATTCACCAAGGAGAAGGATATTGAACTCTGTGAGGTAAGGGAAAAAAGTAGAGTAGCTATGGAAACTATGAGATTCAAAGAGGAGGAAGTACTGACACTTTTGAAAAATATAAAGGTGGATAAGTCTCCAGGTCCTGACAGGATATTCCCTAAGACATTGAGGGAAGTTAGTGTAGAAATAGCAGGAGCTATGACAGAAATATTTCAAATGTCATTAGAAACAGGAAATAGTGCCGGAGGATTGGCGTACTGCGCATGTTGTTCCATTGTTAAAAAGGGTTCAAAGAATAAACCTAGCAATTATAGACCTATTATTTTGACGTCAGTGGTGGGGCAAATTAATGGAAAGGATACTTAAGATAATATATATAAGCATCTGGATAAACAGGGTTGATCAGGAACAGTCACATGGATTTGTGCCTGGAAGGTCATGTTTGACAACCTTCTTGAATTTTTTGAAGCGGTAACTAGGGAAATTGATGAGGGTAAAGCAGTGGATGTTGTCTATATGGATTTCAGTAAGGCCTTTGACAAGGTTCCCCATGGAAGGTTGTTCAGAAGGTTCAATCTTTGGGTGTTAATGGCGGAGTAGCAAGATGGATTCAACAGTGGCTGAATGGGAGATGTCAGAGAGTAATGGTGGATGGCTGTTTGTCAGGTTGGAAGCCGGTGACCAGTGGGGTGATTCAGGGATCTGTGTTGGGTCCACTGTTGTTTGTCATGTACATCAATGATCTGGATGATGAGGTGGAAAATTGGATAAGTAAGTATGCAGATGATACTAAGATAGGTGGTATTGTGGATAATGAAGTAGATTCTCAAAGTCTACAGAGAGATTTGAGCCATTTGGAAAAGTGGGCTGAAAGATGGCAGATGGAGTTTAATGCTGATAAGTGTGAAGTGTTACATCTTGGCAGGACAAATCAAAATAGGGACGTACATGGTAAATGGTAGGGAATTGAGGAATGCTGTGGAACAGAGGGATCTAGGAATAACTGTGCATAGTTCCCTGAAGGTGGAATCGCATGTAGATAGGATGGTAAAGAAAGCCTTGTGTGCTGGCCTTTTATAAATCAGAGCATTGAATATAGGAGTAGGGAAGTAATGTTAAAATTGTACAAGGCATTGGTAAGACCAATTCTGGAGTATGGTGTACAATTTTGGTCGCCTAGTTATAGGAAAGGATGTCAACAAAATAGAGAGAGTACAGAGGAGATTTACTAGAATGTTGCCAGGGTTCCAGCAACTAATGTTACAGAGAAAGGTTGAACAAGTTAGGTCTTTATTCTTTGGAGCGCAGAAGGTTAAGGGGGGACTTGATTGAGGTCTTTAAAATGATGAAAGGGATAGACAGAGTTGACGTGGATAAGCTTTTCCCATTGAGGGTAGGGAAGATTCAAACAAGAGGGCATGACATGAGAATTAAGGGACAGAAGTTTAGGGGTAACGTGAGGGGAACTTCTTTACTCAGAGGGTGGTGGCTGTGTGGAATGAGCTTCCAGCAGAGGTGGTGGAGGCAGGATCGATTTTAACATTTAAAAGTAAAGTGGATAGGTATATGGACGGAAGGGAATGGAGGGGTATGGTCTGAGTGCAGGTAGATGGGACTAGGGGAAAACAAATGGTCGGCACGGACTGGAAGGGCCGAGAGGGCCTGTCTCCGTGCTGTAATTGTTATATGGTTACATGTTTGAACAAGGCCTCCGATTATTCGTCACACCTTCAAGGAGTATGTACCCCAAACTTTCACTTGAAAAAGAGGAACTAGGAAAAGAAATAATGAAAAAAAGGGTTTAACTATTTGACTGGCTTTAATTTTGAGGTTAAAAAAATATTTATTCCCAGATTCTTTAAAGTTCACATTATTTTCAAAAATATTTGTTCTTCTTGACTTCACAGTCTGTGGCTACAACTAATGTAATACATTACATTACACCATTCCCCATTAAGCATTATGTCAAAGAAAATTAATTCTCTTAAGTGTTCTTGACACATACTCCACTGTACCTGGGGAAAAAAAGGCAGTTGGGGTGCACTGAGAACCTAAAGGAACCTCTGCCCTCAACTGGACACTTTCTCCAGCATTGAATCTTCCAATGGTTCAGTGTGGAGAGACTACCCATAAGGACTGGTGATGGGTGGGCTGGGGTGAGCTGTGCAGCTACTCAGCACTGCCTTGTAACGCCCAGCACGGTCAGCATGGTGACTGTGTGGGCCATTGCTGGTGACCAGCACCAATGCTCTACATATTGACTGGCTGCCTGATTCAATGCTCTCCTTCATCCTATCCTGTTGGAAGTATAGACAATGCTGTCTTCCTCTCTCTGTGTTTGGCTGCTCAACACCATGTGTGGGGAAAGCCTCAGCAGCCAAGGCAGTCCACACAATTTCACTGAGGCAGATCAGAGGTCAAGAATAAACCTGGGTCACTGGAGGTGTGGAAGTACATCTATTGGAACAAACTCAAAAGTGGTGCTCTGGAGAAATCTTGGCCAGGGGAGCTGAAGCCAAACAAATGGAGATGAAATGTGGTGGAAAGAACTGCAGATGCTGGTTTAAATAAAAGGTAGACACAAAAAGCTGGAGTAACTCAGCGGGACAGGCAGCATCTCTGCAGAGAAGGAATGGGTGACGTTTTGGGTCGAGATCCAGTCTGAAGAAGGTTCCCGACCCAAAACGTCACCCGTTCCTTCTCTCCAGAGATGCTGCCTGTCCCGCTGAGTTACTCCAGCATTGTGTGCCTTCTTTGATGGTTGCAACAAGGTATGGAGCCCTTTCCATTTGATTGTTCAATAGATGACAGTTAAATTTGGGATGAAGACAGCAGCTTCGATCACACCCAGCAGGAGGCGATGAGAGAGAGCACTGGATCCAGATGGTCTATCAGCACATGCAGCAGGTGTTACTGGTCCCCATGAACAGCCCACACTCACTGTGGCCCAGAGCTTCACATCTCAACATTGAGTGGTGGCTCTGCTTGCCCCAGCCTCATAGGACGATGCTCCACATCAGGTTTTGGGGCAATTTTTACACTGGATTTGCTTCAGGTTCTCAGCACAACAAGGCACAGCAGTTATTATTAGTGTTTGTTTGGTATTGGTCCGTTAAAATCCTTTGGAAGTTTCATGACCAAAAAATATACTGCACAAATGGAAGTTGTTGATGTTCCTGCGAAGTCCCCACCACTTTAATAAGCATTCATTTATGTAAATTTGGTATGTCTACTCCAGTTAATAGTCAACATAATATGGTACCATTAGTAAATTAAAATGCTTTAAATTCTACTCAGTTGGCTTTGTATGGCTAATGAGCAAAATTATGCAACATCTTATCCATAGTAACCTGGAATATTTATGGTGATGATTTTAATCTATTCAGTAGCTTGGTATACAAATACAATTACTTGTGCATGCGAATTATCAATTAATGCTGTTTTTTATCATCTACATTAGACTTGGCAGATACAAAATGGGGCTAAATTAGTGGAGACCTTCAGCTCTGCCAACTCAGCGCCTAATCCTTGAGACATAGGCAAAGAATATTATTCATCATGCACTGGCCACGTTATAACCACTCGAGAACTGGGCAGTCTCATCTGCCTTTGGTAGCACTACATTGGGCATGATCCAATCTTGGTGATAATTTTATTGCTATATTGTATTTGTTTGGTTTAGTTCTTATTCCATCATATTCAGCACATATGAGACCAGTCTGTGTTTTTGGTAGATTGGCTTTGCATTTGTTTTCCTGCATGAGATTAATGCCTTTTATTGCTCCAGTGTGAATTAGTAAAGCTACTTTACTCATGGTTTTTAGAAAAAGGATATTACAAAATAAATATTTTTTTTTCACTCTCTCCGTAGCGAGGATTACTTTGTGTGCTTTTTTGCCTTCTTCAATAGGTAAACCTGAAAATGCTGATTACGTATCTCTCCTTATTCTCATTATGGGATCATCTTGTAATTGATGTTTGTCATTCTGCTGCCACTCCCTGCTTTGATGTCATGCTCTCAAAATGTCATCTATTGAACAATCAAATGGAAAGGGCTCCATACCTTATTGCAACCATCAAAGATTCGATTGAGGAACGGCTGCCATTTAGCACCAACCTCCATTCCAGGCTTGACTTTTAGCTCACAACAAAATTTCAGGCTCTACTATTAGTCACATTATTCACATATGCTCTTCTGATTGCCATGATTAATCTCAGGCTTCCAACACTTGCACTACCAATACAGCGACAAAACGTATTCAACATCCTCAAGGACATGTTTTTGATGGCTGTGTTTCTGCTCCAACCTACACGGAAAGCAGGTGCACTCAGCAGGTTCTGAACCTCTAAAAATACCCATTGCAGAAAGTACAGACTAGTATACATGAGATTGGAACAACTCGGAGTGTGCATTGCTTACTCGCACTTCACATATCGCCAGAAGAATTTTCTAAAAAACAATATAGCAGCAGATTGTCACATGACAGTTCTTTAAAGGGTCTAAAAGAAACAATTATTCTTCACAACCAATATTGCATATACTCCATACTAGACTTATCTCCCTCAGTACATCAATCATTTGGGGGAGAATCTTGGTTGACTCACACTTTATTTTGGCAAGAGGAACTCGATGGAAGCATGAACTGTTCAGTAATTGAAGTGTGTCACATAAATGTCAAGTCCTTGCAGTTAGCAATAATCAAGATTTTTGTACTCCCAAAGGATACACATGTTCAAAGATGTGATGGTTAAAATGTCCTTACATAATACACAGCATGTAAGTTCATATGTGGATAAGGGGATGTGCATCTATGTTAAATCACCACTATCATCTCTGCAGTCTTTTACATGGAAAAGATGGTTGTGGATCAAATGCAAATTGAACTTTGTTTTATGTAGTTTAAATAATTAATAAATCTTAGAGACTTTGCAACAAATAGCCAATGGCACAACAGTAACAAGTTAACTGGCTCTAGTACACTGTTAAGTTAATTTCAAAATATTAGACATTGATTTTGTTGGAATTGTGAAATTACCTTTGATGTGCAAGTTGAACAGGTGCAAGTGTTTGCACCTGGCAAGATTAACGAGGGCCCATCCTTAATAAGCCATTCACAATAGATACAGATCAAAACAAACTCAATTAAAAACGCAGTCCATGATTGCCCAACGATACTGCCAATAATTACCCAATTACTTCAACAAAAGCAGTTCCATCAGTTACAGTCAAAGTGACTGTTTGAAGTCCCTCAGAGTGAAGGCATAGGTTGTTGCCCAGTTTTCCTAAGCAACAGTGCAAAGTTGCCTTGAATAGATAAATTACTTAATTCAATGAAAACACAACAGAAAATCGGCACAAAGAGCTGTTTGGCTGGATTCCTTGTGGCAGATCGTGCATAGTGGCATCGAGTATTCATGCAATTCATTCCATCCCCGCAACACACCATGTGAGGTGTAAAGTTACTGAGATTGGATGGATGGCTACTGAAGGGATGATTAGCAAGTTAATAACATGCATGGAACTAATAAAATCCCACAGCATGGTACGGTAAACTGTGACACCTTTGTCCCTTTGAAAAGATCTACAATGCATCCATCTTCAGAGGGTACATTGGGGTGAAATTCAGTTTCGGGAGAGCACAGACTAAACAGTAATGGATCAGCCACCCACACTCCTAGGGTGTGAAGGATGCCAGTTAGCACTGAATATTCAAGCCACTGATGTGCTATTGTGCTGGATATGTGTTCAGCTAGGAGAGCTGTCCCCTTGTTTTCCATTAGCACCATTTTACTAACGTATCTTGATGCCACAGTGAAATGTTGACTATTTTGAGGGCAAACACTTTGGGATTTCAACACTTGTGTCTATGTTTGAGTCATGACTGTGATCAGTCTGGATCTAAGTCGTCATGAAAGGACCCAACCTGCCCACCAGTGCTTTGTTTATCAGTGAGTGAGTGCTGCATGATATAACATTGTTGCTGAATGTGGGAGTCAGCCAGGCTGCAGGTATCTAGAGTTATCTACCAAGGACCACATCTAACTCCCTCTTAAATATAACCAATGAACTGGCCTCAACTACCTTTTGTGTCAGAGTATTCCAGAGATTCACCACTCTCTGTGTGTAAAATGTTTTTCTCATCTCAGTCCTAAAAGACTTCCCCCTTATCCTTAAACTGTGACCCCTTGTTCTGGACTTCCCCAACATCGGGAACAATCTTCCTGCATCTAACCTGTCCAACCCCTTAAGAATTTTGTAAGTTTCTATAAAATCTCCCCTCAATCTTCTAAATTCTAGCGAGTACATGCCGAGTCTATCCAGTCTTTCTTCATATGAAAGTCCTGACATCCCAGGAATCAGTCTGGTGAACCTTCTCTGTACTCCCTCCATGGCAAGAATGTCTTTCCTCGGATTAGGAGACCAAAACTGTACGCAATACTTCAGGTGTGGTCTCACCAAGACCCTGTATAACTGCAGTAGAACCTCCCTGCTCCTATACTCAAATCCTTTTGCTCTGAATGCTAACGTACCATTTGCTTTCTTCACTGCCTGCTGCACCTGCGTGCCTACTTTCAATGACTGGTGTACCATGACACCCAGGTCTCGTTGCATCTCCCCTTTTCCTAATCGGCCACCATTCAAATAATAGTCTACTTTCCTGTTTTTGCCACCAAAGTGGATAACCTCATATTTATCCACATTATACTGCATCTGCCATGCATTTGCCCACTCACCCAATCTATCCAAGTCACCTTGCAGCCTCCTAGCATCCTCCTCACAGCTAACACTGCCCCCCAGCTTCGTGTCATCCGCAAACTAGGAGATGTTGCATTCAATTCCCTCGTCCAAATCATTAATATATGTTGTAAATAGCTGGGGTCCCAGCACCGAGCCTTAGAATCATAGAATCATAGAAAATAGGTGCAGCTGTAGGCCATTCGGCCTTCGAGCCTGCACAGCCAAATAGTTTTTCACACAGAGAGTGGTGAATCTGTGGAATTCTCTGCCACAGAAGGTAGTTGAGGCCAGTTTGTTGCGCATATTTAAGAGGGAGTTGGATGTGGCCCTTGTGGCTGAAGGGATCAGGGGGTATGGAGAGAAGGCAGGTACAGGATACTGAGTTGGATGATCAGCCATGATCATATTGAATGGCGGTGCAGGCTCGAAGGGCCGACTGACCTGCTCCTGCACCTAATTTCTATGTTTCTATGTTTCTATGTTTCAATATGACCATGGCTGCTCATCCAACTCAGTATCCTGTACCTGCCTTATCTCCATACCCCCTGATCCCTTCAGCCACAAGGGCCACATCTAACTCCCTCTTAAATATAGCCAATGAACTGGCCTCAACTACCTTCTGTGACAGATAATTCCACAGATTCACCACTCTCTGTGTGAAAAATGATTTTCTCATCTCGGTCCTAAAAGACTTCCCCCTTATCCTTAAACTGTGACCCCTTGTCCCGGAGTTCCTTGTGGTACCCCACTAGTCACTGCCTGCCATTCTAAAAAGGACCCGTTTACTCCTACTCTTTGCTTCCTGTCTGCCAGCCAGTTCTCTATCCACATCAGTACTGAACCCCCAATACAGTGTGCTTTAAGTTTGCATACTAATCTCTTATATGGAACCTTGTCGAAAGCCTTCTGAAAGTCCAGATATAACACATCCACTGGTTCTCCCTTATCCACTCTGCTAGTTACATCCTCAGAAAATTCTATAAGATTCGTCAGATATGATTTACCTTTCGTAAATCCATGCTGACTTTGTCTAATGATTTCACCACTTTCCAAATGTGCTGCTATTCCATCTTTAATAACTGACTCTAGCAGTTTCCCCACTACCGATGTTAGACTAACAGGTCTGTAATTCCCCGTTTTCTCTCTCCCTCCCTTTTTAAAAAGCCGGGTTACATTACCTACCCTCCAATCCTCAGGAACTATTCCAGAATCTAAAGAGTTTTGAAAAATTATCACTAATGCATCCACTATTTCTGGGGCTACTTCCTTAAGTACTCTGGGATGCAGCCTATCTGGCCCTGGGGATTTATCGGTCTTTAATCCATTCAATTTACCTAACACCACTTCCCGGCTAACCTGGATTTCACTCAGTTGCTCCATCTCATTTGACCCCCGGTCCCCTGCTATTTCCGGCAGATTATTTATGTCTTCCTTAGTGAAGACAGAACCAAAGTAGTTATTCAATTGGTCTGCCATGTCCTTGTTCCCCATGATCAATTCACCTATTTCTGACTGCAAGGGACCTACATTTGTTTTAACTAATCTTTTTCACATATTTATTAAAACATTTGCAGTCAGTTTTTATGTTCCCTGCCAGTTTTCTTTCATAATCTATTTCCCTTTCCTAATTAAGCCCTTTGTCCTCCCCTGCTGGATTCGGAATTTCTCCCAGTCCTCTGGTAGGCTGCTTTTTCTGGCGAATTTGTATGCTTCATCTTTTGTTTGAATACTATCCCTGATTTCCCTTGTTATCCACGGATGTACTAACATTCCCTCATTTATTCTTTTGCCAAACTGGGATGAACAATTGTTGTAGTTCATCCATGCAGTCTTTAAATGCCTTACATTGTCTATCCACCGTCAACCCTTTAAGAATCAATTGCCAGTCTATCTTGGCCAGTTCACGTCGCATACCTTCAAAGTTACCTTTCTTTAAGTTCAGAACCCTTAGTGCCACTCTCCATCCTAATGAAGAACTCAACCATATTATGGTCACTCTTGCCCAAGGGGCCACGCACAACAAGTCTGTTAACTAACCCTTCCTCATTACTCAATACCCAGTCTAGAATAGCCTGCTCTCTCGTTGGTTCCTCTACATGTTGGTTTAGAAAATTATCCCACATACATTCCAAGAAATCCTCTTGTTCAGCACCCCTGCCAATTTGATTCACCCAATCTATATGTAGATTGAAGTCACCCATTATAACTGATTTACCTTTGTTGCACGCATTTTTAATTTCCTGTTTGATACCATCCCCAACTCCACTACTACTGTTAGGTGGCATGTACACAACTCCAACTAGCATTTTCTGCCCCTTAGTGTTTCATAGCTCTACCCATATCGATTCACATGATGTATGGTGTTGTCACAGTTAATCCATCACGGCTGGTTCTGGGATACAATTCTTTCACACCCCAACCAGGAATTTCTTGATGCCATTCACAGTGAGCCAAATTGGCTGAACACAGTTGTGTAAGATCTGGGGAACATCAAGAGAAACCATCCACATGCAGCTTCTGACTGAAATAAATTCTTCAACCTTACTTGTGCAGGACTCTGCCATCTTTGAGGATACACATGCTCTTGGATGCTGTTAACTGTGGCAAAGCACCCAAGTATCCAAAGCAAAGCATCCACACATTCTATTGTGTACTGTGTTCTTTTTAATTGTATGGCTGCATGGTAACACATTTCACTGTACCTTAATTGGTGCATGTGCAAATAAATGTGAACCTTGATCCTTGTCATTCGTGACAAGCTAGTATCAGGACTTGGTCCATTCCTAGTTTTTGACAGGGAGTAATAAAATATACTTAGGACGTTTTAAAGAACAAATCATGTCAGGTTTAAGGAGAATTTGTTGACATTCATGTTTGCTGAACCGCACAACGATAAACCATGTCAACTGTTCTGATTTATTTATTTTTATTGTAGCTCATGGTTGACCTGCCTCTATCACCCTTTCAGGCAGTGTGAGTTCCAGACCCTCACCACCCTTGGGGTGAAAAGGTCTTTCCGCAGCTCACCTCTCTTCCTTCTACTAATTACTTCCAATCTATGGCCTCTGATATTTTGACCCCTCCACGAAGAGGAAAAGGTGATTTATTCAGCTCCCCCAATTAAATCTCTCCTTTAATTCCTCCGCTTAAAAGAAAACAATTATGACAAACAATTTTCATCATCGTTACAATTTTCCCAGCTGCAGAGATCCGCATATCGAAAGAAAAACAGATGATGGCAGCAGACATGTCATGGTACTGCAACAACAGTGTTCTCTAATGGCCTGGTACACAAAAAGCTGGAGAAACTCAGCGGGTGAAGCAGCATCTAAGGAGCGAAGGAGATAGGCGCGTTTCGGCCGGGTCGAGCCCCTTCTTCAGACTGGTCAGGGGATCAGGGAAACGAGAGATATAGACGGTGATGTGGAGAGATAAGGAACAATGAGTGAAAGATATGCAAAAAATGTATTGGTGATAAATGGAACAAGCCATTGTAAGCTGTTTGGTAAGTGAAAATGAGAAGCTGGTGCGACTGGGGGTGGGGAGGAGATAGAGATAGAGGGAATGCCAGGGCCCGAGGCTGAGGGAGAGGTGGGAAGGGGAGGAGGGACCAGCAAGGGTTAACAGAATGAGAAAATTCAATATTCAAGCCCAAAGATTGCAGACTCCCAAGCGGAACTATGAGGTGCTGTTCCTCCAGCTTGTGTGAAATTGCTCACACTGGCCGTGGAGGAGGCCCAGGACCGAGAGGTCGGATGTGGAATGGATGGGGAGTTGAAGTGCTGTGAGCCACCGGGAGGTTCGGTTGGTGTTGGTTATTGCGGACCCGAGCGTAGTGTTCGGCGAAGCGATCGCCAAAGCCTCCGCTTGGTCTCACCGATATAGATCATCTGGCATCTGGAGCAGCGGATGCAGTAGATGAGGTTGGAGGAGGTGCAGGTGAACCTCTGTCGGACCTGGAAGGACTGCTTGGGTCCCTGAAAGGCGAGTGAGGGGGGGGGGTGAAGGGACAAGTGTTGGCATTTCTTGCGGTTGCAAGGGAAAGTCCCGGGGAAGGGGTAGAGGCGGGAGGGGAGGGAAGAATTTGACAAGGGACAGGGGGGGTATAGTCAATTAAGCAACAGTGTTCTCTAATGGCTTAATTGACTATCCCCCACTTGCACAAGACTGGCAAGCCTATCTAATAATATCGCCGATAAACCTTAGTCTCATAGTCTGAATCTTGTGGGACACATGTTGAGTGGTATTTGAGGCAAAATGCAGTGCAAGGATTTGTACTTCGCATCGATATAGTGTCGGAAGCTATTGTACAATAGACAAGATACTGGATTGCCTTTACTTTTTCTCAATTTTGCCATGCTTAATCACCTGTCCTTTCAACTTGTGGAACAACAGCTTGGGGTTAAGAAGTATTCAGAATCTTTGTTCATTCCCATATGACTGTGATTATGAAAACACTTTCAGTCACATTAAATCGAACTTGCATGCAATTGTTTTTTTTCCTAAAATTAGTTTATTCCCCTGGTCCAAGTTAGCTCATAGATGTACAATTTGTAAATATCTATTCCTAGACAGGGCAAATTGATTTTTTTATTTTGAAATTCTGATGTGCACATAAACATAGGACATATTTTCCCAAATGTTCTCATTTTGCATGCTCTGATCTCTTGTGAAAGTGTATGGCTACATTCATTGCAATAATTACCCAGAAGAAATTTTTCCCCGTACTAATCTGGATTGTGTGCAAAAAGGCAATTTAATTGAAGTGGTTCTATTTATAAGCACATTTATTTGGATGAATTTTGGAAATCAATTCAGGGCACACACTACTCCTTTTGTAACATTCAAACCAAGAACAAGTACAGAGAAGAGCACTAGAAGCATCAAAAGTGGGCCTTCCAGGTTATTTGCTCACTTCTATCACTGACTACCAGCCTCACAAATTGTTATTTTTCTTGCAAATGGTTTCTGCACCAGTCGGTCTATGTTAAATGCTGGTTTAGTAAATGAGAAGCAAGTATTAAAGTCCTGTTCATGAACATATAGGAATGGGGATCAACGCTATATAAACTATGTTTTCAAATCCTGTGTTCATTCCATAAATCAGCTCCGTAAAACCATTGTCAGGAGAAATTTTACTGTTGGGCCATGATCATGAAATGTTTGCAGTGGGTACTTCCTTAACTACAGCTTACTGGGCATATTCATATTAAACCACCAAAGTAAAATTTCAAGAATGGAGGGAAAGGACCTAAAGAATAAACGTGACAAAACTGCTGAAGAATCGTGGATCAGACAGCATAGTGGAGGAACTAAATCGGACAGTCTATTTGTGCCGGTGGGAGTTTCTCAGACAGTTTATCTTTTGTTTTCCAACACGGGCAGTCGCTGTTAACTTCAAAGAACAAGGTGATTGTTGGATGAGGAGAACAATTAAATAAATAGGATTTTGAAAGCCTAATGGTTTTCCACAGTCCTAACAATAGAAGGACCTTTTCCTCGTATCAACAAGATATATCTGGGTAGAGATGCTATAAGCCTCCAAATCAACTAGTGTTCTAGACATTGTCAATACACGAGTAACACTATACACTTTTTTAAAAAAACAGCTTGAAAATAGTTCGGGGTACACAAAAGTGGAGAAACTCAGGCGGCATGTGCAGCAGCATTCACAGGAGCGAAGGAGATAGGCGACGTTTCGGGTCGAGACCTTCGTGAAAATAGTTATGTTTTTTACTTGATGATGGATTTTTCTGCAATGTTCTGTTTCTTGGGATCCATCTGAGAACGGGAGGATTGCAGTGATATCACTATGAAGTAATCTAACTGGACAGCATCAAAAAACCAAGAACCATTGATTATTATATCATATTGGAAAAGCGTTTAAAACAATAGATTTGATTATTCAAAGAGCACCCATGTACTTGCTCCACATCAACATTGAGACAAGTATTCAGAAAGAAAGACCAATCAGCTTATGTTCTAGATTTACTAATTAAGAATCAGGCAAAACCCGACTCCATCACATTTGACATAGGTCTCTGTAATATTTGGAGGACTGCTGCCCACTTTCAGAGCACATTGAGCACAGGGGGAGCCTCATTGTCCTCAGCGCAGAGATTAGATTTGGAACTTTCACAAGTATGTAAATCTAACTCATTCCTGATGTATAGAACCAGTCAATGGAATTCTGGCAGGTTTTGAAATTTGCAGTGGAAGGAGTGACCATGAAACGTTCTTTTGGACTTAAAAAACACAATACTTGCATCATCGACTTATGGTATCCCAAGGCTGAAGCCCCAACACACTCACGTGGGGACAACATCCGGCAATCTCCGGAGAGACATTGTCATGCGTAAATGGCATAGCCCCCCTCCCATAGAATGGGGTTTTTGTAGGCACACTAGGGGATGATTTTTGTTATTTCGTGTTCACAGGTTTTAGGAGCAGTAATAGGCCATTCAGCCCATTAAATCTTAAAGCATACGGTATTTAGGGGGTTCAGTATTGATGTGGATAGAGAACTGGCTGGCATAACAGGAAGCAAAGAGTAGGAGTAACGGGTCCTTTTCCACAATGGCAGGCAGTAACTAGTGGGGTACCGCAGGGGCTCAGTGCTGGGACCCCAGCTATTTACAATATTATATTAATGATCTGGATGATGGGAATTGAAGGCAATATCTCCAAGTTTGCGGATGACACTAAGCTGGGGGGCAGTGTTCCGCCTGTGAGGAGGATGCTAGGAGACTGCAAGGGTGACTTGGATAGGCTGGGTGAGTGGGCAAATGTTTGACAGATGCAGTATAATGTGGATAAATGTGAGGTTATCCACTTTGGTGGCAAAAACAGGAAAGCAGACTCAATTATTATTTAAATGGTGGCCGATTAGGAAAAGGGGAGATGCAGCGAGGACCTGGGTGTCATGGTACACCAGTCATTGAAAGTAGGCATGCAGGTGCGCAGGCAGTGAAAAAGCGAATGGTTGTTAGCTTTCATCGCAAAAGGATTTGAGTACAGGAGCAGGGTGGTTCTACTTCAGTTGTACAGGTCTTGGTGAGACCACAAATGGGAGTATTGCGTGCAGTTTTGGTCTCCAAATCTGAGGAAGCGCCATTATTGCCATAGGGAGTGCGAAGAGAAGGTTCACCAGACTGATTCTGGGATGTCAGAGGATGTCTTATGATGAAGAAGATGGATAGACTCGGGTTTTTTATATCTGGAAAATTTAGGAGATTTAAGGGGGGATTCTTTATAGATACTTACAAAATTCTTAAGGGGTTGGACAGGCTAGATGCAGGTAGATTGTTCCGATGTTGGGGAGGAGAATCCAGGACAAGGGGTCACAAAGCATTAAGGATAAGGGGGAAATCTTTTAAGACCGAGTGATGAGAAAAGACTTTTTTCTCACACAGAGTGGTGTAGGTCTCTGGAACTCTCTGCACAGAGGGTAGTTGAGGCCAGTTCATTGGCTATAATTTAAGAGTCTGTCGGGAATGTGGCCCTTGTGGCTAAGGGGATCGAGGGTATGGTTGAGAAGGAGAGGGTACGGGATACGGTGGATGATCAGCCATGATCTATTGAATGGCGGTGCAGGCTCGAAGGGTCTGAATGACTACTCCTGCACCTAATTTCTAGTGTTTCTATGTTTCTATTAAGTTACTCCACATTCAATGGTGTGATTATCTTTCCTCCAACCCATTCACTGTTCTCCAAAACCCCTGCACCTGTACGAATCTAAAAATCTATCTATTTGGGGGGGGAAAAAATAAAAAAACCCCCAGCATTTGGTTTCCTTTGTTACATGGGAATGGACCAAGGGAGCTGTAAGACATTATCCACCATATGACTTCTGTTCCTCTGGACGTCACAATGTGAGTGAGTTCAAAGTCTACCCGCCTTCTCCAGCACGGATCCAATTTCATCTGGAGCAGAGACAAGATTCTGAATGTTGGTTCAGGTACCTGGGAAACAGGCTCTATAGGATAGATGTCAGCAGTTCTCTGAAAGCTGCAGTGTTAGAAAATATTAACCATGTGCAAATTTAGGGGTCTGCATGAAGAATAAAGGGGGAAATAATGTTTTGTTCAATTTTTTTCCTCAATTGGTATTTCCATTTTAAAAGCTTTATCAGAGGAAACCATAAAAAATAAAGCTGTGACAAGCTCTCACTGACAGCCTGTTTTAGGATTCACACATACAGATTATTGGGAGCAAAGGAGAGAGATGAAAAGTAACATAGCCAGGCGAGCTCTGTGGATCTGGCAGCACTGAGGATATAAGCAGGAATGTATAGTTTGGGTAGTGATTAGATCAGCCAAGAGCAGTGAATGGCAGAGGAGGATCAAGAGGACATATGGCATCCCAGTTTCATTTCATTTAACCTTGTGGTTCAGATTCAGCTTAGTGAATTTTGTATGGGTGCTGCAAATAAATTCCTTGTTGCTTGAAGCTCTCAGTAAAACAGTATGCATGGTAATGCTAAATAAATGATTATCAATTAATACTAAATGAAGATAGAATACAAAATGCTGGAGTCATTCAGGAGATATGCAGTTCTCTGGAGCGAGAAGGGATGGGTGACGTTTCGAAACGAGATCCTTCTTCAGAGTGCTGTCTGTCAAGTATGAGAGAGGGATCTAGCAGGGGTTAGTAGTGCAGAACTTGCGCTACCAATGCAGATTCCCCAAAGCCTTATTTTATTACTTTTTGGGCGTCCAAAATGAATGGACCCTCTTTTAAATATGGAGAATTGTTTAAAAATGTAGTTGGGACTGTTTAACTGTTTGCCATTTCTCCTGCATTTCTATTTAGCAAGACTATTGGAAGAACTTGAGGTTTTGGAAGGAAATGTCAGGGGTTAATGGGACTTCAACTATGGTTGCTAGGGTTACCACATGGGGGGATATTGCCTGCCATTGTGATGTTCCCAGTTAAAAATCAATAGAAACAATATGGTTCTCTGATAACCAATGAAGAAATTATACACAACCATTCACTGTATGGTACACCTTCACAATGTTTCATTTGTGGAACCAGGAATGCCTTGTCAATGTCTGCACAAGTAACTATACAATATTCATTATAATAACATTTTAAATACACATTTGGGCAGGTAATGGGAATAGGAAAGGTAAGGGGGTTTGAGGGTATAGGTCAAACACAGGGGGGACCAGCATAGATGGGCATATTGGTTGGCCTGTGAAGTGGGCTGAAGGGAGGTTTCCGTTGCTATATGACGTTGCTTACCCCAAACACTGCAGCAAAGACGGGAGGATTGCAGGTAACCACATGATAAGGATCCAACTATAGATCCAGAACTGAATTGGGAGGCAGGCAATAAAACAGTGTAAAAGAGTACTAGATGGCAGAATGTGGTGACAGGTGCGGCAGAGTTCTGCACAGGAATCTCTTCTTTCATGCATACATATGACCAGCTGAACTGTCAGTTTGCTGAATCTTTTAATGTTACAAGGCGACTTAATGTAAAGAAAGTAGATACATAAAGGACACAAGTGTACAAAGTGACAGAGCAAATTATGTCAACAAGTGAGATTCTGAATCTATTTTGGATAAAATAAAGGACCAATCAGAAACTTTCATAATTGCAGAGATATAGGAGTGTAGAGGATTATTCCGCCAGGGGATGCTGTTGCGATTCTTATTTAATTTTCCATACATCAGGAGGTTAAAATAAACAAAGTTTTGTTGCATATTGGTTTTTCATTTCGACCAGAAGGAATGTTCACATGTTCTGCAACTTGTGAGAGTCCTGACCAGTAGAATTAGGCACTAATCTCAACCAATTCTGATACCTGGGTTTTAAAGAAGGTAGGCGAGCAGGATTACAAATAGCTTTTCATTTCTCAATGCTTATAAAGATTTAGGATTTATCTATTTTACAATTTTATATAGGAAGGTGCAGGAGAAGAATATGAAATATAATTTTCAGGACAGAATTTGAGAATAAAAAAATTAAAAAAAATGAATGAAACCAGATAATACTTTGAAACAAGATGATAAATGAACATAGAACTTGATCAAATGTGTTTTTTTTACCAGATGTAATGGTTTACCAGATTCATTTAATATTATTTGGGGAGCAAAGAGGACTGTGTGATTTTAGTTCATTGGTTTCCCTGATCCAAATGCATCCAACATTCCAGCCATATCTGCCCCTACTTGTATGTAGGTGTCTCAGTTTCGCCTTTCTGCTGTACATCACCGGTTCATACCGTCAGTAAGCCGAGTTGCTGCTGAAGTTCCCAGCAGGCAGAGGCTCAGGCATGAAGAAGAGGTCATTAAAGTTCCCAAGGCCCCTTTGGACTATAAATTTCTTGTTGTTTGTTAATCTCTGTCTGTTATTGTCACTTTAGGTGAATAATAATAAATCAATAAATAAAAAAAAAATTGTTTAA
Organism: Okamejei kenojei; assembly: GCA_035221665.1. Taxonomy (NCBI): domain Eukaryota; kingdom Metazoa; phylum Chordata; class Chondrichthyes; order Rajiformes; family Rajidae; genus Okamejei; species Okamejei kenojei. The sequence goes on from CM069133.1 coordinate 90,845,197, forward strand.
TCCATTATATCTCTCGGAACTCAAATGCATCAAAGTACCAATTAGTTAGGATTAATTTAATATCAATTTCCTTTAATGTCTTCAGAATAAAATAAAATTTAGTATATATTTTCCTCAATAACCTGACAGCCAAACATGCAGCGGATAGCGGCATTTCCAGAAGTTCTTCTCATTTCCAAACACTCGCTGATAGTGCTATCTAGAGAGGATGTCAGGTACTAAACTCAACTCACTGTTTTATGAGAGTAACCCTTGAACCAGCAGTATATCCTCTAAGTTGATCCTTCCGCCAATATTTCTGTTTGTTTATACCTGGGATTGCATCACTGAAAGGCGAAACTTAACTGCTGATTTTAATTGCTCAAAGTTGTTGTTGGTGATGGAATCTTTTAAATACATCAATGTGTTTCACCATTCAACGTTGTGCTGCCCATCAATGTTCTCCGTTATGACCTGCTGATTCAGGAAAGGAAACTACATTCTTTTCAAAGTAAGTTGCATGTTTTGGAAATATGTTGCCTTTGGTTGACAGGCAGCAATAGTTCCTGGCTGGATTGTACTGTCAAAGGAAGTTTAGGTGAGAGTTGCTGCCTTGATGTGTCGGGGTAGACAGTGCAAAAGCCGTCAGGGCGTGCAACCCAAATAGGGTGATGTATCCTCCTGGTTTTCATATGTTTTAAAGATGTTCCATTGAGGATGGTTAATTATTTCAACTGTCATTGATTCATGGGCTTGAGTGGTGGAAAGTCAGAGTTTGTTATTTGGTGCAAATACCCAACCTCAAATTGTATGTCCAAGAGATGATCTACTTTGGCTGGGTTCAATTTTGCTCTAGGTCATTATGGGCTCAACGACATTGATGAGGAATTCAATGTTGATGTGCCAGTGTCTACAAGAGCAGTTGAATGGGTCCTCTTGTAGTGGTGGGGGTATTTGTGTCGGGTCTTGAATGATTTTATCCACATCATTCCAAACCAAAATACCGTTTAGATCTCATGGACTTTATTATTGAGGGGTTTCAAAAAATACCGCAATTTCAGTGACCATTCGTGTTTGGCCTTCAGCTTGCTGCTAAGGTACACCAACTAGCAAAGGGGACACTTCAGCTTCAACCATCTTAAACACATTCCTTGATGTGGGTACATGGAGTTCAGTGTGATTCCCATTGCCTTGTTTACTACCACTCCTTATGCACAATTCATTGTGGAAAGGCTGGGAAAACACTCAGTGGGTCAGGCAATGCAGGAAAGAGAAAACAGGTTAACGTTTCGTTCTGGAATCCGTCCAACAACACAAACCTGAAAATTAAATTTATCTCAGATTCCCGCATCTGATTATTTTGATTTCACCTGGCTTATTGTCAAGGGTCCAGTTATGGTACATCACTCGGAATGTCAATTTCTTTTATCCATGGTTGAACCCAAGTCAATGTAGTCATGATGGGGGGGGGTAACCTCTCGTCATAAACTAAGTGGTGTTTAGAAAGGTATTAGTAAGTACTTTTTTTATGCTGATAAAATGAGAGTGGGATTGATGATGGTAATTGGCCAGACTGGATTTGAATTGCTTAGCATAGGGGCGGACCATGAAGACAATGACTCAACCACCTGTACTATTCAGCCCAGCTTATTTGAACCCTGGTTACAATCTACTTCATCAATCTGTGTGATACCATCCACATCTCATTAGGTTTGAGGACAATATTAGGCTTGATTTCAAAAAAATATTGGCTGATTAAAATAATATTAGAGCATGATTCCATCTAGCTGGAAAGTATCCAAAACTAAATTAGTTGGAAATAATGCCGCTGGTATTCATGAGGCATGTTTCATGTGCTGTTTATGGGGAATATATGTATTTTACAAAAAGTAATTACCATATAGGTGTAATAAAAGTCATTGTAATCACTTGGTGCTTTAATCACATTAAAAATGAAATTATTTTGCCTTTAATTCCAATTTATGAAATGTAGTTTAGTTTAGTCTAGATACCAGCCGGGAAACAGCTTTGGCCCAGCGTGTCCCGCCGACTGCGAGCCCACACCACTAGTTATCCTACACACACTAGGGCAATTTACAATTCTACCAAGCAATTAGCATTCAAACTGTACGTCTTTGGGTATGGGTAGGAATCCTGAGGAAATGACCCTGGTTACAATCTTACTGCATCAATCTTGTGCATACCCCACATCTTATTCGTTTGAGTCTGTCGTATGAGGGTTGTAGTTCTCCTTGACCGCGCGTTGTTTTTTCCGAAATCTTCGGTTTCCCACACTCCAAGATGTACAAGGTTTGTCAGTTAATTGGCTTGATGTATGTGAAAATTGTCCTTAGGTATTATTAAGTTATTGTTTTGTTTGTGTGTTTGTGTTTCTCTGCTTGTGTGTGTGTTTTTGGGGTATGTTGTTATGTATTTGTTTGTGTTAATTTTTGTGTTTGTGTGTGTGTGTCATGTTGTTGGTTGATTAGTTATTCGTTTCTTCGTGTCTTAGACTTTTTGTGTGGTATGTTTTAGTATATTTATTTTTTGTTCTCGTGATGTGTTGTGTTGTTAGTGTTCGTTTAGTTGTTTGTATGTTGTTGTTTGCGGTTGTTGGTTTTCGGCGGAGATGTTGATTAGTTTTAGCCTGTTGTTGGTTATGTGATGGTTTAGTGGATCGGTTTAGTCTTTGGTTCGTTAGTTTTTAGTTTGTTTATTGTGTTAGTGTTATTTAGTGTAATTGTTGATTTTTGTTGTTATTTTTTTGTGTTTTTGATTTTTTTGATTTATTTGATTGTTGTTGTTGTGTTGTTTCAGTGTTTGGTTTGGGTTGGTGGGGCTATTAGTTCGTGTTGTTTGAGTTGTTTTTTTTATTGTTGTTTTGTTTTATTTTTTTATTTTATTTTGTTTGTGGATTGTTGTTTTGTATGTTGTGTGTGGGGGTTTTTTTTGTTGTTTTCTGGTCCTGTGTTTGTTTAGTGTATTTTTGGTGTGTGTTGATGGTTTGTTTTTGTTGTTTTGTTGGTTGTTTTGTTCGTTTGTTTGGAGTTGTTTGTGTTGTTTGGTATTGTTGGGAATAATTTAGGGCTAAGTTATTGGTTGTGTTTGTTTTTTTAGTTATTGTTGTTTGTTATTTATTGGTGCTTTTTAGTTTTGTTTGTATTTGTGTGATGTTGTTGTTTTTTAGGATTGTCTTATTTGATTGGATTTTCTTACTTATGATTTTTGTGTTTTGTTAGTCATTTGTTTTAGTCATACGTAATCGTTTTATTGTGTTGTGGTTGGTTATTTTCGTCTTGGTTTTGTTTTGTGGTGTATTTGTTATCCTTTGTGTGTTTGTTGTGATTTATTATTTGGTTTTTTTTGTGTGGGGTCTCTGTTGTGGTCGTAGGTTGTTCGTTTAGTTATCTTGTTAGTCGTATATTGTGTTTTTGGTTTGTACGTTGATGTTGTTTGTTTGTTTGTTTGGTTTTTATGTGTTGGTGTTTTATGGTTTACTTCTATTTCCTAATCTTTTACACAAACCGATAATGTTGGATTCGTTGTTTGTGCGTGGAAATGTTTGTTTAATGGGTTTTTTTGGGTTTTGCTTAACTTGTTATCTACGTGTGTGTGTTGTGTTTTGTGTGTTTTTGTTTTTGTTGAGGTTTTGATGTTTGTTTTGGTTTTTTTTTGGTAGGTTTATTTTTGTTTTATGTTGTAGTTATGTTGTTGTGATTATGCTGTTGTTTTCTTATATTTAAATTAGTTATTGTTTAGTAGATTGCTGATTTTTGTTTGTTTTTGCCTCTCTTTTGTTTGTCCATTGGTGTTTATCGTGCTTCTTCGTGTCTCTGGTTCGTTTGTGTGTAAGGGTGTAGTTTTTAGTTTGTTGTAGTGTATGGACCAGAGTTATTCGAGTGTTGTTGTATTATTGTTGTTGATGTGTATTATATTTTTTTTGGTTTATATTTCGTTGTTTAGTTGTGTTGTTGTCTTGTATTGTCGCATTTTTCTGTTTGGATGATTCGTTTGGTGTGATTTGGTTGTTTGGTTTTATTTATTTTGTGGAAGATAGTAAGATTTTGTGTGGTGTAGATAGTATTAATGTGCGGGGATCGGTCTTGGTGAGCCGAAAGAAGGCTGTTTCAGCGCTGTATCTCTAATCTAAAACAAACACTAAACCCCATAAGGTCACGGACAGAGTGTAAAAATGTCCGTTTACTCGACAGCACCCATAGTCAGGGTCGAACCAGGATTTGTGGGTCTGTAAGCGTGCAACTGTACCGCAGCATCACTGTGCTGCCCCATGGGGGTGTCTCCTTTAGGTATGCCTGTATGGGGGATGATTTATGAAGTATGTGTGCAGGGGAGAACTTGGAGGAAAAATAATTAATGACCACCTTTCTCAATGAGGAATCAAGTAGCGGGGCAAAGCTACAACATGCAGTCGTGGGAGGTAGGACTGTGACAGGCCAGACCAGATTTAATCAGGGATGTTTGGCAATGGCGGTTAATTGTTTTAAATTGGGTTTTTGTGTGTTCTGAAAATGTGGGTGTTTGAAGAGGAAGTGCTGGTGTCATGAAGGGAAAGTCTGAAGGCAATTGAACAAAATCTTGATTAAATTAAAACAATTTAGGCATTAGGACATTTTAATATTCAATTGGTATTTGCTTTGCAGGAGTCATTGCTTTACCTCAATTAATCGGACTGTAGAAACAGAAATGTTACAACCATTGGCAAGATCATCCGTTTTATATTGGCTTTTTACAGCAATAAGCCAGTTAGTTTGTAAGCTCTTTTCAATTGCACCTGCAACCCCCCCCCCCACCCCCCATTCCCTACATTAAATCCTTTCTTTTTTTAAAGCCATGACAACAGTGATCTGTTTCCACATTCTTTCAGGCAGACCTACAGATCATAATGCCTTAACGCATGGAAGGTAGTTCCTGTGATAAATTATGCTAACCTGTATAAATCCATTTACAATCACACTCAATGTGACTCACAGTGTCTTGCCCTTTGCATTCAAATTAGCAGTGGCTAGACCCTTGCATCAATTAGAGCAGTTCTCTTAATAATGTAGCCTATTTCCTCTTGATTTTTCTGTCAAATCTCCCTTTATAACCTTATTCTTCACATGCAGGAAAAAGCCCAATTTCCCCAGACTTGTCCACATCACATAAGTCCTCATGGTGACTACTCCCAGTGATTAACTTTCTGCACCCATAAGAATTTCACTACTTTGCTAATTGTTTTTGCAGTGCCGTGCTGCTTTGTGGGCAGGTTGCCCCCCCCTCCCGGACATACTCAATGGAAAGTAGTTTTAGGAAGCTAGGTATTACTTGCATTGTCAAATCTTCTTTACACTGAATTCGTGGCTCTGAGGTGCAACGATCATGGCTCTCGAGTCCATTAGAGCTTGGAGCCAAGCATGAGAAAGCTTCTTGTGGAGTCTGAACTGTCTCACTGAATATACACATACTTGTCCTGCTGCCTTCACTGTTGATATTGGCGAAGGGCAATTTAGATTCGATGGGAGATAAATCAAAATGTAATGATTAGAGTACAGCGAACAAAGTTCTACGAACCAAGTATTAGAAAATAAAATAAATAGAACATATGACGCAGAAAACAAAAGGAGCTTGAGCAGACTTGTAAAATCCCATCCTCCATGGAACTCCTCTTAATCTAGATTTTGGGAAGTAAAGTTTGGTGGATACCCTCAAATTCCCATAAATATGTTTTCAGAGCGTGGTTATAATTTTACACAAAAATTAATATTTATTTGTCTATGTTAGTTTGACAAGGGGACTTCTATGTGTTTTTAATTACACAAAATGTTTTTTAATTTAAGACTGTTAACCAACCTATAGGGCAGTTATTTGCCGCACTGTATTTAATTAACCAAATTAATTTTTAATTTGCAGTGTTGGTCCGGGGTTATACACTGAAAATCAATAAGTATCACATTTTAAAAATCAGAATGAGGAATAATTTTTGATGAATGATGGTGATTGTCATTACAAAGGACTGATAATTTGGTGTGATGTGCTAAAATGAATAAGCTTTGCATATCTAGAATACATTGCCAAATGCGATCAATTTTTATGTCAAAACAAATCACAAATTGGAAAAGTGTGACTATTTTTTGAAAGAAAAGGGCTCAAAGTACACTGTTTTGAGTTACTTACCCTGCAAGGAACTTTGACATGATTGAAATGTAAATTCTGGTTTCAGGCAAACACCACTTCGGAGGAAATAATGAGCTTTCATGGATTTGGTGAAGGGTGGGAAGAAGAACAAAAGCTATGTCCTGGGAGGTAAGGTTGAATATCTTGTAAACAGAACAGCAAGGATGGAGAGGTTTACGAGGAGGAAGTTCAGACCGAAGGTTTCCATAGCAGTTGAAATACAACTGGCAAAATAGATGAATGGAAAGAGCAGTCCCGCATTGAGGACAATTAGACATTAGATCCATCATCAGAATGGGAATGAAGCCGCAGATCAGTGTTTCGGATGAAGAATCAAAGTGTGGAGAAGTGAGGTTAGATAGGGGGCACATTGGAAGAGTGAAATCTGGATATAAATATACAGTGGTTGTGACGTTTCCAAAGGTGTATCTTAAACATTGTAACCAAGTTCTGCAGCATGAACGGGATGATTGATTGGGGTGCCAAGGCTTAGTAATGTCTCTGCACCAAACCATTATCTAGATTCTCCAAAGTAAATCAGTGCTGGTGCTTCAAGTACTTCCCTCAACCCCAACACCATGAACCTATGATGCCCGATTCCTCAAAGTAGGACCCTCAAAACTAAAAAATTGGAAACATCATTAGGTCAGGGCAGCATCTGTGGAAAGGCCAAAGACCTTCAATATTAAAATAGATTCTGCTGATTCTGCTGTGTGTCTCTAGATTTATAGTCACATATCCCTCTTTCGATCAGAAATTTTTTTTTTGGCCCATTGTAAATCACCAACAATTCTCATGTGGCTCTGTGTCAATTTGATAATATTCTGCGAGGCATTCTTCGAGCAGTTCTCTGTGCCAATGCTGCTATATTAAATGGACTTATGGCTGGTAATTCAAACTAAAGATATCTGCAATAGAATTCATGATTCTGTGTTGAATATATTTATCCCACAGCTCAGTGATCATGATGACAAAATAAAAATATACCCCTGCAGATTCATAATGTTAGAGTTGATGCAAATTTAAAAAAAACAATCAATTGTTATAGAAGGTAATGGTGTCAGTATAATTCACTACATGCATTAGTAGAAGATTTACAAAAACATATCTCTGCAAAAACCGCCCTTTGGGCCTCTAAGCATTTGCTGAAATAAATAGCAATAACCTTGTCGAAATAACACCCTCCCCGTCCATTGGCGATCTGCTAGCTAGTTCCAACCAGTGGAAACTTATGCCCAACCATTATTTTTATTTTAGATCAAAATGTTTAATTTTCATCCTTTTGCTGATGTTATTGTTATGATTTCTGAATGGGTAATTAATGTAATTTGAGTCAACAAACTGATACACATGAATGAATGTTGGATTGGTTGTGTGCCCTACCACCACAGTCACCCGGACAGGTAAATGCTGCTGACAGGATACATTTGAGGCATGTCCCTCACTCCTCTGCTCTAATTTGCTTTCAGCTGTGATCAGCTGCTTTTGATACAAGCTTTCATACTTGAGCAATTTCATTTTTTTGAAACTCTTTTGTTCTGCAGAATCTAATTAAATAGGGAATTTTTTCCTACCTTCAATTGGTGTAGGCAACATTAAAGTCCCCAAGTATCTTATTGACATTCCTCCTTATACTGTAAGATAACTGAACAAATACATTTGTTTCCATGTACCATGTTCACTTCGCCTTTTAGTCTTTGTCCTACATTATGCAACGAACCTGGCTTATGATTATCTCCCACTCAATCGTTGACATTGTTCCAAGGGAAAATATACACTAGGCTAAAAATATTCTATGTTCCTTCAGCAAGAAGGTATGCAGCTTTAAATAAGCTCTTTTTTTTTTTAAAGGGGCTGATCACCAAAAACAATTGACAAAAAATGTAGAGATAATCGAACAAGGCCCCAAAAGATGACAAAAAACGCTGGGTAAGTCGCGGGACAGGCAGCCCTCTGGAGGGAAGCAATGTGTGACGTTTCGGGTTGACCGTTTCTGAAGCAGGGTCGACCCGAAAGTCACCCTTCTATCTTTCTAGAGATGCTGCCTGTCCCTCTGAGTTACTCCAGCATTTTGTGTCTATTTCGGTTTTAAGCAGCTTATGCTGTTCCTACTAATAGACACAACAGAGTTCGCTAGCAATGAGGAAACACGTCTATTCTGATATAGTCCCCCCCTCGAGCTATGACATTTCAGACTTGGGAAAAGAAGATCATCTGGGCTGGTAGTTCTTCACATACAGAGCTGGTATGTGTATTGGTCAAGGCTACCCAATGATGCAGACTATATTGGAGAATTGCACCAATGATGTGTATTTAGATGGATTGATATTGTAGAACGGCTTGAAGGATTGAGAATTCTCATTTAAGTCTTCTGAAAGATGATCCATCGTGCAGAACTCCCTCATCATTGCCTGACATTGGATCTGAGTTTACAGATTCAAATTACGTTTTTTTATCTTGATGCAACAAATTTTACAAATTGTTTCTTGAGGACTGTTATCTGCCTCTTTAGACCAGATGGTCTTCTATCCAAGTTGCATTGGGGCTAGCGAATGCTTAGTTTGCGAAAGGGGGGGGGGGGGGGGATAAATCAAAAACTGCGTTCTCATTCTAGTACTAATGGCTTTATTCTATATTTAAGTCTTATTTCTAAAACTGATGGTCCAAAATGAACCTACGTTTGAGCTTCCATACAAAAATAGGGAATGCGGCACTGATGAGAAATGGCCATAAAATGCAAGTGTCTAAATTAGGTCCAGAACCAAAAGGCTTTGGCAAGACTTTTCACAATCTGGAGGATGTGGTTGTTACCTGTTCAAAAATGTAAAAACTGCTTTAAATGTGATTTCTGGAAATAATAAAAATTCTTTAATTACCTTGGATTTTGGGGATTGTGGTTAATTTTGAAAATCAAGCAGAAAAAAATATCCTTTGTTAGTGCAGTAAATATCCTCATGCTGTGTCTCATTTCATCTATCTCTGCAAATCTGGTTAGCAGTTAAACGATGATTAAAGTCCTTCTACGGACGAAGGTCAAAGAATCAAAGAACTTACATACAAACTCATCCAGCTTTTTCATATCTACCAACTTTTTTACTGTAATGTGTTTGCTCACAATTAGAATCAAGTCTTTTCCAGCTTTGAGCTTACATTTAATCTAAAAATTTTCGTTACCGTTATTTTTAATTGGGTCCATACATTGTTGGGAATATAGCATTATATATATATTATATTTATTTATATATATATATATAGATATATATATATATGATATATAAACACACATACTTTCACACACATTATATATATATATATTATATATGTATATATTATATACATAATTTGTACATGTTGGTGCATGTGCATTTATTATGTGTGATTAAATACACACAACAAACATATTTATAAATAATAACTGGGACCCATTGGGGTTTGTCCATAGGAGGCTTCGTCTCCCCATGCACCACTCACCCATCGCTCAATGCACAGGCGCAGCTCTTTTCCATCTTCATAGCACTTCTCCTCCTTACCGCTCTTCTTTACCATTCCTCCAATCCCTCCTCACCTCTGCTTCCTCTCGGTTCCTACTCAGTACTCCTCCTCCATATACTGCTCTCCCCCCTTTCCCTCTTTCCCATTCTCCTGCACCCATGATCCACAATTATCCATCTACCTCCCACTGCCTCCCTCTCCCTTAATTCCATCCTACCTCCCCACTTTCCCCCCACTCTAAGCCCCATCCCTCTACTTATTCCCCTCTTACCCCTTCTCCCTTCACCTTGCTTTCTTTCCTCTCCTCTCCCTCCCTAAATCCATCCCTCACCTCTTTTTCCCTACCTCAGTCAGCCTCAGTCCTCATAATGCCCTCCCTCTTTCTATACCATTCCTACTCCTCTATCATCTCCTCCTCCTCTCCTTCTCCTCCCATTTCCTCCCCAGATCTCGAGGTTACTGTTCTTCCCTTATTGTGTGCCCGGAGGTGCATCAGCAGTGGGCATCAAAGCCGGCGCTGCGGCGTGGGAGGAGGGGGCACGCGCTAGAGAAAGATGGGGGAAGAGCCATGGGGAGCGGGGGATATACAGGAAAGGGGGTAGGAGTTGCGAGGGGATCAGAGGGAAAGGGGTGGAGCTGCAGGGCGTTGCGATGGCAGTGAGTTTGAGTTTGGGCATCGCAGCGTGTGCGCTGGCATCTCTCTCTCCGATTTACATTTGGGACATTACGCCGCTGCTGGGCTGCTGTGGGATTGAAAGTCCGGTTGGAAATCGCGCTTTCCTAGGTTATAAAGACTCGATGGAGAGGAAGGGGGGATCAACACAGGGAGGGACAGGGGAATAGGACTAATCACCGCGGTAAGGACGACAGGAGACAGAGATCGGAACATGAGGAGTTTTTAAGATTTTTAAATCGTAATTTGACGAAATCACGATCGGAACGAAATTGAGGACTCTCAGCCTAGAAGTGTTGAGTGAATGGCATAAATTGTAGGCTACGATGAATCATTTTTGCGCAAATAGAAGACCGACAACACGAAGATCCAAGCTCAGAATTTTTAGTTGTGATAACCCACACACACCACATAAAAATGTGGAGAAAACTGCTGGTG